>CP137675.1:12290445-12613156 GCA_037976565.1 Mesocentrotus franciscanus | reverse complement strand
TTACTCTTTTTTGTTCCATTTTAGCTCTTTTTGTTGGCGGGGGGGGGGGGAGAGGCAAGGTTTTTTTGGCCCTCGATTCACAACTTGTTGGCGAGAAAATTGCAACTGATATCCCCTTCTTTTCCTTTCTTCCTCTTTTTTTTTCTTTCTCTATCTCCTCTTTCCTTTTTCTTTCCCTTTCCTTCCTTCTCTTATTTTGATGAGGGGGGGGTGGGGGAGGCAACAGCCCGGAGGCAAGGCCCTTTCGCGCCCCATCTCCTTCTTATTTACACCTTTTCTTTTCTTCTTCCTCTTCTTTCTTTCCCTTTTCTCCCTTTTCTTTCCCTTCTTTTCCTTCTCTCTCTCTTTTTTCTTTGCTGGGAGGGGGGGGGGACCAAGGCCCCCTGCCCCATGGATCCGCGCCTCCTTCCACCTGTAGGCCTATCATTCCTTGCACACTTCTGTAATAGCATGTACGTACCGTACTCACATTCACATCACATTCAAAAAAGAAATAAAAGAAAACAACAATTGCACGGCTCAAACATGAAACATTGAATGATCTAAATACACGCTATATACAGGTACTACACTGTATAGCTAGAGTGCTGCAGTTACTGCATAGGTTAAATTATTGTGTGAGCGCCGTGACTGGCCTGACACCGCGGAGTTGCCCGTGCGGAGGCATGTGATATTACCTAAGCTCGCTGAATTTTTTCTCTTCAGTTATATGGTCTCGACATTTACAATCTATTTGCGTTATTATTGTTGTGATTTCAATGTAGTTTTCATGAAAAGACCAATAAAGCAGAAGCTTGGACTATGATTATGTTGGCATGGTCCACAGAATTTGTACAAATATATTCAAAGTAAAGATTTTACGCGAAAAATCGGACTGTTTGTGCCAATATATTGTAACCGTCGCACGAATTATCTCGACTGTGTGTGTGAGCGTAGAACCACGTATTACGTTGACGTCAGTTTGGCTGATGCGTATATATAGCAAGATGCCTCACACGGATAGGCCCAACCCATCGCATCATGCATGTGCTACGCTACATGACGTGAGTGGCGTGTCTCTTAATAAAGTATCTCTTTGATTAGACTGCATATAGCAAGATGCCTAACACGGGATAGGCCTACCTTGCGACGTGCATATTTGCTACAACACATCATGGACTGGACCGTCTCTTGATAGTGTGATCTCTTTGATTAGACGCAGGGCGGGTGCACGCCTCGCCGACTCACTCTCGCGGGTTCGTCGCCCCTGCACGGACGACGCCGGCCGTGCTCTCGTCCGCCCGTCCTCCCTGGGACCCCGAAACCACCTTTAACGACATGGACGGCGACCACGGGGTCGACGTGGCACGCGGGTACGGGAGACATGCCTGTATAATTGTGTCGCCGTTCCCGCGCCACGGCGAAGGGGGGCGCGGTCGAGGAAAGACGTTTTTCATGAACCGTTTTTACCCCCCGCGGCGATTTTGCGTATTAATATATAGACTAGCAGGGCCTGTGGAAAATCCACGGGATTCTAGGGAGGGTGGGAGGGGGTTAAATACTTTAAATAGATATGTGCTATCGATTTTTTTTTGATTTTTTTTTTTTTATAATAATTTTTAATTATAATTTTTATTATATTAAAAAAAAGATATTTCTGTGCTAGATGATATTATTTTTCTTCATTGTATATGCCTACTTTTTATCATTTTATAATTTTTCTTCTTCTTTTCATTAATATTTTACTCGTTAGAATACCAACCTTTTGTTTGCTGTCCCATCATGTATCGTTTTGAATTTTTAATTTTAATTTTATCTGAATTATGTAATAAAACTTGAAAACTGGAAGAAAACAGTGAAATCAATAATTTGTAATCAAAATTGATGCAGATATTTTAGACTTTACCTTCGTTTTCACTTTCGTTATTTACGATTATTATTGTCGTCACTTCGTTCCTATTATTCTCACTATCCCTTTCCCGGATCCTCACTCGTTATCTATACGAATCAAGGGCGTCATTGCAATCCGAGTTTGAGCATGGGGACACAATTACATGTCACTCTCTCTCTAGTTACGCTGTTTCACGGCATGTACTTTCATTGGTGACCGGTTCATTTATTGTCTTTTTATCTTTGACGTTTCATTACATTTTTAGAGAAAGAAGACGATTGGTTGTACGGTTCTCGACTCTTAATCTTTGTCTGAATTCAGTTTCCTATCTCCCGCGCGAAGCGCGTAAGTTTTGACGTTTCATAATTATCAGAGAAAGAAGACGATTCGTTCTACCGTTCTCGACTCTTAATTTGTGAATTCAGTCTTCCCCCGCGCGTATAGCTCGGAAGCTTTGACGTTTCATTAAATTATTAGAGAAAGAAGACGATTCGTTATACCGTTCTGACTCTTAATCCTTGTCTGAATTCAGTTTCACCTCTCGCGCGTAGCGCGGAAGCTTTGACGTTTCATTAAATTATTAGAGAAAGAAGACGATTCGTTCTACCGTTCTGGACTCTTAATCCTTGTCTGAATTCAGTTTCACCCTCTCGCGCGTAGCGGAAGCTGTGACGTTTCATTCAATTATTAGAGTAAGAAGAAGACGATTCGTAATTGTACCGTTCTCGATCGACTCTTAATCCTTGCCTGAATTCAGTTTCACCCTCTCGCGCGTAGCGCGGAAGCTTGACGTTTCATTAAAATATTAGAGAACGAAGACGATTCGTTGTACCGTTCTCGACTCTTAATCCCTGTTTCATTAAATTTTTAGAAAGAAGACGTTTCATAGTACCGTTCTCGACTGTTTGAATAAAGTTCCCCCTCCCGCGCGAAGTCAACAGAGAGAAAGAGAGAAAGAAAGAAAAAGGAAAGATTTTAACCCCAAATCGTGGGGGGACATTTCACCACCTGAAAATTCGTGGGGACGTGTCCCCGTCCCCCAGGATAATGGATTGACGCCTGATAGGCCTACGAATATTGTTCTCATGCACTTCACTCCCATTATCATTTTTGTTTTTCACACATTGCTAAGTTAATTTAGTCCTACAATGAAAATAATATACAAATATACAATGACACTCACGTATAATGGATTGACGTTTCCCTGATTAGGAACAAATATTGTTCTCATGTTCTTCACTCCCATTATCAGAGAGAGAAATTTTCACAAAGAAAAAGGAAAGATTTTAACCCCAAATGAAAAAATATACAAAAATACAATGTCCCCTCCCCCAGGATAATGGATTGACGCCCCTGATAGGCCTACGAATATTGTTCTCATGCACTTCACTCCCATTATCATTTTGGTTTTTTTCACACATTGCTAAGTTAATTTAGTCCTACAATGAAAATAATATACAAATATACAATGACACTCGAAGGATAATGGATTGACGCCCCTGATAGGCCTACGAATATTGTTCTCATGCACTTCACTCCCATTATCATTTTGGTTATTTTCACACATTGCTAAGTTAATTTAGTCCTACAATGAAAATAATATACAAATATACAAATATACAATGACACTCGAAGTGACTCGAGGATCTAGCTAAAACTATTCGCATCGAAGGAACATCAAATCGTATTATATTATCCCGAGGGCCATGGCGGGAGCTAGCTAGAGAACACCATTGATGTTCCCGAGTGCGAATAGTTTTAGCTTGTTCCGAGAATGAGTCATTGTATATTTGTTTTATATCCCTTCCACCTGTAGGCCTATCATTCCTTGGACACTTCTGTAATAGCATGTACCGTACTCACATTCACATCACATTCAATAAAGAAATAAAAGAAAACAACAATTCATTGCACGGCTCAAAGACATGAAACATTGAAGAATCTAAAGACACGCTATACAGCCAGTATTACAGGTACAGCAGTAGAGTGCTGCAGTTACCGCGACCGGACTGACACCGGGGGAGTTGCCCGTGCGGAGGCATTTGAAATTACGTAAGCTCGCTGAATTTACCTTCTCGTCAGTTATATGGTCTCGATAATTACAATCTATTTGCGTTATTATTGTTGTGATTTTAATGTAGTTTTCATGAAAAGACCAATAAAGCAGAAGCTTGGACTATGATTATGTTGGCATGGTTCACAGAATTTGTATAAATATTTTCAAAGTAAAGATTTTACGCGAAAAGTCGGACGGTTTGTGCCAATATATTGCTGCAATCGCACGAATCAACTCTACTGTGTGTGTGGTGAGCGTAGAACCAACATATTGATCTCGTCAGTTTGGCTGCTGCAAAGGCCTATATATAGCAAGATGCCTAACACGGGGTAGGCCCGCTCTGTTGCAGCGTGTATCTGCTACAACACATTATAGAGTGGATCGTCTCTTAAAAGTGTATCTCCTTGATTAGACAGAGGGCGGGTGCACGCCTTGCTGCCTCACTCTCGCGGGTTCGTCGCCTCCTTGCACGGACAACGCCGGCCGTGCTCTCGTCCGCCCGTCCTCCCGGGACCCCGAAACCACCTTTAACGACATCGACGGCGACCGCGGGGTCGACGTGGCACGCGGGATACGGGAGACATGCCTCGGAATTGTGTCGCCGTTCCCGCGCCACGGCGAAGGCGGGCGCGGTCGAGGAAAGACGTTTTTCATGAACCGTTTTACCCCCGCGACGATTTTGCGTATTAATATATAGACTAGCAGGACCCGTGGAAAATCCACGGGATTCTAGGAGGGTGGGGGTTGAAAATAGATATGTGCTAACGATCATTATTATTAATATTATTATTTTTATTTTTTATTTTTTTTATTTTTTAAATAATATTTTTAAAGATAATTTCTTTTTATCATTTTTTAATTTTTCTTCTTCTTTTCATTAATATTGTACTCGTTAGAATATCAACCTTTTGTTTGCTGTCCCATGTATCATTTTGAATTTTTTTTATAAATATGTATCATGTAATAAAACTTGAAAATTGGAAGAAAACAGTGAAATCAATAAGTTGTAATTAAAATTGATGCATATATTTTAGACTAATACTTTCTTTTACTTTCGTTAATTACGATTATTGTCGTCACTTAAATTCGTTCCTACTTTTTCACTATCCCTTTCCGGATCCTCACTCTCGTTATCTATACGAATATTGTTGTCATGCATGCACTGAAAATAATATACAAATATACAAATATAAAATGACACTCGAGGATCTAGCTAAAACTATTCGCATCGAAGGAACATCAAATCGTATTATATTCTCCCGAGGGCCATCGCGGCCCGAGGAGAACAGTACTATTGATGTTCCTGAGTGCGAATAGTTTTAGCTTGTTCGAGAATGAGTCATTGTATATTTGTTTTATATCCCTTCCACCCAGGCGCGGATCAAGGATTCCTTAGGGGCCCAAATTTGAAGTTATGCGAGCCAAATATTGGTACGTAATGAGCAAAAACGTTTTTTTTTTTTTTTTGGGGGAGGCCGGGGCAGACAAAACATCCGCATCACCCCACTCTTACATGCAAGCCCCGCTCAACGTTTTCATAGTGATTCGGGGGGTCAAGGGGCGGAGCCCCCAGAAGCTCAGGGGTTTTAGGCATTAAATTACGGTCAGATAAGCATCCAGGGGTCCGCCTTAGGGCCATTGAGTGGGTCCAGGGGGCAGAGCCACCGGAAGTTCAGGGTTTTTAGGCATTTAATTACGGTCAGATGAGTATAATTTGATACCTTATTTGTGGCACTGGCAGGTCACTCATTGGCGTGGGGTCCAGGGGGCGGAGCCCCAGAAGCTCAGGGTTTTAGGCATTTAATCACGGTCAGATGAGCATATTTTGATACCTCATTATTTTGTGACACTGGCAGGTCACTATTTTTCTTTCTTTCTCTCTTTCTATTTCTCTTTAATATACTTTTTCCACAAAAAGTGGGGAGGGGTGGAGCTCGAGCCCCGAGCCCTGCCGTTCCGCGGACCCTGACATGTAGCCCTCTAAATAAGTATATTTTTTGCCTGACTGTAAATTTGGGAATTTGTCATTTTCCAACAAACGCATCAAAAGTATAATGTACTAAAAATCTCGGAAAATTATGTCATTTCAGCAACATTTGTAAATCACCGGTATCGAATTAGAAATAAACCACGTTTGAATTTCATTTGGGGCAGGCCCCAAGCACCCAAGCCCCGTCAGTACGCAAGCGCCCCCGATCTACACCTTGTTGGCGGGAAAAATCGCAACTGATCTCCCTACCTTTCTTCTTTCTCTTTTTTTCTTTCCCTTCCCTTCTTTCTCTCTCTTTTAGGGTGCTGGGGAAGGGAGGCAAGGGCCGATTCACACGTTTTTGGCGGGATTAATCGCAACTGATCTCCCTTCTTTTCACCCTTTTCTTTTCTTCTTACTCTTTTTTGTTCCATTTTAGCTCTCTTTTGTTGGGGGCGGGGGGGGGCGGGGAGAGGCAAGGTTTTTTTGGCCCTCGATTCACAACTTGTTGGCGAGAAAAAATTTTCTTTCTCTTTATCTCTTCTTTTCCTTTTTTCTTTCCCTTTCCTTCCTTCTCTCTTATTTTGTTGATGAGGGGGGGGGGCAACAGCCTGGGAGGCAAGGCCCTTTCGCGCCCCCATCTCCTTCTTATTTACACCTTTTCTTTTCTTCTTCCTCTTCTTTCTTTCCCTTTCTCTCCCTTTTCCCTTCTTTTCCTTCTCTCTCTCTCTTTTTTTTCTTTGCTGGGAGGGGGGGGGGCTGCCCCCTGGATCCGCGCCTGCTTCCACCTGTAGGCCTATCATTCCTTGCACACTTCTGTAATAGCATGTACGTACCGTACTCACATTCACATCACATTCAAAAAGAAATAAAAGAAAACAACAATTGCACGGCTCAAACATGAAACATTGAATGATCTAAATACACGCTATATACAGGTACTACATGCAGTATAGCTAGAGTGCTGCAGTTACTGCATAGGTTAAATTGCATTGTGTGAGCGCCGTGACTGGCCTGACACCGCGGGAGTTGCCCGTGCGGAGGCATGTGATATTACCTAAGCTCGCTGAATTTTTCTTCTCTTCAGTTATATGGTCTCGACAATTACAATCTATTTGCGTTATTATTGTTGTGATTTCAATGTAGTTTTCATGAAAAGACCAATAAAGCAGAAGCTTGGACTATGATTATGTTGGCATGGTCCACAGAATTTGTACAAATATATTCAAAGTAAAGATTTTACGCGAAAAATCGGACTGTTTGTGCCAATATATTGTAACCGTCGCACGAATTATCTCGACTGTGTGTGTACGTGTGTGAGCGTAGAACCACGTATTACGTTGACGTCAGTTTGGCTGATGCGTATATATAGCAAGATGCCTCACACGGGATAGGCCCAACCCATCGCATCATGCATGTGCTACGCTACATGACGTGAGTGGAGTGTCTCTTGATAAAGTATCTCTTTAATTAGACTGCATATAGCAAGATGCCTAACACGGGATAGGCCCTACCCTTTGCGACGTGCATATTGCTACAACACATCATGGACTGGACTGTCTCTTGATAGTGTGATCTCTTTGATTAGACGTGCAGAGGGCGGGTGCACGCCTCGCCGACTCACTCGCGGGTTCGTCGCCTCCTTGCACGGACGACGCCGGCCGTGCTCTCGTCCGCCCGTCCTCCCCGGGACCCCGAAACCACCTTTTAACGACATGGACGGCGACCGCGGGGTCGACGTGGCACGCGGGATACGGGAGACATGCCTCGTATAATTGTGTCGCCGTTCCCGCGCCTCGGCGAAGGGGGGCGCGGTCGAGGAAAGACGTTTTTCATGAACCGTTTTTACCCCCCGCGACGATTTTGCGTATTAATATATAGATTTCATAAAATGCTACCATTCCAGAAATAGCCAATGTATCTTTAAACATAGCCCCGATATTGACATGATAGAAGAATGTTGTTCAAAGATCATAGTGATAGTCGTGGTTACTGAGCCGTTCTCTTTACCTTAGGGAATAAAGTAGTATTTTACTCATCTGATAATATTATTATGCTTTCAATATTTGAGTCTTTTTATTTTGCATATTATAAAGCCACATACTGCATGTGGCTAAGGACATAACAATGAACATTTGGCCTATGTTTCATTCATACGAAATGTTATCTTCATTAATTGTAAATGCGTTGGGTAAATGATATAATTAGATCTGAGAAATAAGGTCAATGGGTCTTGTGAAAAACAAAATTATTGACTAATCACTCTGTTTACTAGATGATTAAACTAAAAACTACCCCTATCATGCATGCTTATCTCAATCTCTTCCTTATCATTTTTTACCCTCTCATTCTCTTTCCTAATTAATCTTAGAAATGGTTTTTCAATCTGATGATAACACAAAACAAAATAACTGATGAGTCACTCTGTTGACGGATGATCAGACATCTCTTCCTCCCCCTCTTTCTATCTCCATATATATATATATATCATGTCTCCATATCCCTCTCTCTCTCTCTACGCCCCTCCCTCTCTCTCTCCTTTTCTATCCCTCTCTCCTTCTCACTCTCTCTCTCTCTCTATATATCTTTTTCTTTCTCTCCCCTTCTCCTCACCTCTCTATCTCTCCCCTCTCTCTCCACACACTCTCTCTCTTCTCTTTCTCTCCCCCTCTCTACTTTCTCTCTCTCTCTCTCTCTCTCTCTCTCTGTTTTTCTCTCCCTCTCACTTAAAACTATGCACATCATGCTAAATCCTGGTAGTATTACATAATACTAGGGAAACGTCATCGTAGAGCTGTTCCGCCCATAACAAATCACCTTGAGGAAGATCCTTGCAAAATCGTGAGTTATGCATTTTTTATATGGAAATCTGGACATAGTTCATCAACGATAAAACGCAGTGGTCCGGATGCAATGAAGAGTCGACTTTACTCAAACCTTCTGTTGGGAAACAGCAAAACAAATCACAAATGTTCTTGTCAAATTTGAAATGTTTCGTAGGTGGGGAGAATGGAAAGAAATATAGAGAGTGAAAGGTGAAGATTCTCGGGACTTTGGAATAAAAAAAGGAGAAGGGGGGCAAAAGTTACATCTTGAGCGGAATGGAGAAAATATAAATATGAACCGTGTTTCTATGGAAATGGTGCAAAATGAAATTGAAAAAAAATTGTGGCGGCGGGCGGTTTAAACAGAAATTCAGCATGACCCAAATCATCGCAGATCATCACAGGTTGATCAATTAGAAGAGACGGCTTTTCCGGATCATCTCTCATCACGCCATCTGGTAATGCGAGATTTGAAGTAGAATGACAGAAGTGTAAAGTCCAACAACCGTGAATCACCTGCTTCAGGATTTGTTTGCCGCCAATTTCCTTCTCCTGTCTATTTTAAATAAGCATGACTTGGTCACGAATATTCTGCTTTTTTTAAAAGTAATATAAACAGCCTCATAGATGTATAGGCCTAACCAAACATGAAGAAAAGAAAGAAAAAAGTAGGAAGAAAAAAAAGAAAGAAAGAGATTACGAGGCTGAGGGTAAGTTTGTACATGTATATTTTTGGATGTAGATGAGTGATTTCAATGCTCATTGACAATAACCTTAAATTGAAATTGTCACATCATAAGATTTTAGATGACGCAAGATTGTTGTACCCAGAATAATTCCACAATGACAGCAAACTTGCGCACTGGTGCCTATAGACAAGGAGAAAACTCAAGTAAATATAATAGATTATGATGAAGTATCTGAGTTTAATTGGTGGCATCGGCGGACGGAATTTAAACCAGATTTTATTTCGAGCTTTTGAATACATTCACTATCATGTAAATATGAAGGTATTAGTTGACAACTCACCTTCCGTATCGAAAATACTATGTATTTATTAGCATTTCGAGTCATGTGAGTTTGTTGCGACTGAATTTCGATATGTATTAGGGGATAGAAAGTGGAGAGCTGGAAATATTCAGTGCACGGCTTACCGCCTTCCTTTTTAGAATCCAACCACAGTCACGTCTGTTCTGACTGAAGAACCGCTGATCCCTTAAAACCCTTAAAAAATGATGTAATTGCACGAGTTTCATCTGATGACAGCAGACTTTATCAACAATTTCCCCGCGTTACTTTCTGTCTACGCTACACGTCAAAGAAACATCGAATTTGCAGACATTCTTAAGTCGAAGATAACCCAAATCGTGTAACGGTCGGGTGGGTGGGGGATCGAGGCACTTGTCCCCAAACATGCAAAAAATCATTCTCGTAAGAGACATTTGAACACATGAGCCCCCCCCCCCCACCATGGATGAAAATGTGCAACCTCATTCCGCCCCCTTGTTTTTTTATTTTGCATGTACGTCAGAAGTTTTTGAAAACCTGTGCCTCCTCCCCCCTCCCCCAGCAAACACAATTCTCTCGTGCCGCCCCTTGGTAATACTATGTTTATTTCAGCATGGCAAAAAAAATAGTTGCTCACGTAGGGGCAGTCGGAAAGTAATTAACCTCAACCGTGTATCCCGAAGCGAGCATACAAGGAACGAAGTCCCCAGAGTAGGGCCCGTGTTCTGCGCTCCGACCACTGTATGACAGACCGTTTCCTGCAGGGTTAAATAAAGGAATACAACGCAGTTTAATAGGGTGTGAGAGACTTAATTAAGGATGCGAAGTGTGAGACGGGATACGGGGTAGATTTGACGAAAGGGGAAAAATTAGAGATATCAACATAGGAGAAAATTGAAATAGAGTTAAGTTAAGACTCTGAAGGCTGGAGCAGGGAGATGTGAGTTTTGGTGTTCTGATAGTTTAACGCATGTATATGGCAGTGTGGATGTTTTCTGCAAGCCTGGGCAGCAGGCGTTAATGGAAACAAAAGTGCATGTCTTGAACTAAATCCTTTCTCAAGTCTGCTGGACTTTATTCATGTATGTATTAATATAAAGGAGCCACGCACGAGTAAACTTGCTGTATGGATGATTTTGTCTCTTTCATTTCTCAGTTTTCCATTTGTTATGACACGGACAAATGTATACATGCATATTTCATTATTTCTCCTATCTCTCTGTTTTTTTCTTGTTCTTGTTCTCCTCAATTTTATGAATACAGTTTCTCCTTTTACTCCATACATGTATTGAAACAAAAGCATCATTATAGATTTTCTGACACCCTTATACCCCCCCCAAAAAAAAAAAACCCCATCATGGACCAGTCCATCACACACAGAATTTAAACAGTCATTTATACATCAATTAATCATTAGATCAATCAATCAATCACTCATTCAACAATTACTAAATCAATCAATCCATCAATCACTCCATCAATCAATCAATAAAACATACAAACAGATAAGGAATCAATAAATTAGACAGAACAAATCAACACAAAGGGCAGATAACAGACAGATAAGATTTGGTATTTCCAGTACTAGATGCTTTTTTATTTTCCAATATTTTTCTTTCTCAAATGTGATTCATTTCCATAAAACATATTCATAAAAATCATTATATCACTGATCAAATAGCCCTATGTTTCATTACATATGAGTATCATAAAAGTACATAATTCTGTTCAATGCTTTGTAACATATTAAATCAATTAGTTACAAAAGAGAGAACAATCTTCCTCATTAATACAAACAAGTCATGTCAATCAAATTTACTGCAAGACACATACACTCCCATCTACATTGGGGGGGGGGGTTACCGAAAACTGAGAATTGTATCATGAGTTGATGACTTCAATGAGTTCAAATCATTTTCATAACTGAAGGCTGAATTCCAAACTATTATATTTTATAAATATATATATATATTTTTGGGGGGATGGGGGTCAAGGGCGGGGGGTGGGCTGTTTTGCCAGGCATAAGAAACACATAGTGCATGTCAGTAGAGGAAACATGAAATGTTGGGGACCACTTAAATATCTACAATGTCTCAATATATTAATTTCATATTTATTCTATGAAATGTATCAGGGCCGGTTTTACATTATCATCATCGTCGTCATGGTGATCTCTGTCAAATAACGGGTTAAGTGACCCAATCAATTTCTGCAGCACAGTTGTACATATTGAAACAAAATATTTTTTATCTGGAAAGTGTAAAGTCCCTGCATTACATGTATATCTTAAATTCCATATTTTGGACATAACATGCTGAGAAGCATATCTTGATCTACATAGAAATTCAAATGTAGGCAAATTAAATTTAGATAACTCCTTGCATCTTCTTCTCATTTCCTCTTTTCTCAATCTGGTTCACTCTACGACCTCTCTGATCTACTTTCTTCCTATATAATATAATTAATTTGCTACCCTAAGAGCTTGTTCACATATGTCAGTTTCCTGCTGGGGTTTGTAACTTGTACGTATTGAAGCGTACTGTACTTCACGTTTTCGTATCATATAACGCACAGAGAAGTGAGAACGCATGGGATCTTTGTTGCGCGTAGCTACTTTTTCATCCCCACCTGCCTTTCATTCAGTGCACAAAAAACTACCATGTTTTACTGTGATATATGTGAATGAGCCTTTAGATTATAAGAGATGTCTTTGAGACAAGGACATCTTCTCATTGGAAACAACCACCAATGACTTTTAACCCTGCCAAAGACTGTCCTAGCAAACACACATCTTGCATGATCAGGAAGACATTAATTAAGAAGAGGAAGAATCGAGGGAGCTGCAGGCTGGCCAAGAGAAAGAATCAAATGCCCTTGGACGATCAAATGTTCCAGTTTTCCGTGCGGACCTCGATGGACGTCACGAGCCCACGTCCAATGGTTTGGAAATCTTGAATGATGCCCTCTATGTTGGGGATGACCTGAGGAACCTTTGAGGAAGATGTGGAGGGTATCCTGGCTTGCACTTGGAGAGGCTGAAATGACAAAAAATATTGAAAAATTATAAGAAACAGGCAAACAGTGATATAACTGCTGGATCGTGAAATGAAATGAAACAGTTGAGGATTGCTGATATCTCTAATGGAACACGACTGTGTGAAAAATGCTCCTTCATTTCTCGTTTCATTTATATGCCTCTAACCAAGGAATTATGACAAAGCAATACAGCAAAGCCGCCCCCACAGCCTTGTCTTTAAATGAGTAAGTTGTCCATGTAACAGAAGTACGGATAATTTGAGGATACTGTATAAATAATCTGACCTTCCCTTAATAATCATTCATCATGTGATCACATGAAGGAATAGTTCTACTTTTACCTTAATACATTTGAATTCAAGAACAATTTTCTTGTATATCATTTAAATAAAAGTTGAATTACCTTTTAGCCCTAGGCACAATGTTTGCTAGTTAACCAGATGATGACACTATGGATGGTTGTAGAGGGAAACATCCACTCTTCCTAATCGAGGCTAAAACTAATCCAAATAATTGCTTTATCCCTCCCCAAAAGTCATTTAGAAAGAGGTCAAGACAGCTGTCATCAGGTCAAGAAGATCTCAGATCTCTTTTGTGACTATGTAAGCTTGATTTGTATCATTGTATCTTTGAATGTAAACCATGTATACCTAATAAATCCTCTGATGAGGCAAAGAAAAAGAAAAAAGGGTCAAGAAGATTTCAGAGGGTGAAACCTTGCTCATATGGATGCCAAAGACCATATCAAATGGAATTGGTGTAACAAGGACAAACGAGATAAGAATTTGTCACTGAAGACGAATGAGGTGGTCTGGACATTTTTTTTTAATGATCTCATATTGAGAGATGGAGAGAGAGAGAGAGATAGAGAGAGCGATATGGCAGTAGATAGATATAGAGAAGGAGAGAGGGAGACGGGGTTTAGTCATGTAAAAAAAATACATGAGCTGGACAGAGTGATACAAGAGGAATCAGAATGTATGCACTTGGAAGGAGAGAGGACAGTAAGGAAACTTGGTAGGAAAGAAATAAGAATACAAAGGGCAAAATGAAGAGCTAGAGCAAATTAAAGAACATATTGGAGGGAGAACGAGAACCAGAGGCGGGAATGGGAGAGGGTGAGAGACAGGAATGAGAGAAGGGAAGAGGCAGAGGGAGACATAGCAAGAGAAGAAGAGGGAGGCAAGGCAAGAATAGAGGTGGAGGGAGACAGAGAGAAGGAGAGGGCGAACAAGTAGACAGAGAGAGAGAGATACAGAGACAGAGCAAGAGAAGGAGAGGGGGCAGAACAAGAGAGGAGAAGGGAAACAGAGCAAGAGAGAGGAGAAAGAGAGAGATGCAATGGAGAACGATGCATTCAATATTTCCAGCAACAAGTGGTAAGACCAGTCCTGGGTAAGACCAGTCAAAGTCCCTATCAAAGGAGTGTGACACATTAAATCTCTTACAACTCTGGCATTATTTGTTTATGTCTGGTCATGGTCAGATTAAACAGTGCACATGTAATGGGGCACGTTAGGATCAGTAGACTGTATAAAGCATTGTATTTTTGTGAATTTCGCAAACTGACGAAAGGTTGCAAATTTAACTATACATGAAAATGAGATAGCAATGAATGTGCTAACATGTGTTGTGATTAACCTGTGGTATTTATTGCACCAAAAAAGAGAAAATAAGAAGGGGAATTTTGTTGTTGTTGTTGTTGTTGTTGCAGAAAGGACTGTGTGTCGGTCATCAGCAAACTATCTTTATTGCAAAATAGTGGATTTTACAGTAATTCAGACACAACATTATGAGTTACCTTGAATGGCTGAGGTTTGAACGCAGGTCTCTTCCACACCACTGCTATGATGTCACCTCCATACGTATCATGGAAGAACAAGGCCAGGTCCTCGAAAGCTTCCTGGAATATGAGATAAACATGAACATATTTGGTCATTAATTAAAACAACAAAGAACATGAATTAATCAAAGGTTTATCCAAAGAGTCAGAAAGCATGAACTCTATGAAGATTATATAAGCCTGCACCTTTTTGGAACAGTTTTTTGTTTACTACCCAATCTCACCAAAGAGTGCAAAATTTCAAATGAGCATTTTTTGAGAATTTTGTTTCTTCTTCAAAAAGGTTTATGTTCAGAATTTAGTAGTGTACCACTTCCCACTTTGCTGGCAGATGGATTAGGATTAGGATTAGGATTAGGATATGTGTAGACTGTTCACTCATGTGCTACCATGTCCTGTACTCATTTATCCTCAGTGCTCCCTGATGTAGAATGATGGAGTGTGTTTAAAAAAAAACAAATATAAAATCAAAAACAAAAATCTCTTTAAAGTTCAATGGCACACAATGCGATGAATCTACTTAGTTCTTGGTTAACAATTCAGGATGTTTAGGTAGTAATTGGCCAAAAGCACAGCATGAAACCTTGGCACAAACACAAACCTTGACATGTACCTAGCAAACTCATCAATGATATTCAGGTTTTCATCAACAATATTCAGGTTTTCATTAACCAACATGATTAATACCATTGCAATTGTTTTCAAAATTAAATTACATCCTCCCCACATACCTCCCTCACAAAGTACACTTTTGACATGTTGCACGCAATACATGTGTCAAATAATTATGAGATGTGCTCATAGTCATTTCCCAGAAGCAGGCTCATAACTTTGGCTCGACACACAACATGTTGTTTCATAGGAATTCTTCCCACAGCGATGGGGTTTTTCCACACAACCGATTAGATGTCCCAGTGGAATTATCGGACAAAAAAATTCTTGGATTCTGTCATTTTTTTCTTTTCATGGTACATTTAGGAGGTTTAGGATGACAGTATTACTTCATTCAGTATGGAATAGCCCACATAAACCTTAAAACCACCATTCTACTGGGATAGACAGGTATTTACCAGTCATTGGCCTTCTCTTTTGAAAGATAACAATTCCCTTTAATATTTTGATATTGACCCTTACACATGGATTTTTACATGTGTTCAGCATTAACCCAGAAAAAATCATTGCATACTTCTAAATCAAGCAACAAACTGATAAGCCTTATCCAAGCTCTTCCAAATAAAGAAAATTCAATCAAATGTGTGATTTAATGATTTTTGCAAATTTGATGTGCATCTCAGAGTAGAATTAGTGGGTATTATGTTCTAAATTTATGGTGAATGTACAGACAGGAACTTAGAAATTTAGCTGACCAAAGACTGACAAAATAGTAGTTCATTGAAAACTAAATGGAGTCTTGCACAAAACTATGAGCAATGGGATTTACACAATTAGAAAAAATAGCAGTATTGTATTTGAATCATCTAAGGTGCCTTTCACAGACAAAGCTCAATTAAATTTATCCATAAACCAAAATTCCATAAAATATATGAAATGGACTTTAAACGAGCAGCCTTGAGTAATAACATGAATCACAACAATATTAAATGTAGTTTGTTGACCTAGAGGAAGAGGAAATTTACTTAATGAATCACAGATGACAGCCAAATGAGAAAGTAAACTCATGACTTCTTACTAATGGAATATTTAATGAAGGGGAAACTGAAAAAAAAAACAACAAACAAAAAATCAGTGTGTAAATTGGAAAAAAAGTTGATGATGATTGTTTAACCGGCTGCTAAGAAAGCATGTATATGCTTGTAGGTAAGCAACCAGGGGACCAACGGCTTTAAGTCCTCTCCGAGAGACTTGGTAATGAGGATTAATGCCTTACCAAAGGGCACGAGTGCATTGACTTGGTTTCTAGCCTAGAACCTCTCGGTTACGAGACGACTGCTCTACTATTGAGCCATCGCGCCTACATTGATATTACTCTTCAGAAATACCTTGGTACTATTTATCTAACATTATAACACTGTTGTACCTTTTAAAATACTGCTTTTGTCTGTGGCAATTTATATCCTCCGTTATAATCTAAAAAACTGACATATATTCAATAAAAACTCTTGTACAAATGAACTTGTTGATTATTACAAAGCGTGAAAAGCAATTAATAATTCATAATAATCTCATCAGCACAGGATGACTGAGCATACCTTATTCAAATTCAAACAAATATTTATAAAGTTAACAAACAAAATTATATTAAGATTTATGACAATATTTCAAAGTTACCCCCCCAAAAAAAAAAAAAGAGATGAAGATTTTCTTAGGTCATAAGCAACATTTTCAAAGATTAAAAAGATACACATTTGTTGCATTCTTTTCTTAGGATGATAAATCTTTTGAACCCCAATAACATTGACTGACAAAGTTTATTGCCATTAACATAATCCACCCCATACATGACTCAAATAACTCCCCACAGCCTCTTTCAGTAATGAAACCATAAATTGCCTTAAAAAATCACCATGCTGTGGCAAAATAAAACCAGTTTATGCGTAAATAAATGGCCAGTGGGGTTAAAAGGGGGCTCATACAGCAATGTAGGCATACCCATAATGACTAATCTTGAGCGTTATTAGATGCAGAAATGTAAAGCACAAAATACTTCTGTCACTATATTTCGTTGCACCATTTTGATTTCAAGGTGATTCATAACGTGTGTGATTGAGGCCTATGACTCACCCTCAGCTCAATCAGGTAGCACTGCACAGGGTCAAAGTCCACCACTGGTATGTGCTTGGCATCTAGGGTAGGTTTGAGGGTCAACAAACCCTCCGTAGAGTCGGCATCCACTGCCTGGTGCCTCCTGGGAAGGAGCTTGGCTGGAGATGGATCACCACATCGTAGGGGTCGAGCGGAGGTCGGAAGATTTGCTGAAGATTACAATTTACACTCAATTTAGTTTCTTCTTTTCTATTTATCCATATTTCTACAAGAAACACATCATAATTAAATACATAAATAGATATCAAGAAACTCTGCCTAAAAATTGTTACATAATACATTATTAAAATAAATACATAAATACATTACACAACCACTATATGCCATTGTGTATGTATGGGATATTACAGTCAATAACATTCACATTTCTTTGATACACAGTACATAATCATAAATACCAGTAGGCATTTTGAACATTTTCAAGTCAAGGATCACAGATTAAAACCTTCCTTGTGGAAAATTAATCTGTACATGGATTTTTTGTTTCGCCTGTTGAATGATCTTGTCAGTTATGTAGCATTCATTGGGACTTATGACCGATAATTGTGCCCTTTGCACAAAATATGAATAGAAATAAATTAAATATCATATGACAGAGTAACAGTGTCAAACCTCTTATTAAAATTAATCCTGTTTTCATATGACATTTTCTCTGTTTCCCTTATATGGTTTATATTAGCAGGTTTATGATGTAGAGCTTTATGTCTATCCTTATAAGCAAAAAACACAAATGAAAGCACTTGAAAGAGCAATATTTACCTTGAAATCTACATCAGCAGAGATGGGTCCAGAGAGCTGCTGCTGTAATACTGTGAATGATTCCCTGGCAAGCTCAATGAGCCTTTGGAATATCTAGAAAACAACAAAAATATCACACTCGTTAAAAGCATTGCTATTAGTGATTTGGCCAAGTACCAGCTAAAGGGACTACTTATGATGCAATAAAGCATGGAAATTATCACCTCACCTTGAAGTAGATCTAAAAGTCATTGTGCAATCATATTTTGCTACTTTATTACCTATGCAAAATATGATTGCATACATTCAGATTGATCTCCTATATTTTTAATTGGATTTGTTTATCCTGACCAGTGGGCCCCTACCGAAACCAAATTACATGTACTTCTTTCCCCCTTCCAATTATTTGTTAATTCTTCTTTCTTGCACATTACTCCAATTTAAATCAAACACCTCAAATTTGAACAATACTAATTTAATCACAATCAAATATAAAATTAAATGATGTTCATTGATTCATTCATTTATTTTAAAATGTTATATCTCTTCAAGTATAACAAAATAATTGATCACCATTGATGTTGGTTTGTCTTGTGTCCATAGTGATGTTTGTCTGTCAGTGGGCGTGGCCAGGAACATGACAGGAAGGTGGGATCGATTGTTGGTGAACTGCTGACAGATTTCTTCGTAATCTGAAGCTATAATTGAGATCAGTGAAAAATATGACAAAAATGATTCAACCGTGATAACTACCTCATCAAAGACAATGATCACTTTACAAAAATCTTATTCATAAAAATTTCTCTTTTTCTAAAAAGAACTTGTACAAAACAAAGACTACTCTCCACACGGAGAGTAAAGTAATGGAAATTAACACTAGAAATAATTGTATATTATGCAATTTTAGAATCATCATGTTCATAACCAAGTGTCTAAATCTTGTTGAAAGTCACAAACAATGAAAAAGGATGGCCCCAGAATGAGGGTTCTACACAAACATGTGGCATTAGACTTTAATCCAATGAATTATTTTTAGTAATTTGTAAAGTCTGAGAGCTTTTCAAGAATAATCTATTTCATAGGAGATTGCCTTGATAGATGTGATTGTAACATGAGATTACAAAAACTGCTAAAAGATGATTTACTGTAACTCAATCTTCTCCTCAAATAGCAATCAGCCCACTATCTCCTCGACTTTATTATTATGTATTTGGCATTAAGGCTGCGATGAGTACTCGAATACTCGAGTACTCGCACTGTTGACAACTACTCGAGTATGATTTCTCGTACTCGAATACTCGGCCGCCATTTTTTTCCCGTTCACCTGGCACTGTCCAGGCCGATGGTCACCCGTGCCAGAAGAGCACCGGCATGGTACCGTGGGTAAAAATGTTTCCCAGCTCAATCATACACAGGGTGTCACTGTCAACTCACCACTCAGAAACTGGGACCAAATCTCCAGATTTCTGTTTGGACTCGGGAGGAATATTTGTCTGTCATCTTTAGTTTTAAAATAACATTGTTTCAATTATTTGTCAAAAATTCAAAAGCACAAATAGGTGCTTTCAACAGCAACTTGAAGTAAAATCGCGTGGGTTTTCAGAGACGAACCTTTGTACTGTTCGTAGTATGGTGTTGGCAAAAAATTTTAAAAAAAATAAATAAATAAATATGGCGTTCGAGTATACGAGTACTCGCCTGTAAGCCTAGGAGTGTACTCGAGTACCTCATTACACAGTTATGCACAGCCCTATTTGGCATCACCGGTGCCTGTGAAAAGCAAACTGAATCACTGTACCCCTAGGGTCTCTCCTCCCAGTTTAACTGATTGGGGTCGTGCAGGTAGACCACTACATTGGGGATTCTCCCTTCTCTAATATGAATAGTGCAGAGGGTTCTTAACGTGCAAAGGTGGTGACTCTCCTCTACACGAGGCCTCCTCTACACTTAACGTCCTATCCCAGGGATAGAGTGTTTTCCACTGTAACATAACGTGTGCCTATGAAACAGGGGAGGGGCACGTTAACAAACAACGCAGGCTTCAGTCATCTGCCCGGGATGGATTTGAACCCTCAATCTTTTTGGATCGACAGGCAGACGCTTTACCGACGGAGCCAACTCGCCTCCTCCCCCTTCTTTACTGACATTGTTAGAATGGCACTGAGATATGACTTGCCTTCGAGGTCATTGTTGAAGTTGATGAAAAGTGGTGTACCCTCCCAGTCGTGTTGGCACAGAAGATTCAAGAAATGTAAGATACCTGTTTGTGGTGACCTACACAGGAAACAAATAATCTTTGTCAAATGAAAATCTTCAAATAAAAGCACAAATTTCCAAATAACATCATAAAAGTCAAATTAAATAACTTGCTTACCTTTGAATTCCTCAAAGTTAAATAAAAATAATTTCTCCATTGATAAATGACCTCAAACAATTAATAAATTAAAATCATTGGGAAAACAATGAATACTGTTTTTAGAGAGAGAGGGAGGGAGGGAGAGAGAGAGAGAGAGACACACACACACACAGATATATAGACTAAGAGAGATACAGACAGACAGACTGAGAGAGAGAGAGAGAGAGAGACAGACAGACAGACTGAGTATATCTTTCAGAGAGGTAGATTTATCACATTTCCACAAACTCGCAAGCCACAGTAACCCCTGATCTCATACTTACACTGGTGATGTAAAGGGTTCCGGATGCAAGAAAAGATAGGCTACCAGGAGTTCAATGCACTCTGAGGTCATGTGATCTGCTAAGAGATGAGATGCTACCCATCGTTTGGCAAGACGGACTGTCGGACCAAAGGCACCATGTTGCTGGTGAACACTGGTGGCATTAAGAACAAACAAAAAAGGTGTTGTTTTATGAATGTGGGCAATTATCATCTTCTTTCAAAGAGTTTGACATTTATTAAATGATCTACAGAGACAACAGAGTTTATGCTTTGTGAGTATTCTACTCATTGACAGCTACCTGGTGAAACAAATCAAACAACAAAGAAGAAAGTGCTTTATTTTAATCATTTTGACATTAGAGGGAAAGAAAAGTTTCAGAATAATTCAGTTCATACAATATTAAATTGCACATATCATAGTACACATTTTTACAGATAAATATACCAGTATTAGTATAAATTATGTGAAGACAGAAGTTTTGATTTACTTTCGTATGATTGCCATGATTACATATTTGTCATTCAATCAAAGTATCACGATTCTGACAAAACAAAGCACTAATGTAATACAGAAAATAAAATCAAATGATACCTGAGCAATAATAAGAACTTTATACATATAAAATGCTAAAAATGGGCTAAAACTAGATGTAATCATATGTATTCATGCTATTTTTCATCTTCTGATATGACAGGTCAATGCCTTGTTATAACCCATGAATTAAACTGGAGAGATGGGGTAGGTGTTCAGTCTCTCTCTCCACTGCCTTTGACCTCTCAATGTCTCTGAGCATGCTCAGTCCTTCCTTGATGCCCTTGTAATCAGATACCCCCTCCCCCGCAATGATTATTACAAAAATATGAGGTTTCATGTTGTACATGTGCTGCTTCCCATCCAGTAATCTGATAATATTTATACCCAATACTGACCCGTGAAGTAAACTGGTGAGATGGGGTAGATGACCAGTCTCTCTCTCTAGGACCTTTGACCTCTCATTGTCTCTGAGCATGCTCAGTCCTTCCTTGGTGATGACCTCCTTGAGGAGTACAATCTCTCTCCTGTGAGCCACAGATACTTGAAACACAAACCCATCCTGAAGTGATACAAGAAAGAAAGACCAGGAGAAAAACTCATTTGATAATAATCATAATAATAGTGTATGGGATTTGTAAGAGTGGGAGTAGTGCTAGTGTAAGCGGAATAGAAACTGATGAGGACAGTATTCCCAAAGTAAGAGAAGCAGGCCCAAGTTGTGCGGCTCACCTGAGTGTTCCAGAGACCGGTATGCACTTTCTTGATGGCCATGATACCCCGAACCATGAAAAACCATCATCAATTCCGCCCCCAAAAGCACTGATATAATACCATGGTTACAATTTTCGCCACAATTACAAGGAGTCATTTGCTTTCAATGCTCAAGTGCTATCAGGCGAGGTCTGATGAAGACTGAGAGATGTGAGCCAACATTTACTACTACTGGATTCAGGAACTGGAAAAAAGCATTGGAAAAGTTTTCAGCACATCAAGCCTCAGTATTCCATAGGCAAACAGTATTCAAGATTTCTCAGCAAGATAAAGGAGTGAACGTGGCAGTACAACTCAGTAAGCAAAATTGTAAACAACAAGAATTGAACAGGAAAAGTTTCCTGGCAGTTGCACAGGCAGTGAGGTACTTATTGCGACAAGGAAAGCCTTTCTGTGGGCATGCAGATGCAGAAGAAAATCTGCAACAGTTACTACTGATGCAAGCAGAATTAGATCCTGAACTGAGGCAGTGGCTTCGGCGGTCAACGACGTTCACATCACACAAATGCATTGAGGAGATCCAGAATATATTCTCCCATACAATCCTCCGGGCCATCATCGCGGACATCAAGGACTCTCAGCAATACGCAGTAATTCTTGATGGAACCCAGGATATCAAAATGAAAGATCAAGAATCAGTATGCATTCGACATTTTGACCAAAATCTTGAAGTGCATGAGGAGTTTGTAGGATTCTACGAGCAGCAGGAGACAACGGGAGCAGCTTTGGCAAGTACAGTAAAGGATGCCTTACTACGACTTGGACTCGACCTCAAATGTTTGAGAGGACAAACTTACTGTATGATGGAGCTGCCAACATGGCCAGCAAATTCAATGGATGTCAGGCAATTATGCGGGCGGAATATCCACTTTGTCTCCACCTTCACTGTGCAGCACATTGTGTGAACTTGGGTTCTCAACATGTATGCCAAGCAGATGCATTTCTTACTGATGCATTGCAACTAGTACAAGATCTGGGAAACTTCTACAAAAGAAGTGGAAATTCAACAATCTATTATCTAGCATATGTGGAGATTCTGTTTCTGCTGCTTCTACCACCATAAAACCGCTGTGTCCAACAAGATGGCTATGCAGACATGCAGCCATATCTTCTGTGCTTTCCAACTACGAAGCAATTCTGATGAGCTTTTGCGAGTTTGGCCAGAAGACTGGCAACGGCATAGCGAGGAATCTGTATGATGGTCTTAAATCTGGGGTGACCTATTTAGCTCTCTGTAGCAATGAAGGTCACAGGTCCCCTTCATGAACTGAACAGAGTTCTTCAGGCAGAAAAGCAAACAGTGTCAGGGATGTTGGAAAATACAAAAACAGTAGAAAAATCACTAAGACAGCTCAGATCTGAGAAGGAGTTCTCTGAAATCTTTCGGCAAGCACAAGCAAAGGTGGATGAATTAGATCTCGATCCAATTAAGATTCCAAGAATGAGAAGACCATCAAAGAGATACAGTGGCCCTGCACTATGTCACCATGCAAGTACACCCGAAGATCACTACCGGAAATCATACTTTGCTGTCATTGATGCAGCTATCCAGCAACTTGGGAATCGTCTAGACACTTCATCCACATCGGGCTTGGTCGTCTACCTGGAACTAGAAAATTTTCTCCTGTCGGGAGGACTGGAAAATGAGCAAGTTATCAGCAGGTATCCAGAACTTGATGTAGAGCATCTCAAAGTCCACGTAAAGATGTTCCACATGAACTACAAGCCCACAACACTGTTCGAGGTCAGCGAAGCTCTTCACTTAATGTCGGTAGAAATGCGGGCACTGTTTCGAGAGGTGGAGATACTACTACGGGTTTTACTTGTGTGTCCCGTCACCTCCTGCCAAGCAGAGCAGTCTTTCAGTGCACTGAGGCGCCTCAAGAATTGGCTACGTAAAACCATGGGACAATTTTGTCTGAACTCAGCAGCCATCTGCCATGTGCACAAGCATCGACTGGATGAGATCGACCTACGCCTTATTTGTAAGGAATTCATAGGCAGAACGGAAACCAGACGAAATGCTTTGGACATTACTAATAAACGTGGTAAGTCATTTGCCATCCTTTAGGAAATAGGTGTCAGACTTTTCCAGATTATTGGATAGATACAGATTTCTTTTGAAAATGTAACTCATTTGGCATAGAAAATGTAAAACCAGTCGGCTTTGTTTTTGTTTTTGTTTTGTTTGTTGTTTTGGGGGCAAAAGTGCCATTTGCATGTTACAGGTATTTTGTAATATTGGTTGGTTTTAATAGTTCACTACCACATAGTCTATATATTTGCCATTTCAACTCCCATAGCGATATCAATATACATGTACATGACAGAGGGCTAGAGTGGGAAATAGAAATCCCATCCATGCCCATGCTCCCTACTTACTTAAATTAACCTACTAAATATTTACAACCCTTCGGACTGCACACTAATTACCGGCAAAGTAAAAGTGAAGTGTGAAAAAAGTATAGTCCTTGTTTTATATTATAGTTATGCTAAGGCCAAAAAAAAAAAATCATTTGGTTGTCCTCGACCGCCCGCTCCTCATTTTCGGCCCGCTCGTATTTTTTTTTTTTTTAGATTTTTTTTTTTTTTTAAAGAATATACATTTATTTTGGATCAATTTTAAACGCCAAACATACCATTTTATGCATGTTGCAAGGATCAAAATGAGTCCCGTCGCCAATTTGGTCCTTTTAGTACGCAATTATGTCTTTAATAGAGAAGAGGAGGGAGTTTTCGGCCGGGTGGCAGTTTTCGGTGGGTCCGTTGTATGCGTAGTAATAAAATCACTTTAAAATACATAGCATAATACACATATCACACACATACAAAACATATCAGAGTCACAGGAGAACCACATTTGCAATAGAAAATGTATCCTTAAATATCACATTTTAGCGATGTAATCGGCAGTCCCGCTACCTGAATCTGAAAAATCGAATATCTTACGCGTGTCTGTAAGGAAGATGGGTACCAAAACCTGAGCTGTATTTCAAGTATTTTTCAGATTTAGATCACTATTTTTCGTGTATCGCAAGATCAATAGTGTCTCCCCGCACGTATTAAATCATTGCAGTCGGATCACCACAGGGATAGTTTTTGGCGCCGCGAGCTCTGGCGTGGGATACCTGCTCGGCGGCCGCACGAACAAACGGCGGGCGAACGAACGAAGCGCGCGCGCTCCTATAGACGACGTACGTTTCACATACAGACGAAAACTGCCTCGCTATAGCCGAAAACTACCTCCGAAACAGCGAAAATGAAAATGAATATTGACATGGCAATTCATGATTTTTGGTCGGGATTCTTTTTGTGTTTGAATAATAATAATATTGGCTTCATGATTTGAACAAAAAATAAAATAAATAGGAAGAAATGAGTCCATATGAAGAAAAAAAAAAAAAAAAAAAAAAAAATCCGCCCGCCCGCCCCTACTCCAGAAAAGCAATCGAGGACAACCAAACAACTTTTTTTTTTTGGCCTAAGGAATGTCATTTTTTAATACAACAAAACTTCAAAAACCCTTGAGGGGGTAGTCACTTCCGTCACCTTCGTCCCTCGCGTTTACTATGCTTCCTCGTCTCTCGCATTCGTCCCCCCGGTCATGAAAAGAAACCGCCTCTGCCCAGGACATATGTCATATCAGCCATAATTTCTGAAAGGGCCCAATCCTAAAGTTTATCAACTGCCTTTGGAAACATCTAAAGCAAGAGTGCAATTCTAGCAAAAGCAGCTCCTACAATAAACTGTCTATTTTGTTTAAAAAAAAAAAAAAAAATCTTTTCCAAAGTGAGTTTTGGCAAAATGAGTGGAAATTTACTGGATACTTGTCAGTGAAAGCCCAGTATAATCATAAAGGGTATCTTGAAACAGGAAGATCATTCCAATCGAAATCTCATATTTGTTTGGGTAAATCAAACAACTGGACACATTAACATTTTCATTTTCACTTGACACATATGTGCAACGGATTTCATCTAAAGTCATCTCAGTCCAATATGTAAAAAGTTAATGCGTGTCAATTCGTAAAAAATATCCATAAGGATGGGATGCAATTACAATGCCATGTTTCTTACCACAATCGCCAGGATGTGGCTAGCAGTTGCCACGGTAACCAGCTTGCACTGCTTGTGAAGCATGTCGGCCATCTTGAGGTGGAAGGCTGTCTTGATGTGATGTATTGCTTCCAGGTCATCGGGCCACTTGCCACTGCTCTCCAGGTGGCATACCACTGTGTTCAAACATAAGAAGCAAGATCATGTTTAACAATTATGCATTGCAAAGTAAGCGTACATCACATGCATGTGAGAACAAGGCCTGTGATCCTCTGGGTTTACATGCTTAAAGGCATCGTTTAACAATGTTAATTCTGAGATGCATGGCCCTATGTGTTATCAGTGTCTGTGATATGGTGTAATATTGAAGCCCTAACAAAATCTGGGCTTCAAAATGATCATGAAGTGCCTCAAAAAAGTAAAAATCTTTGAGTGATTGGTTTTACCATACTCATTTTCCCTAATAGACTGTAGTGTTATACAAATTGTTAGGAAAACAAAAATGAAATTTTGATTTCCTATCATAAATATCTTGATAATCAGACAGGCGATCGGCTTGTAAAAGGCATGGGATTCCTGACTGACCTTAAGGTTTATAATTATGATTGCAGCATGAGCTAAATCCAGGATTTTGTTTCAGAATATAAGGCAATGTTACCAAGTCACTTTAAGTTTCGAAATGGAAACAGCAATATTTTAAGAATACTACAGTGAGACCCATTAATTTGCAACCAAAAGATTTAGAAAAGAAAAGTTTTGTATGCATAACTATTAATGAACTATTAAAAGAGCTATTTGGAACCATATACCTCTGAGAGCTGGTATCCATGTTGGACACTGTTTATCATGTGACGGTATTTTGAGTGGCACCGATGGTTTAGCAGTCCTCAATCTATCTGAAGGCCATCCGGCACATGGTGGGTAGACCTGATGGTGGAGAAGAAGATCACATTTACATAATTTTTCACAATTTCAAATAAATACTCTTTTCAACTGAATTTATTTTAAATAATGAAAATTTGGTCTTTATCAACTTTAGTAAAGATATACATGGACATGTAATGAACAACTTCATCATCACTATAACTTTAAATTTTCATACTGCTTGAATGTTATCCATATCGTCCTTTGGATCATTTTAATCATCATGATCACTGTAATTACAACTACCATCATAATTTAACTATGATTCTCACTAATACCATTACCTTTACAAGAGACACACCATTATCACAATAATCATAACTACAATTTTCCAATCATTATCAATATCACCACCACCAATATCATTATCATCATATATATCATCATTGTTTCCAACATTATCACTCTAAAAAGGAGATGGTAGTCAGTTTCCATGTGTAGTAGGCAATAATTCGCCAACACCAGACTCGGTGGAAACACCATAAATGGGTGTACCAGTCTTGCACACAGCAAACCTGTGGTCCTATCAAGAAATAGCCCCTAGTCCCTTGGAGAGTCTTCAGGTAAGGGAAATGTAACATAATGACTTTTCCATGTGGGGCGAGTGTTGGAAAATGCAGAGCATTTCAAAAGGTCTGTTGGCCATAAAATGTTATTGGGTAAATACCCGAATGGTGTTGAATTCCCCAAGAGAGCCTACTAACATGCTTCTTTAATCATCATCATCATCATCATCATCATCATCATCATCATCATCATCATCATCATCCATCACTCTCATTCTCACCTCCGTATGACGGATAGCCGGTGAGGTTCCTTGCACGGAGCTGATCATGAGAGGCAGGTCCTTCAGTTCTCTCAGGTGCCTGCTCAGCTTGGTGTAAGCCACACTGATCAGTAATAGCTCCTCCTCCCCCGTGCATGGGGCTGGTTCCTCATCACTGGTAGAGGGGTGGAGTAGGGGCTGCTGGAGGATGGGGTCTAGCTGGCCCCCTGTGTAGGCAACTGATTCTGGTTTGATGCCTGCATGTCTAGGTGAGAAAACAAGGGAGAAGAAGTCTACGTTTCATTCTAAGAGCAGTTTTAAAGGTGGAGGGAGTCATCTTCAAGTATATATCATCCATCTCAGTATCAACCAGCAATGCAGTTGTAAATATCATAGCAAAAATTATTTCTAATATTTCTAACTATTTCAAATTGTTCATGTTAAAAAAAAGAAGCTGAATATACAACCTTGGGTTACTCACATCATCAAATGGGATTTGAGTTTCATCTATGGCAGAGCTTTACAACTATAAACATCTTTAGGGTAACCAATTTGGAAAGGAAAGAGAATGAAAGTAAAAATAATAGGAAAAGACAACAGGAGGAAGAAAGGAAATAGCCTGTGGGGAAAGAAAGATTGGCAGACCTAAATTTAGCCAGAATCACAAAGGTACTAAATCTAAGCCATGGTATAAACAACCAACTGAAAAACAGAACAGAAAAGCCTAACTGAAAAATATGAGATAACACAAAATCAACACATGGGGAATTTTTTAGTGTGTTTTTTTTTAAACCTTTATTTAAAGAACTATGATCATTGAATCTTTTTATTAGCCTTTATTTATGTGTATGCATGCATTTAATTTTTGATTTTCAAAACTAATTTTGGTCTGCCCAAAGTAAATTTGTGGTTTAAGTTTTAACTTCTTTTGTGAATTCCAGCCAAAGTTGGAGAGAGAAAGTGAAAGGGAAAGAAAAGAGATAGAGAAATGAGACACATACTCACAGATTTATGTGCAGAAAGACTAATTGAAGAGAAACATAAATGTTGAGAACAACAGAGAGAGAGAGAGATGGGAAGGAGGCAGAAGAGCTTAAGAGAATATAAACAACAGTATACTTACAGGTATAGAATGTGCTTGACAATATGACTGCAGACCAGTCTCTTCTCTGCCACACTTGTACCAGGCCATACCACAGCCTCGCAGATGGAGCCATCCTGAAAGCGGCGCAATTCAGACTTCTTCCCCCAGAAATCGCTGAATGCCTTAGCCTGTAATGATACAAGTGAACAAACCAATAACTACTATCAAACTATTGAAGTCTTTACCAGCTTTGATCGACCGATGGAACAATAAGTGAACTGCCACAGTCAACTGTTGTCACAGATAGAGTGTAATTAGCACATACGCAACATAACAACATGACAGTCTGGCATTTCAATCCTGAATGAGCTCAGAGGTAAAACAAACCAGCATTTTTCAATTTGGGTTGGTCAAAACCTCAAATATCTTAATCAGAAATATGACATTTTATGTTACAAAATGAGAGCTACATTCTTACTGCATGGTTTCTTCCTTCTACCCTGGTACATTTGCTGAAGTGTTTTCCTTGTTTGAATCACATACTGTTATCTATGACAAGAAAGCCACTATCCCTTTTAAATTATTTCATTACAGTCGTCTATTACTAAGGGAATCAAGTAGTAAATCTGTCCTTTGTTTTCCAAAATATTGTGGACCAAAATAAATCAAGAGAATCTTCATTTATAGGCTAAAGTAAATACAGTCCTGTGTTATTACACACAAAACATTATCAGAGGCCATCATACCTATTTCTTTCTCTCTACATGAAACCAAAATATGAAAATTAATAAGTATCAGTTCTTCTTTACCTCTGTTGTATTGGCAGCTGGACCCTTGTCAAGAACACTAGATGCTAGACCCCCGTTGAGTAAAAGGCCAAAGGTCAAAGGTCCTTGCTCTTCTATCTTGGGTGGAGGAGAATTGACAGGCCACTAGGGGAAAAACAATACATTAAAAACATAGCATTTCAACAAACTGAAGCTCAATAGTTTTGGACACAATACAAAATTGATACAACTCCCAAATCAATATAACTCCCAATTTATGGAATTAATTGCAGAGAACCACAAAAATTCATAATTTAATTCAAAATTTCTCAAGTATCAAATCATACCACAACGAGAGGTTGATAACTAAAATTACATGTTAGACAAAAAGAGAAAACAATGCTGCAAACTATCACATGACACTGTCTTGGTACTTGCAGGTCTTCACAATGTTGGGGAAGTTACAATTACTGGTTATCTATTACAGAGACAAAGATATATCTGATTCGATGGAACACATACAGATATATATTCAATGCTGACAGTTTTAAATACTTGTTTGTGTAATTACATGTTAAGGTGACAATTCAGAATCTTTGATTTTGTTTGTTTGTTTTGTTGTTGACCTGAATCAGTGTTGGTTGCAATGGTCTTCATTTCAGTTATATTTCAAACCCAAGTTACCTCAGCAGGGTGAGAGAGACCAGATGCTAGCAGCTTTATCCTGTCTCCAAGAGCTTTCCTAAGGATTTCCTCTACCCTGGGTAGCACCACCTGGGTATAGTTGCCTCCTCTGTCCATCAACTGAGTCTCAAGAAGAAACTTCTTCACAGAAGGTCTCAACTGCTTCAACTTGGTGATACTGGAGATTAGGTGGACAATTGATTGGGATGGTTAAAAACAGTTTGCCCACTTGATAAAATACTGTGCTCCGAAATGGTCAGATTCAATCATTTAAAGTTAACATAAACTTATACTTTATTTCCAACATGTCACATCTAATGGAGTGTTATATATCTAATTCTTGTGTAAATGATATAAGCATAAAAACTAGAATGGTCATGAGTTTGAATCACACAAATTTATTCAATGAAATCAATATTCAAATGACATTTATACATGGGTACATCATGTCATTAAAAGTAAATGGTGACCTTGATTGACCTTACCAAACTGACTGCATGAGCCGGTCCTTGCAAAATAAAGTCAAAGTCGGATTGTAGAGTGTGCATGGACTTCACATTGTTATAGATTTCGTATTCAACAGTGTACATGTATGTGATATAGCAAGAGGCTATCCCTTTGCCTCTGATAATTTCTCAGCCATTACTACTTGTTGAAGAAGCTGCAGTAATTGAAAAGGCCTCGTAAGAAGTCTGAATTTGACATTGCTTTTGACAATCTTATGATACGATACCTAAGAATACTTTTTACTCACGTAAAGAGGTGATCAAACTTTCTGATGAAGGGAACCGGTGTCATGAAGAGACAGTGGAAACCATCTATCCTCTTGTCATCTAGGAAGGTTAGACTTAACTTGGCTTCATGCTTCAGCTAGTTGAAGAAAAGTAAGAAAATCGTGAAGTTAAAAACACCGCAAGCAAAATCACTACTCCTAACAACAGTGGCAATAGAAACACCATGGTTCGATATACTATCAATTACAGTGGCGGATCCAGGGAGGGGGCCCCCTCCCCTAGAAAAAAAAACATGTAAAAACACCCTTTTTTGGGAAAAAGAAGATGAGCCCCCTCCCCTGGCGCTCAAGGGGTGGTGGTGAATTTTTTTCAATTTTCGGGCAAAAAAAATTGTGCTCACTACCCCCCACTGAGCGAAGAATCGACCGGCACGATTTTTAAATTTTCAATTTACGGAGGCAAAAAAAAAAATTGCTCACTACCCTCCACCCCCTCCCACTGAGCAGAAAATCGGCCGGCACGGTTTTCAGATTTTCGCACGAAGTGGGCCCCTTTTTGGGCCCCCTCCCTTGCCGTCGGCCGGATCCGCCCCTGATCAATTAACACTAACTGTCCCAAATTCTGTACGTTGACACCCTCAAATATACGGTGAAAACAATGATGACACTGATATTTGAAAGGGTCTTTTGTAAGGACAACATGATACACATACACATTGTCCTGCTCAATGAAATTATAGTTGAATCTTCTGAACACTATCACTTTACTATCATGAAGTCTTACATAAAATGCAACTAAAAAGAGTATGCAGAGGGCACACCTGGCAGAGAAAGGAATCAAAATAGTGAAATTGAATATCTCGAGGTATGTAATATTGGATCTGCTATGGAAAATATACAATCTGCAAGTGTCTTGAAAACATCACGGCCCTGCTCCACAAAACTTACCAACAACAACTGGCAAAATTCTGTAAACAAAGACACTCACGACCAATCAAATGGAATGATTTCAGTAGTTTACATCCATCATTGTAACTTTATATTGATAACAAGGTTTACATAACAGTGCAAAGAAGAATGATTTACGAGAGCTTTCTCACGTGTTCATAAGTGGTTCCTGTCATGTTGGCACACAGATTGAGGTAGCCAGACGGATCTACAAACACAATGGGAAATGCTGATGGAATTCCTCCAGCCCAGGTACCGGCTGGGATTGGGAGCTCTTGCACATGGTGACACCCTTAGATGCCCAGTCCGTTGTGGCTAAATTTTGGAATAACAAGTAACGAGAAAGAGATGGTGAATGGGAGAGACGTGGAAAAAACAATGAAGGGGAGCATGAGAGAGAGAGAGAGAGAGAGAGAGAGAGCGACAGGAATAGAGAGCGAGAGAGAGAAAGGGAGAGAGAGAGAGAGAGAGAGAGCAAGGAAGCATAAGAATGAAGGAATAGGAAGAGGTTGGGGAAAGAGAGAGAGAGAGAGAGAGAGGGAGACAGAGAGAAAGAGAGAGAGGGAGAGTGGAGACACCACCATACAAAATATAGACAACTCTTTGAGAGAAACTTAAAACCAAATTACCTATGTTTTGTACACCTTGTTCTTTTTGTTTTCTAATCAAGTATTCATTAAGCAAAATAAATACCTAGATCATACCAAATGCGCAACATTCATTATGTTCTTTCACAGTTTGACCTCCGATATCCCACACTCACCGATGAAATGCAGTACATTCTTGATGACCTGGTATCCACTCATCACTTTGTTAATTTGACCATTGTCCAAGAGGTGAGCTACCACCATGGAAATAAGAAAACCATTGCAGCCACCACAGGTCTAGAGGAGAATCAAAAAGATATCAAAAACAACCAAGGGAATCAATCACTTGATTATATTAAAGTACAAGTCCACTCCAAAAATAACTGACTTTTAATAAAAGCAGAAAAATCAGACAAACCAATCTAAAAAAAGTTTGAGCAAAATCGGATAACTAATAAGAAAGTTATGAATTTTTGAAAAAGTATGTAAAACTATGGAACAATGATATTCACAACACAAATTGCCAATTTGGTTACCAGTTTGTGACGTCATGTCCTCACAACTTATCAATTGCTTTATATAGTTTAATCCCATTAATTTCCCTTTTTATCCCCAAAACTTGATTTCCCATGCCTTTGCCCAGGTTATATGATTTGTATCATATTGCATGCATGACATTTCACAAAAACTTTTATGAATTTTGAAGAATTGATACTATTTTCTGAATATTGTATTTCATAATTATTGATTTTTATATAAATAGTTTATCAAAATTCAATTTTTCATGATTTAACTGGACAAAATTACTCTTTATTTGTGCATCCACACAAAAACACATGACTAACAATCTAACTTGGATGCTGGTGTGAAGAAATAAGATTCTTAGGGTGAAAATAGGAAATTTATATTATCAATATAAAGAAAATAATTAGTGGATAGTGAGGACCATACGTCACAGACTCATGAGTGAGTTGCCAATTTGTGTAGTGATTTTCAAAGTTTTTCATGTCATTAAAAATTCATAACTTTCTTATTAGTTATCCGATTTTGCTCAAACTTTTTTTGATTGGTTTGTCTGATTTTTCTGGTTCTATTGATAGTAAGTTATTTTTGGAGTGGACTTGGGCTTTAAACTGAACAAAGTTAAATGAAATGAAGTCACATGCTGAGGCAAGTTCCTTTGAGCAATAGATCTGCGAGCAACCATGGAATATCAAAGGGCATGTTCAAGCTATTTTGTCTCATATGTTATTTACCACATCTTAGATTGTAGTATATCTGATCAATGCAGTAGGTTAATAGCCCTACTAGAGCTCAGATCAGACCTAATATGAAATGAAGACACATGTTTGATGTCAATATATGTTGAGAAGTACACAATAATTGGGAATGGGTGGGACACCAAATGAGGACTAAAACAAGATGAATGCTGAACATTATTCAATCAAGATTTATAGAACTGTCTGATAAAACTTGAAAAGTGAGATATGTCATGTTAAAAAATCATAGCTTCGGAAAGCATGAATCTGGGTATACAGACACATTTTGAGAGTGCTAAAGTCCTATCAATTCTACAGTGTCGTCATCCTGTACCATCCTATTATGGCGCCGTAAAAATACATAAATTCTACATGAACTGGCACTTCAAAAACTTTCATGAAATTAAAAAAAAAACTTTTCAAAGATTTGTGCAAACACTTTTCTTTTTAAAATGCCTATACAAACTATAATGTACAACATCCTTCTATCAACTCCAAATGACTCAGCACATTAAAACAATGAACAGAATAGGAGTGACATAGGGGGAAGGAGGGGTGCTGGCAGCAGTGAGTGGCTTCTTGGAGAAGAATTGATGGAAAAGAATTTTCAACGAGCCATGAATGACAACATGAGAGGAACATAGGACTACAAATGGAATGAAATATATACAATGTAATCTGTTGAGAGCAAGAAAAGTGTTAACTCTGTATCATAATATGATGTAATAATTTACCTGAAAATTTAAAAAATTCCCAATCCCTGAATATATTCAAATCCAAACTTAAAAAATCTTTAATACCTCCAGTAATTCATTCACCACAACTGAATTGTTATTATTATTTATTATTATTATACATTTATTAATACAAACATGGGGTTATTTATAAGTTCATCATCTTTTATAATCCCCCATATTGACATTAATATATTTGTAGTCTAATGTTGTTCTGTATTTCTGCTTTTGTTCTTATTTATTTTATATTACAAAATTATTATGTCATTAATGTGTTGAATAATTACTGTGTATATCGTGTATATTGTTTTGTTATTTTTCATGGAAATGTGGAAATAAATCAAAATTAAATTAAATTCAATATGAAAGAATGCCCTTCTGCTCTAAGCGACAATGTTTTCCTACCTTGTCTAGTTCTCTTTGGTGGAGCCAGACCTTGAGAAGCAGAACAGCATCTTTGAATGCCAGGAAGTCGTAGGATGCGTTGTAGAGGTGGTGTAGATGGCGCTCTAACGACATGTCTCGTAGAATGGAGAAATTGTAGTGTGGGGTGGGAGGGAAGGTCTCTGAAAGCATATAAAGAGTGAATAGATTATAACAAGAGATATTGTAATATAGTGCAGCTACTAGACAGATGTAATCTACTGCACTTAACACAAGTATCATCAGCCCAGCTTTACCCGAGGCACCACGATAGGCACTCAAGCATTCATAATTGTAACGTCGTCCAGCCCCTTGCTTGAATGATTTTGCAGTGAACCTCATGCAGGGGCTCTGTTGTTTGGAACCAGTAACCTGGATTACAAGCGAATATGATGTTAACACTTCAGTTCTATCACAGCTACTTCCTTTGGCAATTAAAACTCTAGGGATTAGAAATTTGATAAAAAATTGGCATTAGCACCCTTCTGCCAAAGTACAAGATGAATAGACTACAATGTTAAAGAGAAGGTTCATTGATTTTAAAAACTAACTTGTTTGTCATTATTGCAAAGGTGAAACTTTGATTGGACAAGGGTATCAAAATTCATTGCTTGGAAACATTTGAATAATGATTATTATCAATTACAAAACGTTTAAATACAGCCCCGGCATAGCACCTGAAAAGCTCCCCGATCGCTGCTGAGATGTGTGACGTCACATGTTGAACATGATTTGCACAAGCAGACGATGTCCCATGACATTTCACACATTTTCAGTGCCTGTTTTGTCATCTTTTCTTCAGTTATTTCTATTACTTCACTACCATCAGGCTAAATGTTTAATCTATTGCCTCACTCTAAACCCGCGCGGTATTATTTTGATGAAAAATGCAGCGATAACAAAATAAGGGAATCCGTCGCTTGTAAACAAAATAAGACGCCATTGTATTTTCAGCTGCATACACCGCGGTATGTTCGGCGTTTCAAGAGGGAACGAATGCCATTCATGCTATCATTCCGGGGGTTTTTTAATTTGAAAGTGTGGTTTCTTTGCTTATTTATTAACCCCTATCCTGTGTATTTACAAACAAAAGAAATTAGTTATCAGAATCGGTTTCATATCCCTTTTGAATGGTGTAAAATTCTATCACATTTATATACACTAAACTCATTATAATTTGAGAAATAATAGCATTGCAATTATGTTCATTCTTTATGGGATGTCGTTTGCTTGTGCAGGATTGGTTCATATTGTGACGGCATTAAAACATTGCAAATTTTATCCTAGATGCTATGGAGGTGGTTTTATTTGTATTTTTATAAATCACCCGATATGTAGTTGATTTTCTTTGAACCCGCACTTTAAAAAACTACTTTATTCACAAATTGATCTGATCGTGATTGAGTTAATCAGCTATTTGAAGCTTACCGTGGCTTCTAGCAACAAACTTTCTTCCCGTGGTATCAAATTAATTAAAACTGTAGGGTTTAGAAATTTGATTAAAAAACTTGGTGTAAACACCCTTCTGTCGAGCACAAGAATTGAAGATGAATAGACTACGATGTTAAAATATACCTTCTTCACAATTTTGGTTGTACCACTGCTGACGGATGTTGTTTTTAGAGGGAGCAAATCTGGCCTCTTTGAAGCCAGTCTCTGGAAGGCATGGTATGAGTCTCACTGTAGCATTCTTGCCTGCAGCATACAGATGGAGCAAGAAAAACAAAAACAAACAACATTGTTTATGACTGCTGCAGTACGTGACAGAACAAACTCTGGAACATTAACAAACTAGGCAAATCTAGGGAACATGTTTATGTGTGCTAAGCCAACCCCAAAATCAGACTTGATAAAATATGGATAAATAATCCAAATATGGGGTTAAAAACACGAAATCTACCAGCAGTTTCAAAACTCCATGATATAGAGAAGAAACCAAAACTTACCGACTAACTTCAGAAGTATGACTGGAGTCATGTGATCCCCTTGAAGCGGTCCATATGACACACTCTTGACAAGATCCTTCTTCTTTTTGAGGTGCTTCACGAGATATGTGCAGTACAGCGCCCTCTTGTGGTGGTAACGGAAGTTGAGATAATCCTTTGGTTGAAGACATTCCTGCATCAAACAAGGTGAAGAAATGTGTGATGGGTGGATAGAAAGTCTCAATGCTAAAGCACCATGACTATATTACATATTGAGAAGAAAAAGAGGGAAAGGAAAAGAATGAAATGGGTAGTAAGATAGCACATAGTGATCTCTAAGCATGATTTTGTAATTAACTCATTTATTTGAGTCTGATCGTGATTGAGCCAATCGGTTATTTGAAGCTAACCATGATTTTTTTCTGGCAATAAACTTTCTACCAATGATATCAAATCAACCGATAGACAGAGCTACCAAACTTTAGCAGAGAATTAGTTATCCAAAAATCAGTATTTGGTTTAATCCTATGAAGATTTACTATTTGTTACTGTCAGAACTCAAAATTGAAGAGGCACGATGGCTCAATGGTAGGGCAGTTGTCCCGGGTTCGAAACCAAGTCATTGTGCTTGTGCCCGATAGTTATTAGTCAATCATCATTACCAAGTCCCTCAGAGAGGACTTAAAGCTGCTGGTCCCCTGGTTGTTTACTTACAAGCATATACATGCTTTCTTAGCAGTCAGGTAAAACAATCATCGATCATCAACATCACTTCCTAAGTGTGGGATAAGTCAGTTGTGACCTTTCGTGAAAGAGAATCATCCAACACCAAAAGGACTACCAGCAAGGCCTGTTGGTTGTTGAAGATACTCACAGTTGGTATTTGGACGGCCATGTCGATGGTCAGAGGATCGTTCAGACAAGTTCCAAGGAGATAGCTACCGATGATCTTGACTTCCAATGGCTTGCGTAACTTGATTTCTCCTTTGAGTTGCGTCTTCTTCCATCGCATGGGCAAACACACATTCTTTGGCAGGGAGCCTTCCAGTTCTGATGCCTATTACAAGAAAATTGACGGACTTGATTCTGAGGTTCTTCTCTTTTGTTTTAATTACACTCTCTTCAAGAGTACACAATCCCTAAATTGTAGATCTATTTTGATGACAGTTTCCTGTGGAATCAATAACTTTTCTCTACAAGATTTTAAAGTATGAATTATTTCAGGCAGTTGAGATAGATTTTGTATAATGATATCACTCTCATTTCAATAAAAAAAAATTGAAATTCATCTGTTTTATCTTCTTCTCACTGTCCCTATTATATTCTGTCCACAATTACGGAGTTCTACTTTTATTTCCATGTTTTTGTATACAGAAATACGTCTACAAAAATTGCATGTGTTATCTGATTTCTAAAAACATTCTTCTAAAATTGTGTACCCCTGATGCCACTGGCATACTTTGTACCCGAGGGAATTTATCTGTTAATCATATCAAACTGAAATATGTTCTTATTAAAAGTTACGCTGAGACAAGTTCCTTTGAGCAAGAGGTCTGTGAGCAACCATGGAATATCAAAGGGCAAGTTCAAGGCTTCAAGCCATTTCGTCCCATATGTTATTTACCGTAAATCTCCGTGTATAAGGCGCACTTTTTTTCCGTCGGGAAAAATCAAAAGTCGGGGGTGCGCCTAATACACAGGTACAGGATATTTTGAGTCCTCAAAATGCTACTTTTTAGTGGTTTCCGAAAATCTCTGTGTCTCAACATGAATCACATAATGCAAATAAAGAATAGGATCTACTATTTGAAGTTAAACTACGTTCCTAATTTGAAGGGAAGAGATTTTTTTTTTTTTTTTTTCAGTCTCGATAAATTATGCCCTTCACAAGGCACTTTGCCGGCGAAGCTCTCCCGTGTCTCCAGCTCACTCACCTGTATACTGCAGCTCACTTACACGGGGGATATCGACTCACCACTCGAAATCTAGCCTGTCCAAATTTCGGTTTGGACTCGGGAGGAACATTTTTCTGTCATCTTTAGTTTTAAAAACAACATTGTTACAATCTTTTTTCTTTGACTTTTTGACTGTAAAGTCGTAATAAATAAAAGTCCTTCCCAATTCCCTGCATCATGCCTTGGGTTTCCGAACGGGACTGCACGCTGAAATAAGAGACGAATCTGAGATGGTGTCGGCAAAAAAGCAAACCCAAAAAGAAAAAAAACGATTTTTTTTTTTTTTTTTTTTTTTTTTTTTTTTTAAATCTCAAAAATAGGGGTGCGCCTTATACACAGGTGCGCCTTATACACGGAGATTTACGGTACCACATCTAAGATTTTAGTATATATGATCAAAGCACTAAGTTAACATGTTGACTACTGAAATCTCAGATTCACATAGACATTCAATACAGGAGCCTGCCGGTTCCCAAAGGCAATCGGTTAATATACCAAACTGTAGTTCCCCCGATACAGATAACAAGACTAACATTACTCACATCTGGGAGGGTCATTGGTGGCAGCTTGCGCAAGATCTCTTCCAGTGACTGAAGAATAGGAAGTAAACCCTTCTTCTTCTTCTCTTTCAACTCGACCTCCATCGAAGCTCATCCATCTAATTTGGACATAAAGAGATGGACAGAAAGAGAAACCATGAGAACAATCAACATAAATTAACAACTTTTTGAAGTTTACTCAAGAGTATGGGTTGTTTCCAAGGAATACGTAAGTATTATTATCTTAGTAAATGCATTCTAAAGCAACAACAACAACAACAACAACAAAAATCATAAGAAATGCAACAGGGGATATTCGGGAAAATGTTATAAAGAATCACAGGAGTCCATATCCTGATAATTATAAATGAAGTACGCTTTGCAAGTATTATTAATATAATAAATTACAAATACACATATCATTCTCTGATCTTAACTTTTCTCTCATAAAGAATTCCAATAATAGAGTGGACATTATACACGAAGGTAAACAAGTTTTGTTTCATCTTTTTTATCTTAGCAATCCATTTTGAACAGGATAATAGAAATTAGTTGGTATGTCGATTTTGTTTGTAAATGATCGTTCAAGATTATGGGTAGTACAACACATGTTCTGGTCAATATACTTCACTAACCAAATTATTAACTTTCAAACTGGTCCAAGCAATAAATCTAACCCTAAGGCTAAACCAAATACCTAACCTATACCAAGACTGTAACCTGAGACTTAACACTAGAGTAGAGGAGGGAGTTTTCGGCCGGCGGCAGTTTTCGGCCGGTCCGTTGGATGCATGGTAAAATCCTTTAAAATATAGTGCATAATAGCATATCACATATCACACACATACAATAACATGCCAGTCACCGGAGAACCACATTTGCAATGAAAAATATATCCTTAAATATCACATTTTAGCGATGTAATCGGCGGTCCCGCTCCCCGAATCTGAAAAATCGAGTATCTTACGCGTGTCTGTAAGGAATATGGGTACCATAAAATGAGCTTTATTTCAAGTATTTTTCAGATTTAGAGCCCGATTTTGTGCGAGTCGCAAGCTCAAAAGTATCTCATCGCATGTATTAAATCAATGCAGCCAGACATCGCAGCGCACACAAGATATCTCTGGCTAATTCAGATTCCAATTTCTGACCACCGCAGAGGTAGTTTTCGGCACGGGGAGCTCCGGGGGATACCTGCTCCGCCCGCTAGTGCTATAGATCAGCGGGAACGCACGGCCTTCCTATTGACTTTGTACATGCGCCGAAAACTGCCTCGCTAGGCGAAATCTACCCGAAACAGTGAAAATGGAAATTAATATTGCCATGGCAATTCATGATTTATTTCTGGGATTCTTTTTTTGTTTAAATATTAATAATATTTGCTTCATGATTTGAACAAGAAATGATAATAAATAGGAAGTAAAGAGTCCAAAAATAGGATTTTGCCTTTAGTGGCCGAAAACTGCCTCCTCTACTCTATATATCCTTGACAGTTAGACAATTTTCGTAATGTAATCAAATTGAATGCAAAAATCTTTGTTAAGTGCCATGTTGCAAATAACTTCATTCACCTGTTACAAATAATTGTATTTCAATAATCAGAATGTGAATTACATACATTAATTGTTGCTAGGTTGGACAACCCATAATGTCTGTCCTACCTAGCAACAATTAATGTATGCATATATTCTGTGTTGTTAGGTAGGACAAGCCATAATGTCTGTCCTACCTAGCAACAATTAATGTATGATTTGTAATGAGGCACTTAACAAAGATTTGTGCTTTAAATTTGATTACATTATGAAATTGGCCTATTGAGTTGTGGATTTAATACCTGATACATATGTAATTGGTTGAAATCACTCCAGCAAAGCATAGCGCTGTACCATGTGCTAATAGGCAGCAATTTCACACGTGAATAGTCAATACACTTATAACACACAAATGCAACAAGAACAAAAAGTTAAAATATGGAATAGCAGGATATGTGGAAGTCTCCACATACACACACACAATCAGTGCGTTTATCTTCATCACCTTGAAGCAGCACTCACACTGGAAGAAGAATGCACACAATCATGCCGATAAAACTGTAAGCAAGTTTGACAGTGGACTCACGATTTTAATTTTTAAAGTATTCTTTCTAACATCAGTGAGTTGAAAAAATTGTATTTTACTGCTATTTAGGTGTCATCAATTGTCACTAAATCAGTTTAGTTTTGTACAGTGGTGTTTGAAATGTTGAGATCAATAAAACTGGTTTTAATACACAGCCAGGATAGCGATGCAGCTATGTGTGGTTGAAATCACCCAACAGGGAAAATAAACAGAGGACCTGTGCATACCTGTAACTTGAACAAGCTTGAGTTGTAAAGCATCTCTGTCTCTTTTAGAGAAGCAAGTTCTGTCATGGTGGGAGGTTTGTACAGCTCCGCCTTATTCAGTTTTTGTTTCTTGGAAGGCAATCTATTCTTTATCCCAGGAGGCCGTTTTCTGAAATTGGCAACACTGGACTCCTCCAAACCTTCTCCAACTTCATCACCCATGATGCAAAATCACTCCAGCTCTGTGAAAAGAAAAAAAAAAGAGAGCTAATGGAAAAGAACTTGACGCTGTTATCAATCCTTATCATGGCTTCCAATGTACTAGTATTTAACTTAAGTAGTAATGCTGTCATAATTGACTTATGGTTATGTTTCCCATTTTGATATGTCATGCTTCATAATTTATTTTAGTTCATTACATTTATTGGTCTACTGCTTCTCAATAAATTATCTTATGAGCACCATTTTCCTCCGTCGTGTCTCGCTTCGACAAAAAAATATATGCACACAATGAACACGAAGTGGCTGATCAGCAAGTTTGACAGTGGACTCATTTTTTTTCTAACATCGTTAAGTTAAAAAGATTGTATTTTATAGAGCTAGAGGTCGTTTAAATTAAACAGTCTATTATATAATCATGCGCTATACTAATTTAATGCAGCTATTCATAAATTAAATGAAATATATTTTGATCTAAACTTACTCATCCTACAGAAAACTATGAACACATCATTTCTCAACTTTCCATCATACGATCGGACATGTTCGAGTTTCTCGTTTCAAATTGTAAACAATCGACGTATACGTACTATATTTAACAACAACAAATTTAGTAGTTTATGGGACTAGCCTTACAACACGGCGACTTTACTTAACGCGGATTTGATATACACATGTTGGAATGAAAAAAATAATGACAAATCTGATTAGACTCATCCATACAATTACTGATGAACATGTTTATATTATACTTACTCCAAAGATAGAGAAATAACAGAAGAAATAAAGACACACGTGCGTCCCTTCTCTCTGTTGAAGGTGTAGCTGAAAGACAAATATAAAAAGGCAAAAGGGAAAATAGCTCACCTCGAGCTGAATGGGGTGGGATGGGGTGAAACGAAGTAAGGGCTAATGTCTGGTTTGCCATGTTCAACACTGCAAATGTATTGTCTTTGACTCTCCCTCCATTTTTTGACATACCTGTAAGGCTATATGAGGCAATCGCGGGACTCAAAAAAGTGGAAGGAGGGGTTGGGGGGAACCGGTGCGTTTCCCACGTTTGAAACCCAAGTGGCATATTTTCAAGGAGTGTTTGCTGGGTGCGAGATTATTTGCTCCGCCGACATTTGCTCCGACGACAATTGCTCCGCCGACATTTGCTCCGCCGACAATTGCTCCGCCGACAATTGCTCCGACGACAATTGCTCCGCCGACAATTGCTCCGCCGACATGAGTCCGCCGACAATTGCTCCGCCGACAATTGCTTCTCCGACAGCTCCGCCCAAAAAGTGCCCTGTAAAATTAAAATTAAAAAAGACAAGGGAAAAGGGACACAAAATAGAATGTAGCAAGATTTAATTTCCATATTTGTGCATTGGCCTATAACTTTGTGTCGGAACGGTGTCGGTATAATTAATGACGGTAAATCCTGCCGGCGCGGCGTCGCGACACGTCGGGGAAAATGAGAAAAAAAATTGAGTATGAAATATATAGGCCTACATGCTCATGAAATAATCATTGATTAAGAAAAGGGGTGGTAGGCAGGCAGATGTTTTTCAGTTATTTTATGAAAAGGGTGAAAAATCGCTTGCTCGCTACGCTAGCTTATGTTCGTAATACATTTTGCATCACATCACATCAGTGATTAAAAAGCGATGCTATAGGCACGCAGATGCTTTTCAATATGAAATGGCAAGCCAAAGAATTTCGACCATTTGCTAAGCTCGCTCGCCAACAAGAAATAAACAAAAATCGTGAAATAATACTTGCCCATTTGCCCAAGGGGCGTAATGTAAAAAGATTCTATTCAAGATTATAACCTATTTACCTTCCTTGTTCGCCAAATAAAAAATTAAAAACAAACAACAAACGTCCCCTTAAATCTGTTTGTGCCCTCCTTTTCAGGGGGGCAAGAAGACACAGTTATTTTATGGAAAAAAATATGCCTATAATTATTGTCAAAAGAGAAGTGGGGGAATATGTTCATGCAAGAAAATAAATGTTTTCTGGGTTTTCGAGAGATAGATAGATAGATAGAGAGAGAGAGAGAGAGAGAGAGAGAGAGGGGGGCGTCTATACCCTATGCTTCATACGCCACTCCTCCCTGTCTATTTATACCCGTTCTTGTTCTACCAAAGACCTTATATTCTAAGATATTTCGGTGGAACTTGCTTCCGTAATACCCTCGCTGTGCGCGAATTATCGTGTAAAGAAAGAGGGGCTCATACATGCAGTTGCCCTCTCCGTAAGTTTTTCTGACAAATTAAGTTACATTATTATGGTTATCATTATGATGATGATCAGATGATGATGATGATGATTATTATTATTATTATTATTATTATTATTATTATTATTATTATTATTATTGTAAATATATGAATTATTATCATAAATATATATATTGTTATTATAAACATATATGTGTATCTTCAAATTGTAGCATATCATAGACCTCAAAATTCATTCCATATGAGACATTGGTACAAAGGGTATTTACATACATACATCATTGCAGAATAAAGGGGATTAATATTTGGCACTCAGCCATTATTATTATTATTATTATTATTATTATTATCATCATTGTCATTGTCAATATCACTATCATATACCCCAAAATTGTATTTTCTCCGTAGTTGATGTGTTATTTTCTTCAATATAATTACCATGAGGCATGGTAGGTATTATAGTCCTTGATTAGACATGTTATAGACCCGTTTAATAGGATAGCGATGCGATATCGCAACAGATGTGCAGAATTCACGCCTTCTAACAAAGATTTCAGGGCCAGCTTCTAATACCACACCTAATTCGTTTAGAACACGTCGTACATATCTACCCATGTAATGATTTTTTGGAGGGTCGTTCGGAGGGGGGGGGGTAGTGATACCCAGACGCAGATCCAGGGAGCCGAGGGACCTTCCCCTCCCCGCCAAACAAAAGAGAGAGAGAGAGAGAGAGAGAGAGAGAGAGAAGGAAAAGAAGGGAAAGGGAAAGGTGAGAGAAAGGGAAAGAAAGAAGAGGAAGAAGAAAAGAAAAGGGGGAAAGAAGAAGATCGGAGGACGAAAGGGCCTTGCCTCCCAGGCTGTTGCTTCCCCCAAAAAAAAAAGAGAGATGGAAGGAAAGGGAAAGGAAAAAGGAAAAGAGGAGATAAAGGGAAGCAAAAAAAGAGGAAAAAGAAAAGAAAAGAAGGGGAATATCAGTTGCGATTAATCCCGCCAAGAACGTGTGGATCGGGGGGGGGGGCGAAAGGCCCTTGCCTCCCCCAGCAAACTTATAAGAGAGAGAATGAAGGAAAGGGAAAGAGGAGAGAAAGGGGAAGGAAAAAGAGGAAGAAGAAAGGTAAGGGAGATCAGCTGCGATTTTTCCCCGCCAACGAGGTGTGGATCGGGGGGAGGCGAAAGGCCTTTGCCTCCTCCCCCTCAGCAAAAAAAAAGAGTGAGAGAGAGAGAAGAGAAAGCTAGGGAAAGAAAATAAAGAGGAAGAAGAAAAGAAGGGAAGATCAGTTGCGATTTGTTTTTGCTTCTTCTATCAACATTGTACAACTTTCATTGTACAAATGTATTTATATATTTATTTATTTATTCCTGTTTGATAACAATAATATGAATATAAACTCATAACAGCAACAAAACAAAATGCAGAAGGAAACTATTTTGCAGGCAGAAAGGGAAACGTTGAAAAATGATCATGCATTTGCATGTAAGTGTATCATTAGAATTATTCTTATTGTTTTATTACATCTTGTGAAATAGCATGCATTAAAGCTTTTGGAACTTTTTTGTGTATTTGTATGAAAGAAAGCGTTTGGAACTTAAAATGCACATGACGCGTTGTCGAATACTATTTTATATTTGTTTAACCTTTTATACAGTAATACAGATAATTATGTGCAAGCCAACCAATTTTATTTTTAATCATGTCAACCACAACCTTTCTAAAGCTGATCAAATATGGGACACGCACGGCCAGCAGGCACTAGTGCAGGAAATCTTCAATTTTAATCAGTTATATGACAAAATAACTTGTCTGTTGCCTTACGAAAAAGTATATATTTAGTCAAGCCTGAATTGAGTGGCAAAACAATTATTGTGTTAAATGAAAGAAAATATTTGATGACATTCCAAATTCCCCAATAACCAATACGATTGGAGAGTGACTACTCGTTTTTGTTCTTCTTCAAAACTTACTCAATAAAAAAGTATTAATAGCTGGCCCGTATACTTCAGCCTCTCACGAAACGCAAGTAGGTGTCTCAGGCCCAGGGGTAAGGAGCAATTTTTTGTTGTTGCCCAATTCGTGAGAAAATATTTAGCGGCGACTCAGCCAGTCGGTGAATAAGCTGGGGGGGGGAGATATAGTGCTATTTTTGTTTTACTCAACATCCACCCCTCGAGCCGACGTATGCTGATAAGGATTCACAAAACTCAGTGTTTAATTAGGGCGGGTTTCGAGGGAGTTAGCGTACATGACCATGATGACACCCACAGAAACTATTCATATAACGAACAAAACATGAAGAAGGAGCCCCTTGACACCATGGGTGTTCATATACATTTTCTTTCGGAATTTAGAAACTTTAGCCATTAATGCTGTGCATGGACTTAAAATCTCAGAATGTTCTTCCGGCGGGAGTGAAAGCCTGGTGAAAGCCCTCCCTTCCCACGTTCTGAACAAGATGTGGGTGTTATGTTTCGATATGACAGGCGTGAGATATGCTTTGCGCTCTCTCGCCCCCCAACGAGACCAAGCGCCAGATACGCCACTGGTCACCACTGGCGTACAGATGGGGCGGGGGGGGGGTAGTTGTCCCCCAAATAAAATTCAAACGTTTTTTATTTCTAATTCCATACCAGTGATTTACAAATGTTGCTGAAATAACATAATTTGCCGGGATTTTTCCTCACTTTTCAGTAAATTATACTTTTTTATGCGTTTGTTAGAAAATGACAAATTCCCAAATTTATAGTCGGGCAAGAAATATGCTTATTTAGAGACCTACATAATATTATCAGGGCACGCGGAACGGCGGGGCTCGGGGGCTCGAACCCCCCCCCACTTTAAAAAAAAGTATAATAAAAAGAAAAATAGAAAGAAATAAGGTATCAAAATATGCTCATCTGACCGTAATTAAATGCCTAAAACCCCTGAGCTTTCAAGTGGCGTAAAATGCCCGTCATCGTCGACAAATTCTCAGAGCCATTAGCGAACCAATAGCGCATTAGGGGCAAGAGTGTTCTTCTAGAGCCGAAATTGCCCAATGTGGTTATATAAAGTGCCCCGTCATGGTCGAAAAATTAGTTTTCAATTCTAGAAAAGTGCCCCTCTAAAGCCAATATTGCGTTATTACAAGTTGCCCCGTTAGGGCCGAAATATCCTTTATCAAGGGGGCAAAAGTACCCTTCTAGAGCCAAATTGCTCTTTTTGGTTACTCAAAGGGAGGGTTGAGTTTTGGGAAGAGTCAGAAAGTTCAATTAATCTAATTGAGAAATTTGATTAAAGTATTATAAGATAAAAAAATGTAAAATTACAATATTTAAGAGACCCTTCAAAACAATTCAATCTAAAACTGCACAAAATCCAGTTTTTAGCCACATAATAATGTTTTCATGGTGGCCCACCTTCATTACCCCTTATATACTGTTCTTTGTTTTTTGTTGTGAGAAAACACAGCAGTAAATCACAATTTTCCAAAAATTAATATTGATTAATCTTTGTATAATTAAAAATAGGTTGAAAGATAAATTGGACAATTTCCTGACCCTTCCCAGAACTCAACACCCCCCTAAAGGAAAGTAAATAAATTATATCGATGAACTCGGCCCACGCAAATACATAGGTCTTTATGGGCCCACATCCGTATGTGCAAACGCGGAATAGCTTTGCGCGCAGTTATGAAATTACTTCTTTGTAACAGATTTCTTTAAAAAAAATACTAATTACCAACGTTACGTACATTATTCAGGTATCCTTTGGAACTTCTTATCCAATCAATGCTAATTCTTCTTTAAAAAGTGTGATTTTTTTTTTTTGCATTTTAATTTGTTCAGCGGGAATTCCGGGAATCTCTCTCTCTCTCCTTCTTTTCCCTCCAGACTTCGTTTTTTTTTGTTTTGTTGAAAGAGCAAAGGGTGTTAACCCCAACCCCCGTGTACGCGCATGGGCTAGTCAAAGTCAAAACAATCAAACAAATAAGAAACAAACAAAGCAGATGAAATTTATCCAACACAGACCAACAGACAACTTCTCTTGGCTAAGAAAATTGATGAGGGCGACCAATCAAAGTACACGAAAATATGTGCATGCACATCTGTTGGTCTGTGTTGAATAAATTTCATCTGCTTTTGTTTGTTTCTTATTTGTTTGATTGTTTTGACTGTTGTCAAAGTTTTGTTTCGTTTTGTTTTGTTTTGTTTTGTTTTGTGTTTTGATTTGTTTTGTTTTCCATGCAAAGCTCCCTAGAAGCCCCACCCCCCCAAGGAACATCTTTTAGAACCGCTCCGACGGCCGACCTAGAGATCAAGACCAATCGCAATAGGGTAGCGTACGAAGGTGCTAGGCTGGTAAGGGCTGGCGGACTCATGAATAAACATCATTATATGACGTCACAAACGTCATCGCACTGACTGGTCCGCGCCACGCCTACTCCAGATCCTAGCTTAAGGGGGGTGCTAGGCTGAATGGAGAGGGTGCTAGGCTGGATGTAGTATAGTGCAAGTTTAAATGAAATCATATGCTAGGAGATAGATGGAGTTAATATTTCTAAGGCTCAATGAAAGGGGTGCTAGGCTGGATGGAGGGGGTGCTAGGCTGCAGGCGCGGATCCAGGGGGGAGGCCGAGCGGGCCTTGGCCCCCAGCAAAAAAAAAAAAAAAAAAGAGAAAGAGAGAGAAGGAAAAGAAGGGAAAGAAGGAAGAAGAAAAGAAAAGGGGAAAAGAAGGAGATCGGGAGGGGCCGAAAGGGCCTTGCCTCCCAGGCTGTTGCCTCCTCCCCCAAGCAAACAAAATAAGAGAGAAGGAAGGAAAGGAAATAAAAAAGGAAAAGAGGAGATAAAGGGAAGGAAAAAAGAGGAAGAAGAAGAAAAAGAAGGGGGATATCAGTTGCAATTTTCCTGCCAAAAAGTTGTGGATCGGGGAGGGAAGGCCCTTGCCTATCCCCCCGCCCCAAAAGAGAAGGAAGAGAAAGGAAAGAGGAGAGCTAAAAGAGAACGAAAAGACGAAGAAGAAAAGAAAAGGGTGAAAAGAAGGGGAGATCAGTTGCGATTAATTCCGCCAACTACGTGTGGATCGGGGGAGGGGGGAGGAGCCGAAAGGCCCTTGCCTCCCCCCCTTCCCCCAGCAAACCTAAAAGAGAGAGAAGGGAAAGGGAAAATTGCTGAAATGACACAATTTCCGAGTTTTTCCTCACTTTATAGTAAATTATATTTTTGTATGCGTTTGTTGGAAAATAACAATTTACAGTCAAGGAAGAAATTTCCGAGTTTTTTCCTCAGTTTTTAGTAAATTATACTTTTTTATGCGTTTGTTGGAAAATAACAAATTCCTAAATTTACAGTCAGGCAAAAATATGCTTATTTAGAGGCCTACATGTCAGGGCCTGCGGAACTGCGGGGCTCGAGGGCCTGAGCCCCCAACTTTTTTGAAAAAGTATATTAAAGAAAATAGAAAGAAAGAATAGTGACCTGCCAGTGTCACAAAATAATGGGGTATAAAAATATGCTCATCTGACCGTGATTAAATGCCTATAACCCTGAGCTTCCGGGGCTCTGCCCTTGACTCCACCTAGGGGTCTAAGGCGGGCCCCTGGATGCTCATCTAACGGTAATTTAATGCCTAAAACCCCTGAACTTCTTAGGGTTCCGCCCACTGGACCCTACGTTAATTAGTGTCCTGCTAATGTCACAAATGAGGTATCAAAAAATGCTCATTTAACCGTAATTAAACGCCTAAAACCCCTGAGCTTCCGGGGGCTTCGCCTGGACCCTCGCCAATTAATGACCTGCGAGTGTCACAAATAAGGTATAAAAATATGTTCATCTGACCGTAATTGAATGCCTAAAACCCCTGAGCTTCCGGGGGCTCCGCCCCCTGGACCCAACCAAGGGCCCCAAGGCGGGCCCCTGGATGCTCATCTAACGGTAATTTAATGCCTAAAACCCCTGAACTTCTTAGGGTTCCGCCCACTGGACCCTACGCTAATTAGTGTCCTGCTAATGTCACAAATGAGGTATCAAAAAATGCTCATCTGACCGTAATTAAACGCCTAAAACCCCTGAGCTTCCGGGGGCTTCGCCTCCTGAACCCCTCGCCAATTAATGACCTGCGAGTGTCACAAATAAGGTATAAAAATATGTTTATCTGACCGTAATTGAATGCCTAAAACCCCTGAGCTTCCGGGGGCTCCGCCCCCTGGACCCAACCAAGGGCCCCAAGGCGGGCCCCTGGATACTCACCGGACCCTAATTTAATGCCTTAAACCCTGAGCTTCCGGGGCTTCGCCCCTGGACCCTTCGCCAATTAGTGACCTGCGAGTGTCACAAATAAGGTATAAAAATATGTTCATCTGACCGTAATTAAGTGCCTAAAACCCCTGAGCTTCCGGGGGCTCCGCCCCCTCGACCCCACCAGGGGCCCTAAGGCGGACCCCGAATACTTATCTGACCGTTATAAAATGCTTAAAATCCCTGAGTTTTAAGGGGCTCCGACCCCTGGACCCCACACCAATTATTGTCCTGCCAGTGTCACAAATAAGGTATCAAAATATGCTCATCTGACAGTAATTAAACGCCTAAAACCCCTGAGCTTCCGGGGGCTCTGCCCCCTGGACCCAACCAAGGGCCCCAAGGCGGGCCCCTGGATACTCACCTGACTGTTTTTAAATGCCTAAAACCCCTGAGCTTCCGGGGGCTCCACCCCCTCGACCCCACCAGGGGCCCTAGGGCGGCCCTTAATACTTAACTGACCCTTATAAAATGCCCCAAAACCCTGAGCTTCTGGGGCTCCCCCCCTGGACCCCACACCAATGATTGTCCTGCCAGTGTCACAAATAAGGTATCAAAATATGCCCATCTGACAGTAATTAAACGCCTAAAACCCCTGAGCTTCCGGGGGCTCCACCCCCTGGACACCACGCCAATTAGTAACCTGTGAGTGTCACAAATAAGGTATCTAGATATGCTCATCTGACCGTAATTAAGTGTCTAAAACCCTGCTTCTGGGGCTCTGCCCCCTCGACCCACCAGGGGGTCTAAGGCAGGCCCCTGAATGCTTATCTGACCGTTATAAAATGCCTTAAATCCCTGAGTTTCAGGGGGCTCAGCCCCCTGGACCCCACTCCAATGAGTGACCTGCCAGTCATGAATAAGGTATCAAAATATGCTCATCTGGCCGTAATTCCCCGAGCTTCCAGGGCCTCTGCCCTTGATCCCCGCCGGCGCTTTGCCCCTAGACCCCACGCCATTTTGCGCTATACGCTCTACCTGATCACAAATACTTAAGCGTCCCCACCCACTTTGAAAAACATTCAGCGGGGCCTGGAGGTAAGAGTGGAGATATGCAGATTTTTTTGTCTGCCCCCCAAAAAAAAAACGTTTTTGCTCATTACGCCACTGCTGGTCACCATTACGTACCAATATTTGGCTCGCATAATTTCAAATTTGGGCCTCCCCCCCTAAGAAATCCTGGATCCGCGCCTGCTAGGCTGGATGTAGTATAGTGCAAGTTTAAATGAAATCATATGCTAGGAGACCGATAAATGCATGGAGTTAATATTTAATGTACATTTCTAAGGCTCAATGTAAGGGGTGCTAGGCTGGATGGAGGGGGTGCTAGGCTGGATATAGTTATATAGTGCAAGTTTAAATGAAATTAGATCCATAAATGGAGTTAATTAATGTACATTTCTAAGGCTCAATTGAGGGGTGCTAGGCTGGATGTAGGGGGTGCTAGGCTGGATGTACTTATAGTTATAATAGCGCAAGTTTAAATTAAATCATGCTAGCTATAATGGAGATAGACGGAGTTAATGTACATTTCTTATTAAGGCTAATTAAATGCATATGCAGGTGCCGGTGCACATGCTAGGCTGCAGGGCGGGATCCTGGGGGACACGTCCCCCCTCAATTGTTTTAGGGGGGATCGTCCCCCCCCCTGAAAATTCGAAAATGTGCACACAAAAAAAGTATAGCAAATAATGACTGAAGACTAATTGCAAGCCACTTTTAGGCTCTGGAGGGCCCAAGAGTGCAGCGTTTAGACAAATTAAAATGTAATCTTCTCGCTCGGAGCTACGCTCCTCGCATAATATCCTTCAAAATATACAAGTAAATATTGTAGAAAAGTGAAGTGTGAAAAAGTACTGTGCTTGTGTTTTATATTATAGTTTTGCTAAGGAATGTAATGTTTTGATATAACAAAACTTCAAAAACCTGTGAGGGGGTAGTCACTTTTGTCACCTTCACCCCTCTCGTTCACTATGCTCCCTCGCACTGGCGTACGTACTGATGGGGAAGGGGGCTTGGTTTATTTCTAATTGGATACCAGGGATTCACAGATGTTGCTGAAATGGCATGATTTTCCTGAGCTTCCGGGGCTCTGCCCCTGGACCCCACCAAGGGCCCTAAGGCGGGCCCTGGTTGCTCATCTGATTATTGTTAAATGCCTAAAACCCTGAGCCGGGGCTCCGCCCCCTGGACCCCACAAGGGCCCTAAAGCAGGCCCCTGGATGCGATTATCTGACCATTATTCAATGCCTAAAACCCCTGAGCTTCCGGGGGCTCTGCCCCCTGGACCCCACCGAGGGCCCTAAGGCGGGCCCCTGGTTGCTCATCTGATTGTTAAATGCCTAAAACCCCTGAGCTTCCGGGGCTCCGCCCCCTGGACCCCACAAGGGCCCTAAGGCGGCCCCTGGATCTGCTCATCAGGGCCCCGTCTTACAAAGACTTACGATTGATCCAAATCAATCGTAAGTCCTCCAATCAATCGCAAGTTTGCAGTCTCCTATCTCTTATGTACATAGTTGCGATTGATATCAATCGCAAATAAGTTGCGATTGATATCAACTCTTTGTAAGACGGGGCCCTGATCGTAATTTAATGCTTAAACCCCTGATCGAGCTTCTGGGGACCCCACTCTAATTAGTGACCTGCATGCCAGTGTCACAAATAAGGTATAAAAATATGCTCATCTGACCGTAGTTAAATGCCTAAAACCCCGTGAGCTTCTGGGGGTCCTTAGGCGGGCCCCTGGATGCTCATTTGACCATAACTAAATGCCTAAAACCCCCTGAGCTTAATGGGGCTCCGCCCCTTGACCCCACGGGGCTTTGCCCCTGGACCCCACGCCAATTTACGATCCACTTGCCTCGCTCACTTTGCTCTACTTGATCGTAAATACTTTAGCCCCCCACTTTGTGGTGGTGGTGATGCAGATTTTTTCTCCCCCAAAAAAAAAACGTTTTTGCTCATTACGCCACTGCTCCCTCGTCCTCGCATTTCGTCCCCCGGTCATGAAAAGAAATCGCCGCCCCTGCTAGGCTGGATGGAGGGTGCTAGGCGCTGAACAGGAGGCCGGTGATCGAGATCGATCGATCGATGCTCGATTGCCTCCGACCGATTTCTTTTTGCCACTCAATCAAATCATACAAAATAACCAATAAATTTCCTATCAAGCTACATCCAGCCTAGCACCCCCTCCATCCAGCCTAGCACCCCCTCCATTGAGCCTTAGAAATATCAACTCCATATATCTCTGATTTCATTTAAACTTGTACTAACTACATCCAGCCTAGCACCCTTCCATCCAGCCTAGCACCCTCCATTGAGCCTTAGAAATGTACATTAATCAACTCCATCTATCTCCGAGCATGATTTCATTTAAACTTGCACTAACTACATCCAGCCTAGCACCCCCTCTATCCAGCCTAGCACCCCCTCCATTGAGCCTTAGAAATGTACATTAATTAACTCCATCTATCTCCGAGCATGATTTCATTTAAACTTGCACTAACTACATCCAGCCTAGCACCCTCTATCCAGCCTAGCACCCTCCATTGAGCCTTAGAAATGTACATTAATCAACTCCATCTATCTCCGAGCATGATTTCATTTAAACTTGCACTAACTACATCCAGCCTAGCACCCCCTCTATCCAGCCTAGCACCCCCTCCATTGAGCCTTAGAAATGTACATTAATTAACTCCATCTATCTCCGATCATATGATTTCATTTAAACGTGCACTAACTTCATCCAGCCTAGCGCCCCCTCCATCCAGCCTAGCACCCATTGAGCCTTAGAAATATCAACTCCATCTATCTCTGATTTCATTTAAACTTGCACTAACTACATCCAGCCTAGCACCCCCTCCATCCAGCCTAGCACCGCCTCCATTGAGCCTTAGTAATATTAACTCCATCCATCTCCTAGCATATGATATAATTTAAACTTGCACTTATAACTACATCCAGCCTAGCACCCCCTCCATCCCGCCTAGCACCCTCCATTGAGCCTTAGAAATGTACATTAATTAACTCGATCTATATCTCCGAGCATGATTTCATTTAAACTTGTACTAACTACATCATCCAGCCTAGTACCCCCTCCATCCAGCCTAGCACCCCCTCCATTGAGCCTTAGAAATGTACATTAATTAACTCCATCTATATCCGAGCTTGCACTAACTACATCCAGCCTAGCATCCCCTCCATCCAGCCTAGCACACCCCCTCCATTAATTGAAGCCTTTAAAATATACATTAATTAACTCCATCTATCTCCGAGCATGATTTCATTTAAACTTGTACTAACTACATCCAGCCTAGCACCCCTCCATCCAGCCTAGCACCCTCCATTGAGCCTTAGAAATGTACATCAATTATCTCTTAGCATGCACATGTACTTTTTGCTTCTAAGTGTATTTTCTAATTTGTATTACTTTTTCTTGTAATTTATCCTTTCTATTTAAAGCGCATAGGGACATGCTATCTTGTAATGTGTTATGAGCTATAAAAGAACTGAGTATTATTATTATTATTATTATTACATTTAAACTTGCACTAACTACATCCAGCCTAGCACCCTCTCCATTCAGCCTAGCACCCCCTCAAGCTAGGATCTGGAGTAGGCGTGGCGCGGACGAGTAAGTGCGATGACGTTCGTGACGTCATATAGTCATGTTTATTCATGAGGCCGCCAGCCCTTACCAGCCTAGCACCTTCGTACGCTACCTCGCAATAGATACACGTGTCACCACCTATTCATACTGCTTAAGTTATTCAAATATAATTCAAATAGCTGTTTGTTGTAAGCCGAGTTGATGGCTCACATCACTGTGCTGAAGCATTGTTGTATTTTTTGTTACTAAGCTGCGTGGTACTATTTTCGAGGTGCCTTAATTATTGTTACCCGACTTCCTCTCCCAAAGTTGCTCAAACCGCATGATTTCGACAAGAACAATGAAGGTGCTAGGAGTATTTACAGTTGCTGTAGTCTCTTTAATTTATCTGCTTATGCCAGCAGATGCGAAAGGAGACAAGGAGGCAACAAAGAAAGGTGCTTTGGTGACTGACAAGGTAAGTTATGCGCGAACAAAAATTAGGGGCTTCAAAGTTCAAATTACTATGGACCCACTCATAGTGAAATGTGTTTCAATTCAAATTCAATTTCTTGCACCGATGCAATTAGACAGAAATAACCGTCTGATATGGGTCATTCTTTAATAAAACTGACATTTGTTGACATTCCCCATACACAGACGGTACCCCATACGGCTCGCACCACGGGGAGAGATTGAGCCGATTTTGGCCTGCTTTTAGGTCAAAAACTTTCTCCCACGATTTTCTTTATTTACTAATTTAGATCTAATTTTCTGATTTATAAATCAGATACAAAAATACTATGTCTACTCTATTTTTCTCCTATGTACAGTTATCATTTTTTTATGACTTATTTCTAAATGCGAAATTTACAGACTTACGTATATGAGTTATCCAATTTTTATCTCAGAACCAAGGAAACGGTACGTTCATGCATTCGAACTGGTAATCTATGACATGACCCGCCCGATATATTTCGGGTCAACCGACCAAAACAAGCCCAATGGCCAATCAGAGCACGTGTTTGATATTGGGCTTATGAATATTCAAACATCACTGGCTCAAGCCGGGCTGACTCATACGTAGCTATTGGACGTTCGAAAAGAAAAAATGAATATTCATCAACTTAAACCAAGATGGCTGACAACAAATCATGTTGACTACAAGACTTTCTCGGATTAATCATTAATTTAGGATCTAAATGAGCAAGCTATCGTAAGTCAAAGTAGATATTTCTGTGTTATTTTCTATCTTAAATAATATTTAGTGTAATATTGCAGCCAAAGTGAATATGTGAAGACGTAAAGAGTGAAAAATCTCGTTGCATATCGCATTCATCTCGGTCCGGCTACACCGAACCATTCGTTCCCCACACTACCCCATTGACGTACTTCAGTCTATGTATAGAGGCGGTCAGAGGAGCCAGATGCAATCTCAGCGGAACAACCGTCGATATCAGAGACTGAAGCTTTCGGTCTACGATGCAATATGCATTATGTAGGGATGTTACAAAATTTTGAGATTTGTAATACTTAACCTGTGATATACCTTAGCAGATAAAGCATCAAAAGACCTTTCATTTGATACCTAATTCACTTTCTTACCTTCAGTATTAAGGAAGTTACAGTCATTTTTACTATTGTATTGATAAGGTGTCTGATCACGCACCCGATGTTGTGTGCTAAAATTCTTCCCATAGGCCATAGTCTAGAGATTGCACGCATCCGTATGCGGTATACTGCATTACGCGATCATGCAAAATTGGTCAAAGTTTTTTTTTTTTTTTAAATTCAAACCTTTATTCTTTGTGATCCTGAACTGGCTGAAGGTGATACTCAATAAATGAGGTGTCATATTAGGGTGTCTGAACGATTTTTCAATTTTCCCTTTTGGATCGTTTTCACCATTTTGGTTGGATAATTGAAAAATTATTCACTCAGAATAATACATTTCAAATTTCAAGACTCACGGATGTTTCTATCAAAAGTTACAGCCCCTTCAATTCCCTACAATATTCATCCATTTTTTGTAAGAATCGACGAAAAAGACGTACACGCAGAGTTATGTTGTTTTGCTAAATTTAGCACAACAGCTGCATTGCGCAATATGCAAGCGTACACATACGCGTGCAAGCGTACGCGTGTTGCTTAAATTATGCGCGATCGGCAATCCATTGTCTTCAATGGGCACCCACTTCAGGTTTGTAGACACGCGGCCCAATGCATATTCATGTGCAGATTTTACGCGCTATCACCATGGGTTCGGCCGGCGCGGAGCTCACGCCTCCCTACTTAGCTGATCCGAAAAGTGTGGGGAAGGGTATCCCTGGGGGCTAGCGAAAAAATAAGCGTAGGGATATTTTCCTTATGACTGGGACTACTTATCGCCAGGGGCGTCATATCTCATAAGTGGCAAATTTCGGAGTTAGCCAGGAAACAATGTTTAAATAGTTGTTTTGACCAAGATATTTTTAGAATTTCGAGATGACGCCCTCTGGAAATATTGGAATTAATCTGCTCTTTCATATGACAACTCATTTATTGAGTATCACCTTCAGGATCCCAAAGAATAAAGGTTTGAATCTCGACTTAATAATAAAAACTTTGACCAATTTTGCATGATTGCGTAATGCACATAGACTGCATAGGGCTGCATGCAATCTCTATGGGAAGGATTTTAGCACACAACATCGGGTGCGCGATCAGACACCCTAGTCATATGAAAGAGCAGGAGAATTCCCATATTTCCAAAGGGGCATCATCTCGGAATTCTAAAAATATCTTGGTCAAAACTGCTATTTAAACATTGTACCCTGGCTAACTCCGAGGTTTGCCACTTTTGAGATATGACGCCCCGATCGATAAGTAGTCCCAGTCCTAAGGAATATATCTATGCTCTTATTTTTTCGCTAGCCCCCAGGGATCACAAACAATTACAGTTTGAAAATACCCTTCCCCACATTTTTCGGATCAGCTAAGCAGGGAGGCGTGAGCTCGTGCCGCCGAACCCATGGTGATCGATAGCGCATAAAATCTGCACATGAATAAACATCGGACCGCATGTTTACAAACCCGGAAGTGGATGCCCATTGAAGACAATGGATTGCCGATCGCTTTGAGTTGCGCATGCAGTTCAGCAACACGCGTACGCTTGCATATTGCGCAATTCAGCTGTTTTGCTAAATTTAGCAAAACAACATAACTCTGCGTGTATGTCTTTTTCATCGATTCTGAGAAAAATACCATGAATATTTCTTTGAGTTGAAGGGGCTGTATCTTTTGATAGAAACATTGGTGGGTCTTGAAATTTGAAATGTATTATTCTGAGTGAATGATTTTTTCAATTATCCAACCATAATGGTGAAAAACAATCCAAAAGGGAAAATTGATAGTAGGGATTTGGTGGCCAGATCCGTTCCACCAAGTTTGCACAGGAGCGCCTATGGTCGGCTTCTGTCTCTAAAGAGAGGAGCCGACCCTACCCAAATCAGAGGCTAACGAACAAAAGAGACATTTTTGGTCTAGTCTTACTCTTACTAGTCTTAGTCGAGTCTTACTCTTAGTCTTAGTCGAGTCTTACTACTACTACTAGGCTTGTCTAGACCGAACATTTCTGTCTCTTTCGTTCGTTAGCCTCTTAGTCTTCGTCTTAGTCTTAGTCTTATTTGGGTAGGGTTGGCTCCTCTCTTTAGAGACTGAAGCCGACCATAAGGTCTGCTCTGCAAACTTTGGTGGCTCAATCGAGCCACCAAACTTTGCCCAAATACTCAATTTTAGAGGATTCATATCCGATGCATTTATTCTCGAAAATTAGGCCTAGGTCTAGGCTAATATACTGTACATCGGTTCCACTTAACATATCGACGGTATGATGAGTTTAATGGTCTTTTTTCCGAATTTTCTTCGTTGAAATTGAGCTCCGTGTTGAAATTGTTGCAGCCGTATTTTAAACTGTTATTGCGCATGAAGGAAGATGACACCATCCATTGACACTTATTTGACAGTAACTAACAGTTTAAAATACTGCTGCAAGAATTTCAACATGGAGCTAAATAAGAGGCTAACAAACGAAAGAGACAGAAATTTTCGGTCTAGTCTTGGTCTTACAAGAGTTGGCGATGTTGTATCTGCCTGAAAATGCAAATAAGCACTGTGTACACTTTAAAAACTGTTTTTGCGTTGCCAATTTGATACTTAATGTACACTAATAGCGATTAGTTTATTATACTAAGGAGCACGCACAGAGTGTGCCGAATTAGCGAACTCCCTGCGCATGCCTTTTTACGCTAGTCGCTAACTCGCTATTATCATAAAGTGGGCATCAAATTGGGAATGCGAAAACAGCTTTTTCGTGTACACCACGTGTATTTGCATTTCAGGCGGAACCAACATCGCGAACTCCCGTAAGCGTTTTTGTAATGTAAATCGCACGTTAGCTCATTATCATCAGGAACACATGGAACTGGAAGGTAAGCAATTCGATACCGTTGCCAAATCGATACTTGCTTTACGATAATAGCGATTAGTTTAGTGTACTAAGCTAAGGCACACGCACTGAGTTCGCTGAATTTAGCAAAGTCCCTGTGTGCGCACCTTTAAGACTATAAATTGCCATATTGAAAGTCGTTATTGCAAATTTGCTATTCACCCCAAACTTTTTTGCCAAGATTTTTGGGGCTCCATTATTTGATGACCCTTGTAAAAATGGATTAAATTATGTATTCGATCGGCCCAGAATATCAAAAGTTTTGTCAACACACTGTCAAACATCTAGAATTTGAATATTGACATGTGGAGAAATAAAATTGGTGGCAATGACTGTCCTACTTTTCTAGAAAGTTATACAGTGTATATATATACATGAATGCTTGCTTTAGTTGCTTAATTATATGATGTATATTATGTATACTTTTATTATTTTAGAACATTAATAGAGTACTGAAGTGTGACGTCATACTGGCCAAGTTCTCAAGGTTGCTGGTTCCAAAAGTATTTGTTCTAAACAATGGCATGGTGATCACACCAACGCCAATCATTGAATTTGCCCTCCTCCAGCCAGTTGCTTGAATAACTTTGTGGTAAACCTCGTGCACAGGCTGTGTTGTTTAGAATCAGTTATTTGGACGGCAAGCAAATACCTATGTTGTATAGCACTTTGGTACTCTATAGGGATATATATTTATATAGGAATCACTTACAATGTTTGTTCCAATTACAGGTCTTCTTTGATGTTACAATTGGAGACGAAAAAATTGGCAGGATTGTGATCGGTCTCTTCGGAAAAACCGTTCCCAAAACAGTCAAGAACTTTGTCGGCTTGGCCACTCACGAGGTAAGCAAGGAATTGTGTCTGTTTTATATTCTTCATCAATCATTACTTTGAGAAGGCAGGATCCTTGCCAGGGCTTAAAGATAGAGTCCAGTTCAGGTCATGTGATTGTATTGTGGAAGAAACTGACTGGAGGCGATGGGTAAATGTTCATACGTGTATGTAGCTCATAATCATATGTATTTGTATGCACTGTTAGGCTTTGTAATCATCATAACGATAAGAAATTGACTCGGTTTTGCTTAAAGTCACATGCACTGCAATAAAAAATGTGTATTGGACTACATTGCATGTGGCATGAAAGTTTGGCCCAAACACTTTGCAGCTATTCAAGTTTTGTATGATATTCTCCCACACTAATATGAAAACAAAATGAAATTTGTTGCTTACAAATCACTTTTCACCTTTCCCTGAACTCAAGTACTCAACCTTCTCTTTGACAATCTGGTGCTAATACCATGTCTGAGCCTCTGAGAGGATATCAGTAAAAGAACAAGGGCACATTTTCTCCCAGAAAGGGTAACGTCAGGAATAAGAATGCATTCAACCTGGAAAATGTCTTTGATCCCACAATTCTCTCATGGGATACAATGATCATATCTCACTCAACTGGGACCAAGGGTAAGCGAATTTCTGCTGAGAAGCTTTGAGGAGGAATAATGGCTCAGTGGATAGAGGGGTGGCCTTGGAACCAGTAGGTTCCTGGTTCTACGCTGAGTTGTGATATATGTGCTGGTATATTTTTTTTGTTCACAGCTAGTAATAAATAACTAAAATAAAATGCTTGAGGACAAAGTAGTCACAAACTTTAGGGATAGAAGTGAGGAAGAACAAGAGAAGAATTAGTTGCAATCTTTGGGGAAGCTAGAAATGAGAAGGAACAAGGAAAGAATGAGAAGGGGGAAAAGAAGACCCAAAAGAGATCCTTGGACCAAAGGGAAGAAAAGAATGGAAATCAGACAACCACATCTGTGCGTATCAAATTTCATGGGAACAACAACACATGGGAACAAATTCGAACAATCTGTTTGCACAATGAATGCCGTGATAACTGCCCTAGTGATAATTTCATTGTCATGCTGAGAACTGCAGGGAGCTACATGTGTTACGTGGCATACAGCAAACAGAAAGGTTCTTTCAAAATTACCAACAATTATTTGTAATTGTAAAGTTTCCATGAATATATACCACCTGTAGTATGACCCACCTGCATTATTCTATTATTCTGTGGTTGTTGAAAACTCATTTAAGTATTACATTGAATTAAAATATATTTTTAGTATTTTTACATACAATGTAGGAATCAACTTTGCATTTTCAAACATGCTTTTTATGAAGCTAAAATGCTTACTAGTTTAATCGAGAGAAGTTCTTTTTTTTTTAAATGGTCATTTCATTTGTTGGTTGTTTATATTATGATGCATATTCCATTTGTTAAGAAATATGAATACTACTAGTGTAATAATGTTTTGTAACCCTTTCAATGCCCAAGGCAGTAATATCCAAACAATTTTTATATTAAATTTGGTATTTGAAGACAAATAATAGCCTGTTTTTTCCTTTTTGAAATTAAAAACACGTTTTGTTATTCAATTCAAAATGAATGAATTTTGTAATCAAAAGTTTGATTTTATAGACTGCTGATTAAATCAAGACAAACAAACTGGTTTCATGAAATCTTGATCCATTCCAGGAACAGGATGGTACCTACATTAAAACCTATGTGAATGAGAGAATTTAGGAATCAGCACTCAGCAGGTTAAGAGTGATTCATGCATAGCACCATACTCTCTGCATCCATCATCACAACAGCTGGAGTACATTGTAGATGGGTGGAGGATGTGATGACCTGAACAATAATTATTTCTCATTGGAAATCCATCTTTTTGAGAAAATATGGGAAATTATTTTTAAACAAAATCATGTGTTTTGTGCATTTACAGAAAGGGTATGGATACAAAGGAAGCAAGTTTCATCGAGTGATCAAGGATTTTATGATCCAGGGAGGTGACTTCACAAGGGGAGATGGCACAGGAGGTAAGCTATTTCATCATATGTGAACATGTATAGTATTGAGGGGGAAAAAAATGTTATTTGGATATTGTGGCAAAGCTACCAGGGTGAGGAGTGGCAGGGGGTGGGGACATATATCCTGGGGCTACTGTCAGATCACCAGGAAACCATAGCATCTAGGGGCAAAATTTTGTAAGACAATATTTTCATAGAAACTTTAAGGCTTGTTTACATAGTTTACTGCCTTTAAAAAAAAACTGTAGAATCTGAATAAAAAACATTTTACTTACAAAGGAAATGCCAAGTGGGATTGCAAAAATATTAACCACATGCAGCAAAGGCCCTAATTTAAGCATACTCTCATATCCTTATGTCATAGTTGCAGAAATGGGAAGCACACCGTTCTTGTTTCATTTCATTCATCTCATCATATGTTAATAAGGATGTATCAAAAGGAATTATTGTATTTTTATTGTGTCTTCAGGTAAGAGCATTTACGGTGATAAATTCGACGACGAGAACTTCAAGCTGAGCCATTACGGTGCTGGATGGCTGAGCATGGCCAACGCAGGCAAGAACACCAACGGATCCCAGTTCTTCCTTACAACCATAAAGACATCGTGGCTTGATGGCAAGCATGTGGTCTTTGGAAAAATTATAGAAGGAATGGTGAGTGTTTAACCCCTTTCTAATAAAGAGCAGAAAGCTAATATGAATGGTATTAGCAGGGTGGTCCATGAAGATAAATTCAAACATGTAAAATTGTAACAAGGAAGGAGTATGAGCTGATGTGGGTGAAACGCAAAGTCCTTCATGGCCAGGGTCTAGGGCTCGCTTAAGCATGGGAATATTGTGTGCAGCCATGGGAACGAATGCACATAGCAGATGCGATACAGTCAACCTGCTACAAGTGTGAAAGTTCGCTTGATTTTAGGTTTGAATCAGCTGGGTAGCTTTCTGTCCAGACCAAGTCTAGACTCTGCCTTTTTTTGCAGTGAATATGAAAATCAAACCTATTGGTTCTGGAAACGTGATCAGAAGAAAAGAATCATATATTTAGGCTATGATGCATCTTTCATGCCTTTTAATTGCGTATCTTTTGCCCCCCCCCCCTTTTTCTTATCAAGGAAATAACTTCAAAGTTATGAACCTTTTATTATTTAACACATGTTACATTTTATATCAGTATCAGAACTGAAGAACCACATTGTTTTTTGACATGCAGGAATTTGAGGGTACATGTACCATCTAATTTGACTGATTAAAAAAAATGACAGCAAAACTGATCATGAAGTTCACAACATTCTTTCAAAGGAGGACAACTAAAATAAATGGAATTTACAGAAGAATGTGTTATTTGACTCATTTCCAGTTTTCCATATTATTAAAAGCATATGAAAACAGCAAAAACAAAAAACCCACCCATTTGTTTTATGCAAAATCTCTTTCAAGGTTATTTCTTAAAATAGTAATCTAATGATTAGCACTGATTACGCTTTGCTGACATCAGTCAATGAAGAAAATGAAAATCATATTTGTGTATACAACGTGGAACATGGAATCATAAACCTTTTTTTGTACAAAGACTGGGTGGAAACTATTGTAAATGAGTGACAGCAGCAGTTCAATAAATTTCTATTTATTGCAAAATCCTATGTATTCCATTAGTATTTTGACTGAAGGTAAAGACTGATATTACAATTTTTCACCGGTACTTGTTAATTTTATTTCGTTTTATTAAATTTTTGCAGGATGTCGTGAGAAAGATCGAAAGTACCAAGACAGGGCGTAATGACAAACCTGCAAAAGATTGCGTCATCGCAGACAGCGGCACTATTGAAGTAACGGAGCCTTTCACCGTTGACAAGAAAGGAGTCGAAGCATAAACTGCCTCCATCCCTTCCTGCCTCCAGTTCTACCTAGATGTACAAATTTATAGCAACAACAAAACACTTTCTTTCAGGAAATAGATGTATAGCTTGTCTAGATTTTCAAATTCACATGCAGTTTATGCAATATTTCATCAATTATAACCATAATGATGGTAGTAGTTCAAACTTCAAAGTTTATGACGTAGATCCCTGATTGTCTGACCTCGGTTTTTTGTGTGTATATAATTTCAAATTTGTCCATATCTGAGGAATAAATCTGTTCTGGTCGGTGTGTTGTTGTTCTCACATTCGTAGAAAGTATAGGTGGAAAGTCATCCAGATTCCTTTGAACTGTCATGTAGCTAATAGTTTAAATACTGCACTGCTTTATTCTCTTGCATGGTATTACTGTGAATACTGTCTAGTACAAAGTATGAAAAATTGTTTTTTTTTTAATAGAAAAGAAATCTTAGTAGAGTTTAATTGTGATAGATGACGTACCTTCAGAATTGCATAATATGCTGTTTTATTGTATATCTCTGCCAGTGATCAAATATTTGTGGTGATTTTTCTATCTCTGCCATTTTACTTGTCGTAATCTTTAAATTGTTGGGGAACAGAAATCATCGAAAATTAAATAATGCAGTTATTACTTGTGATTATAACTGTGTGTCCCTATACGAAATGAATACTTTATCTGTTTCTTTGGTCTGTGTTGTATTCTATTTACGGCAATTTCATAGACAATCATGACATTTTAAATAGCTTCTGCCCATTGTAAGGAATCTCTGTTAAATATCCAACATGGATAATCTATAAGAAAAAATTGTGTAATTGTTATCATCACAATGCATGATAAGACATTATTTGTAGGGGCAGCAACAGGAGAAATACACATACATGTTGCATGCGTCTAGATGTATTTATTTGATTTATGTCTATCTTCATATATAATTGCACATAATTCCTTTTGATTCTTTTCACTCTTTGCTATCTGATCACTTGAAATAGAGCACTGCTTCAAAGGTTAGTCAAATAGACACTATGGATGTATTGTCATTAACATATGCATTTGACATATTTTATGTAGTTTTATGCCAACATTTTGACCTTTTTATGCATAAAGTAAACCTTAATACAGGAAGTTATTCTCTACAAAGTTGACAATATGCGCTTCTCGTCTGAAGGAATTATCCAGTACATACTGTTTAGTGTTTAGACTGGTAGTCTTTGAAATGGTGTGTGCTTTTCATCGGTATAGCCCTGCCCTATTACTGAACTACTTAAAGGGCAATCCAACCCTTAGTTCATTTTGTGTGAAAGCAGAAAAATATGATTAACAGAATGGCGGAAGTTTGAAATAAATCTCTGATCTGTCTTCTTTCCTCTAGAGTATTTTGCTGTCAAGGCGGGCAATCTACACTCTGTTCAAGTATATCAGCTAACATCTTTTTTTTTTTTTACTAAAAACAAACAAAATGTCTCTTTTTGTCTCTAAGCTGGATAGCTCTGCTTGTTAGTTACATTAGATAAAGGATAGTAGTCAAAATAGAATAACTTGATAATCAAAATGTGATATCATTGTATGTATGTTAAACAGTGCCTTTATTCACACCCATTCACAGTGAATCTAGGAAGCAATATATAACGAAACAATATGAAATGTTGTATGCATGTATATGTACATTGACTAGAAACTCACAGAAACAAGGTAGCAACTGCTTGTATGTTCCTGGTACATGTAGTATATAGAGGATGTTTTTATTTGCAACCCTTTGATGGCTTTTGTCGACCAGTGGAACAAATGGGACTGCCATAGTCAACTTTTGTCACACACATGGAGTAAAATTGTATACTTGAAACGATATGGCAGTTCAGGGTTTCGATCCATGATGAATAAAGAGTTAAGGTTATATTTCATTAAATAACTTACTGGGGGAAAGTTGTATGCGATTTTGTTTATGGGCCATACATGTCGTGCCGCGCGGCGAACCCTGTTTTGTGGTTTAATTTATCATATTTTCTCTGTTTTGTCACCCCCCTACTACATTAAAATATGTGAGAGTTAATCATTCTCCTAATGAGATTGTTTTTCCTGTGGAGAACCAGAAGGGCAATACATATGTTTCTCATATCAGCGCCCTTGTAGCTCTCGGCAGAGGAGACACAAGACAGTGTACTTTCATAATCCTGTTTTGGGATGATTCATAGTATGTGATCCTGGATAAACAAAAGTAAACAACGAAAGCATGCATTTTTTCAGGGTATTCTCTATTTGTTCTAAGCAAAGGAATAGTTATGGTTTAATATGGATGGATTCAGAAATGTTATTGGAGATGTTAAACTCTTTCTTTACACTCTTTACATTCTTTGCAGTAATGAAGCAATATTTTGATTACGGTGATCTTATGTAGTGTGTTTTATCAATACCTGTCCATTTCTTTTTAGCAGGTGTGATGTCAAATTCCATGAATTTAATTTTTTAGGGGGGAATATATGTTCATGCAAGAAAATAAACACATACAGTGCACCTGTAATTTACAAATCTAATAATGATTGGACTTGGTCCTTTGGAATTGATGTGTTCACGAATCTACTTGCTTGTGTTTTTATGTGGAAACATTACATTGATAGAACAGATTGGAGGAACATACTACAACTGTATAAAGGATATAAGAGGGAGGGAAGGAGAGAGAGAGAGAGAGAGGGAGAGAGAGAGACAGAGAGAGACAGACACACACACACACGCACCCAGAGTGGGGAGAGACAGAGGGGAGAAAATCACAGAGAGAATAGAATCGGTTGTAACGAAGGCAATATTAAGAAAAGGACTAGAAGGATAAGAGGGGGTGGAGGCCGTATACCCTATAATAAGCCACTCTCCTTGCCTCTCAACGCCCTGTTCTACTGAACTGAAATTGATGAGAGAGGGGTGTGTACCCTGGCAACCCCACTGTCGGAGGAAACCCCTCCCTATAGTTCGTAGTTATTATGTATTTTGTATCTGGGTTTTCAGCGGAGGCGGGGAAGGAGGGAGCTTTAAACCCAACCATTAACACGCCATTTCCATTTCCCCATGCCGCTCTACGCCCTCATTCTGGCGTGTCCAAAATTGATAGAGAGAGTGGGGGTTCTATACCCTATGCTTCATACGCCACTCCTCCCTCTTTATCGTGTAAAGAAATAGTTGCCCTCAAATTAAGTTACATTATGGTTATCATTATGATGATGATGATGATTATTATTATTATTATAAATGTATAAATTATTATCATAAATATATTAATTATTATAAATATATATATTGTTATTATAAATATATATATATTGTTATTATAAATATTTATATATATTATTATAAATATATATATATATATATATATATATATATATATATATATATATATATGTATGTATATATATATATATATATATATATATATATATATATATATATTGTTATTATAAATATATATATATATATATTGTTATTATAAACATGTATTATATGTATCTTCAAATTTGTAGCATATCATAGACCATTCTATATGAGACATTTGTACAAAGGGTATTTACATAAAATACATCATTGCAGAATAAAGGGGATTAATATTTGGCACTCGGCCATTAATATTATTATTATCATCATTCGTGTCATTATCATTATCACTATCATATACTAAAAAATTGTATTTTCTCCGTAGTTTATGTGTTATTTTCTTCAATATAATAACCATGAGGCATGGTAGGTATATCACATAGTCCTTGATTAGACATGTTATATACCCGTTTAATAGGACAGCGATGCGATCTCGCAACAGCTGCAGAATTCACGCCTTCTAACAAAGATCTAATACCACACCTAATTCGTTTAGAACACGTCGTACACAACTACCCATGTAATGATTTCTGGAGGGTCGCTAGAGTGGGTGGGGTGGGGGTAGTGATACCCCTACATAAATATTCTATTGTCAAATTATATATATTTTGTAGGCTATTGACAAATCTGAAAGACTGGCGACGTTTCTGTTTCTTCTTTCACTTTCTTGTATATAGAAAATGTTCAGCTACCGAGTCAGCAAATTTGGAAGGACGCCTCCTATAAAAATAGCCCTGGGACGCCCCTTGTATGATTTCACAAGAAAGCGTCATCGCAATAGATCAATATATATTGATCACGTATAATGAATAATAGTGGTATTGGTCTGTACAGAAAGATAAAGTTTACAATGCATTGCTGACAGGAAACCAAAATAGGGCTTATAGTTTTTGTGATTGTAATATCTCTTTAAAAAGTTATCTTGGAGACAATCATATTAGCAGTTCATGGATCCAATTTTATTCCGAAATGGATAATCATAACTTAAGTTTTTGAGCGGATACCAAGGGAGCAACTTTCGAGTGAGATAGTATATTTATGATTGACGTTACCATTGTCTTTATTCGTACCTGTGTCGGATGATAAAAAGGATTACGCCATCGCTGTAGAGCAAGCTACTTGGTAATCGTTTAGTCCACTTATTTTGTGTTTATAAGGTATTAGGAGCGACAGTCTTTACTCCTCTTTTGAAAATTAGTTTCTTGATTTATTTTGTTGAATTCCGTGTAGTTAATTAAATTGCATGCGTATCGTCACTACCTTCTCGTTCATCAAACATTTAAAGTATACTGCTCTACATGGGGCCATATTTGTCCAGGTTATTCATCGAACGTGATTTTCTTTAAAAGGATGTTAACTGTTTCTTTCATGAAACTATGAAATGTCATTATAAACTACGTTTTAGAGACGTATGTGTGTTTTGATGTTTTTACAGTCGAGTGTGAAGTAAATGATTATTTATATACCATTCTTCACGTTTAGGGATAGGCTTTTAACGTCATCATCCGAAAGACGCGAATCAGTTTCGAACCGATCGAGGACCGCCAGAGTCCATTTGTAGGTGAAGACAGAAACACGACCACTCGACCAACTCACAACCCACGTGATAACCGACACACGTGATATAACCGACATCATAGAGGCATGTATCATGAACAATTTGTGGTGATTTGACCAAAAGCAGAACTTGACAGGTGAAATAAGCCTACCAATACAACTATATTTCGTTATAAAGCAAACAAATTACAAGAACCAAATATGCAAGCCTCCATTTTTCATTTGACAATCGTCCTCACTGCCAACTTCTTGGTGTCTGTTCGTGGTTATCCAAACGGTGCGCCCGTATCGGCCTGTTCTTCATTCACGCCACAACACACGGGGACGTCGCCGAGCACGACTCCCTTCCCGTATACGATCACCACAGATACGACATCGTATGAACCCGGCGGGAAGGTTACAAGTAAGACAGCTTTCCTCTCAATTTCATTGATTTATGTATTTATTTGTTTGATTATTTATGTATATAGGCCCTATATATTTTTATATTTATACATATGTATTTTCATTTATCTATTTATTTATTTATTCATTCATTCATTCATTTATGTCTATTTTGTTAATTGATTTTATTATTCATTTTAACTGTGTATCATTAATTCAATTTTTATTATCTTATTGATTTGTTCATCATTTATTCATTGATGTATTAATTTATCTCTATTACCTACATGTCTAGAGTTACCTAGAATTACTGCATGAAAAAATATATTTCGTAAAGGAAGCAAAGCAAAATGTTGGCCTCGTAAAATACATTATAAATTGATACAGTAATAATATCAACATGATAAAGAGCATTCATTATCAAAGGGATGTGGCGTGGGTGTATTGCCGATTGCTCTACAACCAGTTCGTCTACTAACATATTAGTCAATTCCCATATGGTCTACACCCAGCCCGTCTATACTATCCACATAGTCTCATAATCATTTCGTCTACTTATCATTTGGTCTATTGACCATTTAGGCTAATAGTCATATGGTCTATTCTCAATTAGTCTACTACCCATTTGGTCTATTGTTCATTTAGTCTAAAACCAGTTCTGTATAATGCCCACTTCGTCTACCATCCATAAGGTCTAATAATCGATCATTTGATGATTATTATTTATGATTAAACGATTATTAGACCATATGATTAGTATAAAAAAATTGACATTAGACAAACTGGGAATTAGACCGACTGGCAATTATACCAAATGAGTGATATACCAAATGGGTAGAAGACGTATTGGAGATTGGACCAAATTGAAATTAGACCTAATGAATATTAGCTGAAATGGTCATCAGACCAAATGATAAGTAGGCGAAATGATTATTAGACCATGTGGATAGTAGATTGTTGGGTGTTGACCATATGGGTATAGACCAATTGGGTAGTGGACGAACTGGTTGTAGACCAAACGGCTATAAAACGGGGTGTACCTTCTCCTCGCTACGGAGGATACGCCACTGTTGGTTCAACAAGCGATCATCATGGTCGCACGGATAGGTCGATCGGATTCACACTCCTTTTATTACAGATGCCCGTCTTCACAAGATACTATTATGCTCTACCTATGTCATAATATGTATTATATATTTGATGGTATGATTAATAACTAGTACTCTTGTACATATCAATCATACGATAGGTTCACCACCACTTCTCAGTGCAACCTATTGTACGTGCTTATGCTGTAAGTACGGCTGCATAAGTAGTGTCTATTTTAATGAAAGGTTGTCGATCGACTGTTCTACAGAATGATCTAAATCGGGCAACCCTCCCACTCCGGCGCCAATATTTCGACAGGTCCGCCCCTCGACCATTTCTGTTCAAATACCATTTATTACTGATTTTTTTCTTCTTCTCAATATTATCCAATTTGACATCTTAAAAGACTAAAAAAAAAGAAGAAAAAAAACGTCTGCTGGGTCATCTGGGCAAGTTTACAGCCAGAAGGGCGTTAATCCTATCTCTTTACATAGAGTTATCGCCCTTCTGGCTCCAAACAGACGTCTGACAATTTTACCAATTTCTCCGTCTTTGGTACCTCTGTAATATCATATACTTTTTGAATTTCTTTTTGTTTTCACGAAATTCAGTCAGTATATTGCAGACTGTAGGCTACATCAAAACGATGATAATAAAATAACTCATGTAAAAGTATGTTACAGGAAAGTATAAAGTCAGGAAATATGACTACTCATACACTATCAATTATGGCTATTTTAAACTTTAGAATAGCCACAAAATTAATGACGTAAAATAATTATTATAATAATGGTTACCTTATATTGCGCAATTTCTATACAAATACATACTCAACTGCGCAATACAATGTAACAACAAGAAAAGCGGAAATAAATTACAAATAAATTAATACAGAAATTATTAAGTGTATTAACAAAATTATTAAGTGTGTTCAATCGTACAATATTGAGTGATTTTTCATCCTTTATTAAAATTAAAATTCCTAAAATCACGATTCAACAGAGGAGCATAAAAGCTTACGCCAAAACGTCAATAAAGGTTGGATAATCACATTTTCAATAAGACTCATCCTTTATATAATATATGAAATATATTTTTTAAACCTCTTGATGAACTTTATATCTTCTCAGAACTATATTGATCAATCTAAAGAGTCGTATATAGAGATTGATCAATCAAGTTCTGAAAAGATATTCACTTTGTCTATCAAGAAAACAATCATATTGCCACAATCAATTCACGAAAAGGGGGTAAAGAAAATTATTATAAAGAAAACGGTTTGTCTACTTTTCTTACTATCAGTGACGATATCAACAAACACTGGCACTAGCTTTCGTGGTTTTTTCATCCAAGCCCGGCTGGTTGGCCAGACCATACCTGTTGGTTTCTTTGAGACGACGCCCTCTTCGGCTAAACACCTGACATGCCCTGGTGGGCCTTCGTTAAATACATTAACACACACTACAAGAGATAGCAAGACTCGGGTGGAAGTCGGATGGCGGGCACCTATGTCGCTGCGTGGTAACATACAGTTTGTGTAAGTATTATCATAGATATATTAGCTTTTTTATCTTCTTTTCTTTTCTTCCTTCCATTTCCCATTATTCTTTATTATTTTTTTCGTTTTCTTTTCTTTCTTTCTTTTTATTTTATGCTCTTGACTTAAGGTCAACACCATACATTTTCTCCATTTTTGTTGACCAACTTATCTTAAAGCTTATCTTGAGTTCGGATGTTATTGGTTTTTAGAGAGAAAGTGGCATTCATGATTGAATAATTCTTCATAGATTTTTCTTAATGCAGTTTCGAGTAGATTACTTGTTTCAACTAACAAAGCATATCAAAACAGACCAGTGAAAACTTGATAGAAATCGAGTCGCATAGAAGAATATTCCGTCTTGCAAAACAATGGCTCTGTTAAAATATGTAAAACATATTTTTATTTACAATAATTTGACATACCAAAAGGACATACAAAATAAACAGTGTCATATCTATCACATTACATGATCGAGGAAGCAAGAGTATACAGAAGGAAGAAAATACTGATGTTCGATGTGAGGGCGAGAGAAGTCTGTTCTAATTCAAATATGATAGTCATCAGTTTATCAAAGACAAACCCGGAATTGAAATGCATATTAAAGCTACAATAAAGAGAGATTTCTTCCCTGGCATCATGATCTAACCATTAATGCTTTCATTTCATTTTTGTCATCTATTTCTTATATCTTGATTACCACAGAGTCACAGTGGTCGAGTCACTACCTGTTTACTGGACCAACATGTATTCGAATGTTGTCACTGGAGGTATGAATTTTCATTATTTTTCAATAGGTGACTGTTACAGTTGAAGATTTTTTTCATTCTAATTCTGATTCTCTAAAGAACAGATGCGATTCTATAGAGGGGGTGCTTTAGGGGCTCGATCAGTTAATCTTGATAATAACTTAATTTAAGCGAAGAATAGGTAGAAAATGAATGCAGAAAAGTGAGAAAACCCAAGCCCACAAGCCCCCCCTAAACAAATATTAAAAAAAAGAACTGCGCCTGCATGCCCATAGACTTTTGAGCTCATTAATTTAATTTATGAAAAAAGAGTAAATACTGTGTCACTGAACCGCTCATTATCCAGATGTATTAATTAAGCTATTTGTGGACAGTTTAGAAACCCTACTTTCGCATTCACGTATACACTGAAGAACTATGGACAAAGAATCATATCGTAGCAAGCACCCACTTGAAACACTGCAGCACCTCATTAGAAATGCAGTTTTAAAATGTATTTTAAAAAGACATCCGTTAATTTCAATTCAAATCCATCGCCTTGGTGAGTAAAAGGACTCAAATCTCAAAGTAGTTCGTTACTTATTCGGCAAATCGAAAACTTCAATGATTGACTTGAACTCATGTAGGCTTTGAAAACGCTTGCAAACCAAACATTATCTTGTCACCATTTCTATCAAGTTGGAGGAATTTATAACTGTCCCGAGACCTTCCAATTTCCGCTGGAGAGAGACCAAAGTTACGCAAACGTCGATCTCGACGACGCCCTTGGCCCCGGTGCACCCCCTTACGACATCGTCTTCGGACCCATAATATCGAACCCGGCCCGGCTGGACTTCAGTGCCGCTCTGAGGGAGGGTGTGTCAGTGACTCTTCGGATGAGAGGAGCGACGGATACGAGCAGCGATTGCTCGTTTCTGCTTATCTTAAGAGGTTATTATCGGAATTATTCCATTCTTGTTCATGATTATCGTAGGGTAAACATATGGTCAATTACAAGAGTTGTAGAATGATATTTCCAGAAACATTTCAATTTTTAATGAAATATATTATTGACATTTCTTTATTATAAAAATGTAAACATTTATGAAATATTGATATTTTTTTTTGGTAGTTTATAACGGAATGGCATAGAAAGTAACAATTTGGTCTTTCCATAAAGAAGCTATTAAAAATATAAATATATAAATATATTAAGAATTTGATGAATGGTTAATAGGAAACTCAACTGTTTTGGAAGTACCTCATCATAATCATTACTTTGTAGATCTGTATTGAAATGTCTATAATATTGTAAAGGTATCGTGGTCTAATGTATAAGCCGTTTGACTGTGCATCACATGGTTCGCGGTTACAGTTCAGCTGCGGCATTAGTTTCCTTTTAATGTCGGACCATATTTGCCGACTAAGCTGAAAAAAAACCTCATAAATTTTCAGAATTTTCTAAACTGCCGAACAAAAAGTCCTCAGATTTTTTAAAAGGTTTTGTTGACGTGCGTTATAAAAAATTGTGATTATACAGAAAAATTACTTGTCATTGTTTTTATTTGCTGACATCAGTTGATCGAATTTTCCGAGAGCAACGCAAAATTTGCCGACAGAAATAATGGAAGGGGGGTGCCACACCCTCGCACCTATGCCTTCTCTAGCGATGCCCCTTATACAGATTTAAATAGTTGGATGAAATGTGAAGGGGAGGAGGAAGGGGGAGACAGCGTGTAATTTATTTTCACCTTCCGTTCCCATCTGTCATTGTTTTCTATTCCCTACTCGATCCCTACTGTCATTTCCTATTTCCCCTTTCATTTTGCCATTCAACTAGGGGAGGGCACGCTTCCCCCTGTCTCTCATAGCATGCACGCCACTGAGAATGGTCCTTACTTAATTTACTTCCCCCACTCTCTTTACCCCCTCCAGATAACCAAGCGCCGAACATAACGTGTCCAGGAAACCGGCAGCTCCAGACTTCCTCATCAGATATCGAGGTCTTCTGGCCGCCAGCGGTGGCTCGAGACAATGTCGGCCTCCGCTCCAGTAACCCTATTACCTACTCGCACATCAATGGTGTCAGACTACCCGTATCACCCGACCCAGTCATAATCACGGCGACAGCTTATGATACATCCGACAACGCGGCCACGTGCGACTTTAGGATCTTGGTTGGTGAGCAAGGTAGGAGAAGGCAAAACGAACAAGTGAAAGAAAGAGATCAATTCAAGCTTCAATCTACCATGCTCATGACTATAGATCTCATTCATTTATTATGTATTCTAGAATTGTCATTGGGGGTGCAAATCTATTCCGAATCAATGCCAATAAGTATAAGGGCGTCGCGGGTGGAACATTTTGAATGAGGGAGGGGATTTTTTAGATCAATGTACGACAAACTTTTAAAGGAAATTGGGTAACTCAAATTATTGTAGCAAATGGGAGAATATTCTAAAACCATAGAGACAACTTGGCAAAGATTCTATACACCATACCCTCTATAGCGACGCTCATTACCTTACCCTCTATCATGCTATGATTCATATGATTTGAAAAAGTTGAAGATAAAAGCCTCCCAAATCTGTTTAGTTCTTATAGACATCAGTTGCTGTAGGTTTGTCAAGTATGTACGATTTCCGCTCATTAACAACCAAACATCGCCTTCACTTCTTCTCCCACAAGGCGACAACGACAACCTCATTATGATTGACTGTCCCGTCGACGAGATCGTCACCTTCCCGCTCGATGTCGGCACCAGTCACAGTACCATTGATCTTGACATCCAGGGCCGTGACGTCAGCGGCCAGACGGTGCCCGTCTACCGTACCGAGGGACCGACCGATGCCATCTTACCAGGGGTGGTGGAGTACTCGGAGAGGTTCAGGGACGGGCAGCGATTCACCTTCGTGGCTGAGGACCCCATCACGAAAATGAGGAGTACCTGCAGCTTTGTGGTAAAACTCGTAGGTAAATCCAGCAGATGTTCGAAGATTCACTATCCTAACACCTCCAAACTCCCCAAAGTTAGCCTAATATATTTTGTTCAAATCCCGCTTTGAAAACATTATTCTAGATATTTACGGAATAATGAAAAATGTCATGATTTGTCACGTTATGGCGAACCCTAAGACAACCCTTCTGTTTTTTTAGGGAATCTTGTCTCCTTCCTCTGATTTGATATTAATTTGATACAAGAAGGAAATAAATGTATTTGGTGATTCTTAACCGGACTTACAGACGTCAATACCCTCGTCCTCATGATCGAAGGTTACGTCATGGAAGACCAGCTCATGATCCAAATCGACGATGAAGAGCATCTATCAAGGACGGACTGGTCGGTCATGTCATCATTTGTCACGTTATGGCGAACCCTAAGACAACCCTTCTGTTTTTTTTAGGGAATCTTGTCTCCTTCCTCTGATTTGATATTAATTTGATACAAGAAGGAAATAAATGTATTTGGTGATTCTTAACCGGACTTACAGACTTCCGAATTGTAAACTCATGGCCTCTATTTTGGCACCGCATGCACTATAGGTTATATATCATCGGAAGTAAAAAATATGATGGAGAAAGGTGATGAGACGCGATGGCTCAGACGTAGAGTAGTGGTCTCGTAACCGAGAGGTCCCGGGTTTGAAACCAAGTCGATGTGCTAGTGCCCTTTGCCCTTGCCCTTTGGTAAGGCACTAATCCTCATTACCAAGTCCCTCGGAGAGGACTTAAAGCCGTCGGTCCCCTGATTGCGTAATTATAAGCATACGGTCGTATGCTTTCTTAGCAGTCGGGTAAACAAACCATCAAACCAATCAAACCAAACCAATCAATCTGTCGATTTCCACCTTGATTTCATATCCAAACAGACGACGAGAGTCCAACCATCAAATGTCCGGACAACGTCAAAGTGCAAACGACCCAGGACATGACTTCGGTGACGTGGCCTCCTGCCATCGCCATCGACAACCTTGCTGCCCCTAGCAACATCACCATCTCATATCGCCCCGAGAATGGTTCGAACCTTGAAGCTTCTGACCAACCTAAGAATAGCATCATCACAGCCGAAGCCAGGGATTCATTCGATAATGTTGCTCAGTGCCAGTTTATCGTCGCTCTTCAGAAAGTCGGTAGGTAGACATTTTGATAACTTTAACTGACTAGGCGTAAATGTCGGCTGTAAAGTATTGCATTTCCACAGTGCATGTTAATATGATAAATTGCTTTGAAATACTATCTTTCTGTAATGATTACCTGTTGAATATGGTATTCTCTTTCAAATTTAAGGAATCGGTTGGCACAATGACTTGACGCTTCGTGCGAAACTGGCACACGAGGTTTTCATTTCATTGCGCCAAAGCCGCCAATCAAGGACATACAGTGACACAGGCATACATTGCACACCAAGACACTGACGCAGCTTCAAGTCACTGGCGCATCTGCTTGACACCGGTGTGCCAGGGCTTTTAGCGCAAGGTTTGGTTAATGTCCGAAAAACCGGTGTTGAATGAATACCAGGTGCCAGACTACTGATTCGTGAAATTTGTGAGAAATCATGACACAGTATACAGGTGTACAATATAGATAAAACCTTGTATTTGATAAACACTCATCAGTTTGAAAAGATCAATAATTTGCTAGGCCTGCGTCGGGTATGTGCCTGTAGAGGCTGTATCTTTCTGTATCTACTTATCATTGATTTGTGCATATCTAAACATTACTCGTTTCCTTATTTGATGTTCATTTCTCAGCGGCGGATTGTTCGTCATTTCCCAGTCTTCCCAACGCTTCGGCGATGTGCCTTACGACGTCACCGGGTCAGGCGCAATGCTATGTGTCATGTGACCTGGGCTTCCGGTACGTCATGATCTCTAACCTCTTCGTCTGTGAGATAGGAACCGATGGCGGCGCTTACTGGAACCCATCACCCAATGACGCCATGTGTGCAGGTAAATTATAATGTAGGCTACTTTAGACAGCTTGTCTGTGTTTTGTGGGTGGCTTTACAGTACCATGACAGTACCAACACAAAGAAAGATGCACGTGTACTAAAATCATGTACCATGTTTACAAGCGTTGCGTCCCAACCTGCTGATAATATCCTGCGTTCAAGATCGTATAGATATAAGATAAGTAATTTTCCCTAGTCTGAACGTCGTATATCAACGTCGCATAACGGAATGTCGTGTAGCGAAATGAGCATGTTTCGAAAAAAAATTCGATAAATAATCAGCACCCAGCTCTAGACTGAACGTTGTAGCGTATGAAAATCGTGTAACTGGGCGGGGCTTATCGTGAGGGCGAACTGATGATTGGCTAGCTGTCATGTCAATATTATCGTTTCTTTAATATACAACGTTTCTTTATACGATATTGTTTTATAGTCTGTACGCTCCTTTTGCAAATCGATGTCTTCTTATAGACATTTCTTTACAGAAGTTTTCACAAGTCAAAGTGATTTATCATTAATAGTGTTTTTGATGCAGTTTGCAAAGAAATTTGGACAAAAACTGAAGAGAATCTACGTACACGTGAATTTTAGCTTAGCGATAGAGCGTGCATGATATGTCTAATCTTGAGGTTCTGTATAAATATGTCAGAGAATTTATCATTCAGCACTCTTGAAGCATACCCTTTATCTAATACTAACAAAACCAATTGTCCGAATGTTTATACACTCTGTTCTCTATCCAAGTAAATGCTCTGTTTTCTATCTAAGTAAATGCTTTCACATTTCCCTCATACAAATTATCAATACGTAATTCTAGAACCTCAATTCGGAGAGCGACTGTCCAAGAGCGTCACGATACGCTTCATCGTACCTGACGTCGTCTGTCTCAAAGACGACGACGAACTCGCCCTGATCGTCCGCAACTTCATCGTCCCTCAACTGATTACCGAATCTCTGTGCGAGCACAGGACCGCTCGTGCATGCGAAGATGAATATATTATACCGTACTGTGGTGGAAAACCAGGACTTAAGAAACGACGTCGACGACGACAGTCAGGGGAGACTCTCCTCGATGTCGACATTGAAGTCAGCTCCGAGGTCAACAATAATACAAACGTATTGCAGGGTAAGACTGAGTATTCGCCACACATCCCTAGTCTTTGTAATGCCCATTGCACACGAGGCGTCATTTTTCTGACGTAGGGTTGCGTCAGCGATTGGCGCGGTGGCATCGTACGAAAAGTGATTTCAAATTAAACAGTGAACATATTGCGTTGAATGGATTAATTGCCTTCACAGGATAAATTGGCGTATGTAATAACGCAATCGAAATGACGCCTCGTGAGTGATGGAGTTAATTTTTTTGTTATTCGTGTTACAATTTACCGTGTTCATACCTTAGTCACACCGCCAGACCGACCCCAACCGACACAATTTGTGCCAATCGGGGTGATGTCGGCAGGGGTTGGATTGCTGTCAGTTTTATGTCGGTCGGTTGTCGGCCTATTGTCGGTTGATTGTCGGGTTCCAGAAATTGCCGTGGTGTGATCAAACATGCTCGAAAGATCTCGGACACTAGTCGGGGACTGGGCGGGGACAGTCCGGCAGTGTGGGGAGGAATTTTGTTTCAAGCATGGAGAAATGATTTTAAACATCCTTTTTGTTTGTTCATGATCATATGTATGCAGGGTATCATATGTGACATTAATAACAAAACACTTTAATTTCGTTTTCGTCACCCACCTCGTCATCCGCTTCAAGCAGTAATAAATCTTCAGCAAGACGTCAATACCCTCGTCCTCATGATCGAAGGTTACGTCATGGAAGACCAGCTCATGATCCAAATCGACGATGAAGAGCATCTATCAAGGACGGACTGGTCGGTCATGTCATCCAGCTTCGTCTGGAAATGTCCTCAAGGATGGAAGGCCACTGACGTTGGTTGTGGTAAGAACTAATCTTTCAATTAGGATCAAACCAAACTATGAATGATTAAAAATGATAATAATAATAATAATAATAATAATAATAATAATAATAATAATAATAATAATAATAATAATAATAATAGTAATAATAATTATACTACTAATAATAATAATGATACATGAAATTTAGATATATGTAGGTAGGACCAGACCTAGCTTCGATGGCCATAACGGAGGCAATGCACGGGCAAAGTTTATTTAGTTACTCGGTAATAACTTGCGCTAAAATATAAAATGGGTAGATGATATGATACTTTTCCAGTTTCTTATGCAATCTGCTAACTCTTCTTCTTACCCCTTCCTCCTGACCCCTTGTAGTCCCGTGCCCACAGGGGTCTTACCAGGATACAGACCGTAACCTGTGTGAGTTCTGCCCAAGAAATACATACCAGACGCTGCCTCAGCAGACAACTTGCTTAGAGTGTGTAGGAGAGAACACCATCGAAAGGGAGGGAACATTCTTCGCAAGTGCATGTAAGATAATTATGATATATGTAAGATTCGAGTACTGCATGCGTATGTTTAGGTGTCGTAGCATGATGGTTCATTCCCATGGCTTTCAGTCAAAATAATGGTTGATGGTTTGAATCCCAGCCCGGCACTAACATCCACTTTAAGGGGGTCTCTGGCAAGACATTATTCCACGTTTGCCACTCTCCACCCAGGTGTAAATGTGTATCCTATATGCTACAGAGCTCCATATTAGGCCGCTCGACCATGACCGGGGTAAAAATTGTAGGAGCACCAAGACGGATATGATACATAAGAAGCCACAAGTAATGAATAAGTAATTATTATCATAGCTACAAGACTAAATTTCAATTTTTCTAATATAAAATGACATTTTGATAAGTGAACTTAGGCCTATGTTTAATTGTAAGTAATACAGACGACAACGTCTAGATCTGTTTCCCTTTTTCTGAGCGTCATATATACTTCCTGACAAAGACGCATTCACTATTTAAGTTTTTTCCTCTACAAAAGCATTAACATTTTGTCCCGACGTGGATTTCCCGAGAATATGATTACGAGATAACCCCAGACGATTACCGGCATGAAAACAGAGTTTATCTATAATTTTTCTGAAGAGGAAGCGGACACGGCCCTCTATACAAATAGTTCCTCCAAATGCTTTCATAATCGCAGCTGTCAATTTATAAATTCATAACGATATGTTGCATGTCACACTCATTAAGTAGTCCTTGAAATTAAAAGGATTGATTAAAATGAAAGCTAAATTCGATAATAGGTTCTGTCTTAAGATGTCATCCTATCAATTCAATTTCTTCTAGGCTCTTCAGTCACTTCTTCAGGCGGGCAAGGAACAAGTTTCGCCAGTCTCACTGCCATCTTCGTCATCTTCTGTATCATCCTCTGTCTCAGTCTCCTCTTCATCATCGTCGTCGGCATCATATACTGTTGCATGAAGAACAAGATCACCCATCGCTTTGCCTCGTCAACACGGAAACGATCTCTGAGCAAGCTGCACTACCTCAACGAGGCTTTCGAGAACGATAATGAAACGACGCCGGGCCCCGACATGCGGTATGAGAACAACAGCGGTACGGCGAGGCGGAACGTCTCGCAGCAGTTCAGTCGGTCGTCGTTGAGCACGCAGTACGGTTACTCGCAGAGTGATCCCGATGAACTCGCACTCATGAACTCTAATTTCTCGTTCGGCGCACGCGACGAGGAAGGCGGGTTGGTGATGAGACCAGTAGGCGGTACGGGCCGGTCGGAACACGGTGGTCCTGATGGCGGTGAATCCACGAGCTCGCCAGGACCCCCCGAAGAAGGCGGTGGCACATCGCAATCACCTAGCAATCAGGGGGAGAGACGGGATGAGAAGATTCTTGATGAGAGTACGGGGGAATACCTGTGGCCTGCACCTCCTTCCCCTCCAAGCCCGCCACCACCACCACCATTACAGCGGGAAGGTGAGACGGTATTGGATGATAACGGACCGACCACTAGACTCTGATTTATCATATTAGAATTTATGGTTTTCATAACTTTGTAAATATAACAACATTATATTACAATTATAACTATAATATTATACCATACATCTCAATTCTTATTTGATCTCGTTTGTTTGATAACCTATGTATTCTATTTTACATACATGGCCGCGAGCGAGTATTTAGCCCAAACTGTTAAAGTATTATCCCTATTCTAATGATTATGTTGTATCAGGACTACGTATATATACTAATCAATGTCAGTCAAAATATATTTCATTGTGGGGTGTATACATACACATTTTAAAATCATTTTCGCGCCTTCTGAATATGGTTAGAACAGGCGAAATATTTGAGCCCTTGTCAAGTAGGACAATTTTTTTCCCCACAGTTTTTGATAATTTTCTTATTTCTTAGCTGTATATTGAACCTAATTTTGTAGCGATTTTCTCCCTCTTTTCTTTCGATTGTTTTGTGTGTAACTGTTTACAATAGAACTATCTAGCCTCTGTATGATTATATTAGTTATAACTCTACTAAATAATTTGACGTATTACAGTTCATATTCGTTGGGAAAGAAGATACGTTTGAAGTCGGACAAACATAATAGGAGATAAAACAGTTGTGGCACCAGTTGTGTTAGAAGTTGGATGTTGCTATATAGAACATACGGCAGAGTGGGTTGTATTGCATGAAGCCATGTGTTAGATGTATGATAAATTCCAAATTTTTCCACTTTACATGTATATGCATGAAACATGCGTACATTTTTGCAATATTTTTGTTGAAAATAATTTTCATATATTTAAACAGTAATTCTTCGAAATACATGTATTCATTGCGATCGTGTCAAAGATAAGCAGATGAATACTTTAACAGTTGAAGAATGTTTAGTAAACCATGAAATTATTTTCCATTATAGCAGACAGACTTACTGTTATTTTCACTATGTACTAAACTATAATCATGATTGTGGATAGTAGTATCTCATTTTTTGTTAGTTAACGAATAAATATGAAACGATGCATTATGTCAAATTTTACGTTTCTTTGTGTACAGTATTCCTCGACTTTTTCTTCCCATCTCGACGTTTAATTCAGCGATAGTTTCATTTATGGTATTTCGTTAGTGATAAATTTATCAGTAATATGACTGTGTACACAATCGGTTGTAATATTATATTATAAGTGGTAGGAAAAGCCTTTCGAACATGAAGGAAGAGAGGCAGTGGCCTAACGTGGGTCAGCCATTGAGGGGGCACTAGCATGGGGGGTCTTACTCATTATCATTGAATTATATTAATATCTCATTGTAAATGAATATCACCAATTAAAAATGTGGGGTAAATTAAAGGGATTCTATCATCTTCTTTTCTCAACCTTCTCACACCTTCATTTTCTTTTCTCCCCTGTTTTTTTTGTTGCTTTGTTACCATTTTCCGTCATGTTTTTCGAGGGGGCACGTGGTCCTCGTAGCTACGCTGCAGAAGAACATGGTACATATAAGAAGCTGTATAGACAAATTGGATGTATGCAGGGGCCAATCTAGAGTTCAGTAAGTATATGTCAGCAGATTTTTCCGGCGCTTTTTCAGTACACAATTTTACACGGGCGAACAGCAAAAGGACACACTTTACTGGGGTACATTATTTTCGTCTGCGTAAGGTATGTCATATTTGGGTTTAAACGGGGTGTGAGCATATTTTGATACCTTATTTGTGACACTGGCAGGTCACTAATTGGCGTGGGGTCCCCTTTCCCTTCCCTTCCTTCTCTCTCTCTTTTAAGTTTGCTGGGGCAAGGGCCTTTCGCTCCCCCGATCCGGACGTTGTTGGCCGAATTAATCGCAACTGATCAGTCTCCCCTTCTTTTCATCCTTTTCTTTTCTTCTTCCTCTTTTTTGTTCCCTTTTAAATCTCCTTTCCCTTTCCTCTATTTTTGGTGGGGGTGGGGGGCGGGGGGCAAGGGCCTTTTGGCCCCCTCCCCCGATCCATAACTTCCTGGCGGGAAAATCGCAACTGATATCCCCTTTTTTCTTTTCTCCTTCCTCTTTATTTCCTTCCCTTTATCTCCTTTTTTCCCTTTTTCTTTCCCTTTCCTTCCTTCTCTCTTATTTTTTTTGCTGGGGAGGGGGAGGCAACAGCCTGGGAGGCAAAGCCCTTTCGGCCCCCCGATCTCCTTCTTTCCCCCTTTTCTTTTCTGCTTCCTCTTCTCTCTTTCCCTTTCTCTCCTCTTTCCCTTTCTTTCCTTTTCCTTTTCCTTCTCTCTCTCTCTCTCTCTCTTTTGGTGGTGGGGGGCAAGGCCCCTGGATCCGCGCCTGATGAGTAGTATACTTGTTGGCTTAATAACTTGCAACTTGATATTCCATTCATATGCAAATACCTAGATTTCAGTTACTATAGTTATGAGAGACAGAAATTCGTATATTATGCAAATCAAGAAAATTCTAGTACAAATATAATATTTTCAATGTGTCCATCATATTCACAAACCTCAAAAACATTGGTTACAATACTCACTTTTCAGTTTCAATACTGATTTTTCTGTTATTATCGGAGACAGATGCAAATCAAGAAAATTCTACTATTGGTATAATATTTTCAATTTGTGCATTATACCAACCTCGAACGAAAACAATGGTCTTATTAATACTTAAAACCATTAAAAACCACTTAAAAATTAAAACCATTTCAAGCAGATACCTGGAAACATCTTTATGTATAGAAAATAATAATTTTCCCTTACGGCAAAGGTACCTTTGCATACAATGTGTGTATTACGTTAAGGGACCCTAGAAACCATAGCATTAACTTTTGATTTAGTTTAATTTAGTTACCTACATGCACTTTTATGAGGAAAATATGAGTTATTTCCATGAATTTTCCCTTAGGTGGAGTCTAATTTGCATAATATGCAAACTAAATGTATGATATTAATCTGGAAATATGTTCATCATCTATAATGACCCCCGAACATATCAGTCTAAACACCTAGTTTGTTTTCATCATATACCATTTCATTGGGGAAATGTAGTTTCCCCTTAAATTTCCATTATATATCGTACTAATTTGCATAATATGCAAATTATGCAATTTCTGTTCATAATATCAATCTAAAAATGTGTTCATCATGTTCAGTGACCCAGATAACATTAGTTTTAAAACGTAAATCATGTCAATCGGGTACCTGGATTCAATTTTATAGCGATAATGTGTATTTTTTCATATGATAACAGCTAATTTGCATATTACGCAAATTTCATAAAATTTCCCATACTTGGACTTCTAATATGTTGTTTAGAGGAACTCACTAAAATGCATAGCAGTGGAAAAAATCGTTTGCAATTAGTGGTGGGTTACCCCCTAAATATCGCCAGATTGACTGGACTATTAGAGTTTTTCTTTACAACGCATCTTTATCAAATCAACCGCATGGTTATTTTCTTTTAATAAATCTGTCTTTGGTAGTGTCACAATTGTCAATGAGACGAAGAGCAGCAATTACCATCCCCAGGCATATCATTAACTTTGTATTTTTTTTCTCATTTCATTTGATACCTTAAATTTTAGCTATACTTAAAATCGTATAAATTTTGCGCAGTCCATACGGTAAGGATGACACTATAATCTTCCAAATGACGGCATATCAACACGAAATTCCTAAACTTTTCATTATTAATTTCCTACCGCTTTGACGTTCTTACTATTAGGCCTTTCAATTAATTTCATGCCATCAACCCAAAGATGCCAAATGGGAAGAATAAATGGACCGAGGCATTCGATAAGTCGGAAAAAATCGGTTTCCTCAGATGTTGGAGAAATAATATGCATTATTGACGCATCAAATCTCTTACAGGAAATTGACATTTCATTGTCACTCAGGGAATGAGCAGTGGTGTAGATACAAGGGAGCATGGAACACGCCCCCCCCCATCCCATCGAACCGGGAACGAAGAAATAAGGGATAATCTGGAAGTGAGAGTGTGTATGTGTGTGAGAGAGAGAGAGAGAGATAGAGAGAGAATGGGAGAGAGAGAGAAAGAAAGAGAGAAAAAGAAAGAGAAAGAGAGAAAAAGAGAGAGAGAGAGAGAGTTTGTGTGTGTGTGTGTGTGTGTGTGTGAGAGAGAGAGAGAGAGAGAGAGAGAGATATGAAGAAGGAAAAGAAGAAGCGTGAAGGAAGATGATGTGACCCCTCCTTTAATATATCCTTCCCCAAATCGGTGAACTTGTTTATTCACATTTCATGTACCAAGAGTGATCGGTGCCCTCTAATGATGCCAGTTCGCCCCCTCACTAGAAAATGACTTTGCCCTAGCTATACCACTAATGAATATTATTGCCTGGTCATTACCCATGGCTAGGGATGCTATAAGTGCAATAAGCATCTAATTTATAATGTCCAACGCTGACAGGTTTATTGCTTGCATTATCGTAAAGTGTTTACAAAACAATTATGATTGAGACACATCCAGTAGTTTTCGCTATTATAGGGTGTTGGCAAATTTATCTTTTTAAAATCAATTAAGGTTTTTCTTACATTACCTTTGGTTGTAGGCATGGACTCATAATCTTTCTGAGGGGTTCTTTTAAGCACTATAAGCATCCAATTGAGTTGTAAAGAAAATAGAAGAAATGCAAATATGAAGTTCGTGAGTACATGTTAACTGTATAAATTTAAGATACGAATCAGTCGTGTACAAATAGAGGAGCGGGGAAATATACAATCACATTCTAAAGTATTCGTGTATTAAAATGAGGACTTTATAAAGAGTGTCCACTTGTGCCTTTTTGTTTCACAAGAAATTTTTAAATACTAGTCATGATTTATTTCTTTGGCATACGTGCTAATTTGACCGCATATTCTTCAAATCATGTGGTCCAAATAATTATGCGAAACCCCAGCCCGAAGTGTCTAATAGGAATGGGTAGGAATGCACTTGTGGTAAATAGATTGAACGGGTTGACAAAATAATTGACAAAATGACGAATTCAGGCACTAAAAACAAATGATAGACAATGTACTTATTGGAGAAAATCTTGTAACCGTGGGCATACTATGAATAACCCATTAAATGGTTCGTGTGTGTGTGTGTGTGTGGGGGTTGGTGATATCCTCCTCAAATATCTCACATATCCAAGATAACTCGGTACCTACTCGCCTCCCCAACAAAAAACAAAGAGAGAGAGAAACTTTCAGAGAAAACAACAGAGGGAGGAGGAGGAGTACAGCAGCAGCAGCAGCAGCAGTAGTAGTAGTAGTAGTAGTAGTAGTAGTAGTATCAGTATCAACATTAGGCCTTAAAAAAAGATGTCGTATTGCCCTTTAGGTGCCAAAACATGGGTCGGTCTGTCAGAAATCCTTTTTTACTCTCTTTTTCTCCCTCTTTGGGCTGATATTTTTTTCTCAAAAAAACGGTAATTTCTTTTTGTTTTGTTTTTTGTTTTTAAAGTCGACCGTAGATTTCAAAACTTTTTGGTCGGTCGGAAAGGGCAATACAACATCTTTTTTACGCCTTAGGAGTATCTAACAATATTACAGGATTAAGTTAACTATGCCAGAGTTCATATGAGGTCATAAAATGTTTCTTAACCTTCATCATCCCAGGCCCACAAGATGATCTGTATCTGTATTCTGTTGATGAGCTGTTTTATCTGGCAACGAACCAAGACACTTTCCCTTCAAGGATGAATCTAGGATTGGATTGCTTCCTTTTGAGACACCATCTATCTACGTGAACGGAGAGAGATGGAAAGTGATTGAAAGAGAGAATGGGAGAGGGAGGGAGGGAGGGAGGGAGAGAGATTGAGAGCTCTAGAGATAGAAAACAGAGAAAGGGGAGTGAGAGAAAGAGAGAGAGAGAGAATATATAGTATCATCATTATACCTCTATTCGAAAAGAAATTGTTGGACAGAGTGTAATTGCAATTAATTGAGTCCATTATCCTTATTAAAATAAAAACAAATATTCTGACTGCTGTTTTGCTTTCATCATTTATGAAGCAGGAAGTCGTTTTTTCTGATAATTGAAAGCTAACAGTTCTCTCGATTGATATAAGCTTCCGGTTTTCTACCATTACCCAGGAATCATAATTATAAGCAAGTTATGAATGTATTTAATGGATCTGTTTTGATCATAGATGCAACTTCGCTATTCGCATTTCTTCTGAATTATTACTATGTTTGCACTTGTCCTCTAACTTCGCAAAATTGCGTTGACTCGAGCTGATGCAGATGCATCATCATTGCATGCTGTAGATGATGTCGAAATTGTAAAAGCGCGCGTTACACATTATATGCCCAACTCTCCATTTTCTCGGTCGTGCGTGCGCATGCTCCGATGTTAAACACAACGAAAAGTGGGCTGAAGCGACACGTTCAGATTGTCATCTTGCGTTCCCGCCTCGCTGTCTCACACTCCGGAATGACCTGGGATCACGGTCTGATGCAGAAGCTTGATCAAAGACCTACAATTTAATTTACTCCTCCATCACGAGTCAGGGCAAAGAAGACGTTACCATGAAAACAGACTCGGTCTAGGAAATACTTGAACGCCGTTTCATGGCCGTTTTAATCTCTCTTGATAATTATCTCTCTGACACGATTTGGTAATTATCACAATTGTTTAGTTCAACCATATCACAGACTCTCCGTGTGGAATAAGTTGACTTGGAACCTCAAAAAGCGCTGAAGTACTGAATTAATTCTTGGAGCATCTATCTAATATCACAAGATGTCTTGAAGTACGTTAATGATTAACTAATCTGTCCTCTTGTCCGCTGTCCGCAAATGTTCGGATCATAATGTCGTAATCACCATTGATTTTCAAGCAGTATATAGAACAGACATTGCCGCTTTTCGGGGATTTTTATGGTGATGCTCTTTTTAATCTCCAGACTCTAAGAAGTTTACGATTAAAAACAAAGATAGCAAGAGTTTTCAGCACAATTTGTACATTGATCTCCGGAAAATTGTAAATACAACATTGGCAAATTCAACGAATTTGAAAAGTTATTAAAAAAACCTTTAAAAAACTCCACATCTTTGGACGTGAGTGCGACATAATAAGTCTGTGATTCGATTTTTATGCTGGTGTCTACCAATTTGCTATGATCTGAGCGAAAGAGGATTACATTTGACAATTCCAGGAGAAAGATGGGCTTCAACTTCTCATTTCTCTACGTTACAAATACAGGGGTAAGTTTTAAAACATGACTTATTACTTCCATCATGCCCGCCCGCTGTACACAAGGCGTCTTTTAGATTGCGCTATGGCCTACGCTGATAACACCCAGCATGCGCCAGTCAATTCAACGGAATATTACACTCTTTATTTTTGCATGGAGTTTTTGTAGGTTTCAATTTCACTTGGTGCGTCAAATATTGCGCTTAGGTTACGTCAGCGAAAGACGCATTAGGTGCAACGGGCATGAGTTTATTGTGGATGTACGGGGAACGTGTATACCTTTTCGTTTTACAAGAAATACCTAAACAGCCTTTTTTTGTTAGCAGGGGACCTTAATTGATTTGCCATCTCTGCAGACAACTATTTCCTCCTTGAACAATGAAAATAGCGCCAAAATTCCTTCCTCAATCAGACATTTTAGTATGCATCCCATCATCTTTATCTTGAAATGAAAATCATTATCAAAGTTCGACATTGTGGTCATAGATAAAAAAATGCTACATACCCTTGCATGACGTGTACATTTTTGCCAACAGTCTCTACATACATATTTGTTGATATGAAAAGAAACAAAATGAACACCAACATCATTTTCGAGTGCCTTGGTTGGTGATCACCAAGAGTACAGCACACAATAGAGGCTACTATGAGTTCGTCGTTACAGATCTTATAGGGCCTAGCTACCATTCACACCCTTGCTCTAATGATATGACAAGTATGCAGAAGGGTCACACGACTGTGTTCAGCAAGCTATAAATCATGGGTTGACCATGGACCACGTTTAAGGCAAACAGTATCAGTGATGTATCGAATATATTTATCATCCCAAGTTTAATTTTTCTCATCGTGAATACCCCAGTAATATCCAGGGATCGACTAAAAGGTTGACCGCTTCTTGGCCTTTCCTGGTAATGTGAATATGGTTAGTTGGTTGGTTTGGTTGTTTATAACTGACTTCGAAGAAAGCATGTGTGTGCTTGTAAGTAAGCAGTCAGGAGACTGACGACTTGGAGTAATCTCCAAGGGACTTAAAAATGAAGATTAATGCCTTAACAAAGGGCACTAGCGCATCGACTTGGTTTTGAACCTGGGAACTCCCGGTTACGAGACCACTGCTCTACAGCTGAGCCATCTGTTGTCGGTCTGGAGTCAGTCTCGTTGGTGTGACTGGGATATCATCTCGGATTCCTCGATCAGACCGTAGGGACTGAAACCAGACCGACAATAGACCCAACAAAAATTACCGTGAATGGCTAAAACATGTGTTTTGATCGTTACCACTAGGTATGGGGTAGGCTTTCATCGTCATACTTACTGCACACGAGGCGTTATTTCGATTGCATTATTACCTGCGCTAATCCAGTACATTTAGGCAACTTAGTACATACGTCAGTCATTCAAACTAACGTTTACACTTTTCGTTTTGCATTCACGTTTGTACGGTATCATTCTCACACGGGGCGTTAAAAGGCCGCGCCAGTCGCTGACGTAATCCTACGTCAGGCAAATGACGCCTCGTGTGCAACATACATAATTATTCATCTACATGGGTGGATATAAATGGGTGTTGTCATCCTACTTGTCTCCAAGATCTATTTCCGCGCGCCTCCGAAAATATATTACAATAATTGCCTGCCCTTACAACTTCGCGTTGCTAGGGCTGTCACATCATGAAGTGATGGACGATGAATATCGATCTATAAATCATTGTAGTTCACTGACATCTTTCAGACGCTCTGTCAATAAAGATGTCAGCTGCATCGACAATAGGCGGGAGTGTCGGGCTCTGAGCCCCAATTATCACCATCATTACATTGTGAGCAACGTGGCGTTGGTCTTCTATGTTCGTCAGGAGCATTGGGAGTGGGGTCGACATCTTTTATGTAGGCCTACATCACTGCCCCGTAATCTGACAAATGATATGGATTGCAATGTGTTATAGAATAGCTCTAAGCTTTTGTCAACTATATAATACCCGCTGATATTTTCCTGAAATATAATAAATCAAAATGATTGGGTTACCAATAACAGCGAAAAGGCGATGGAAACCTGTCTGGAAGAAAATTGAAATCTAAAAGTCGTTGTCGTATTGTCCTGTATGTATACTGTGGAGAGAGAGAGAGAGAGAGAAAGAGGGATATGGTCCTCCAAACTCGCTAGTGATTAATTGGAGAAAAACTACTAATGATGCGTTTGACAAAATATGGATGTGGAGAGATACTTGAAATTATACTTGAAACTTGAGAACTGAAACGTGAAACTTGAAATTTCATCCGTTTGAAAATGTATGTCTTCAAGGGTTGTTCCATCAAGAGCAAAACGATATTCATATAATCACTCCTTCAGATAAAATTGAAGTTATTCATTTATTTTAGATTACTTTTTTTGGGTAAATTCATACGCTTGTCTTCCACTACGAATCTAGCAATTGTCATATTTATGCGATTTGAATTCAAATGCGAAATTGTGGCTAGAAGCACTATACTGGCCAAAAGGAAAAGGATGATTTTTGTATCGCAAAACAGTATCATTACCAGGGGGAATTTATTTTCATGTTTTGTATAAACATTGCTCGCTATGGTTCCCACCACAACTGAGTATCGTGGCATACCGCACAAGACATCAGGCTTCTGTAAAACTGCCCTGGTATCTACAAAGAGCTGCATTAATACAATTAATATGACTTTTAGAATTTAAATTAGTGGTTCTCTTCCAAACACGATCGCAAAGACTTTCAAGAAATCAACATAAACGTGATTTCAATGCCCTATTGTATATACAGGGTGCCGTGGACGAGTGGATATGTCACCGGACTGTGGATCACAAGGTCCGCGGTTCAAGTCCCACCGCGGCACTAAATAATGTCCTTTGGCAAGACATTGATCTACATTTGCCACTCTCCACCCAGGTGTTAAATGGGTACCCGGTAGGATGCGAAAGTTAATGTGGTTTGATTAGCAAGTGGCGCTTGTAAAATGGCGACTGGCTGGAATGCTCCCCAGGGAGTGGATAATGTGCATACATTGTGTGCGAGTAAGCATGAATCCGATGACCGGGGTAATAATATATATATATATATCTGTAAAGCGCATTGAGAGGGCCTGCGGTCCTGAAATGCGCTATATATATTATTATTACAGTACCATACAAATAATGTTCGAATTATGTAATATTGTTATTTTCATGTTTTGCCTTATCAAAATGTGGTGAAAAGGGTTATACATTGCCTTAGCTTGACTTCGAACGTGTTGAACATGTTGAATTTGTTCGCGATCGTGTTTTTAATTGGAAAGGGTTCATTGCTAGTTTTCAACAAATTTGTCATTTGAAGTCTGTCAAACAAAACAACTAATCTATTAGTTCAGTGACATTATTAACAGTTTATTATACATAAATCTAGTCTCAACAACTGAGCATACAGGAGTTATTGATATACAGATATTAACAATTGAAAATGGAAAAGAGGAATCTATCATCATTCGTAAAACTGTCATTTTTTCAAAAGGACTTCAATTTATTATACATAAATCTAGTCACAACAACTGAGCATACAGGAGTTATTGATATACAGATATTAACAATTGAAAATGGAAAAGAGGAATCTATCATCATTCGTAAAACTGTCATTTTTTCAAAAGGACTTCGTTGATTCTAAGTCAAAATTATTATGAGAGAAGAGATTACTGCAGTGGACTCTCTGCAACTGAAATGGGCAAAGATTTCGAAGCCTGAATAAATATCCGTTGTATCATTGCCTTCTCGCATCGCTAATCATAATTATCGTCATAACCATCGTTTTAATATAGAGGTCAACTTTTTAATTATTGCATATTTACAGTAACCGTGTGTATGTCTGTGGGTGTGCGTGTGTTCGCGCGCGTACGTAAGGGTGTGTGGCTGTGTGCAGGTGAGTGTATGCCTAGAATCTCATAATTAATGGACGGGATACGTTTGGAGGCTATGCAAATTACAGGGGCAGTGTGGAGTAATTACACTTGAATACGGAAAACAAATATCGAGGGGCACATTTGAATAGGAGGGAGAGAGAGAGAGAGGAAGAGAGAGAGAGAGAGAGAGAGAGAGAGAGAGAGATAGAGAGAGAGAGAAATGAAGGGAAAGAATAGAGAAAGAGAGAGAGAGAGAGCAAGAAAATACCGATAGAGAGGGAATGTGATGTAGTGAGAGAGAGAGAGAGAGAGAGAGAGAGAGAGAAAGAAAATATAGATATGCAAGGAATGGGGTGTAGTGACAGAGAGGTAAACACACAGAGATATATATAGAGAGAGAGATAGAGAGAGAGAGATAGAGAGAGAGAGTGAAACTTGAGACTGAAGCACATGTTAAGGTGCTGAAATGCCAGAAATGTAATGAAATGTCAATATTCAATGTGATTTTTTAAGTGTATGTGCAAATATTTGAAGTAGACCTATGGAATATTAGAGAAGTAGTGAAATACAGAGAGATTGATAGATTGACAAATATATATACTTCCTCTCAATTAATATATCCCTATCCTTCGTCTATTACATATAATTATATATTATAACTTTTTGGACGAGGATAGGTATGACATTTGAGATCGAAAGAGGAGAAGACAGACAGAGGGAGAAATCGAGGTAAGAACAGGAAATGGGTTAAAAATAAAACTGTTCAGATTGATATGTGAAGAGATCACTTTGAAACCGATACATGTCATGTATACTGAAAGAAAAATGGATAAAATACATAGCGACTCAATGGAAAAGAGTAATATATACGCAGGTAAGAATAGGAAATGTGTTGAAAATAAAACTGTTTTAATTGAACTGTCAAGAGATCACTTTGAAAAATCGAAACATGTCAAATGTCATGTATACTGAAAGGAAAATGGATCAAATACATTGCGACTCAATGGAAAAAAAGTAATCCGATAGTGTTAATTCTCGTTTTTAAAACTAAATACCATTTCCTCATTTATTCATTTAAAAAAGCGATTTTACATAATTGTATTGTGCGTTATTTATCGATTATCGCTGATTCTTATCAATATTCTGTTTTTAACAAAGAAATCTCATTAATCATTTTACATATTACATTAGATAATTATCTATAAAGAATCAATTTAAGGTGTATAGAAATCACTCGCCACATCATATCTTATAAGGCAAACTTATAAAAATATATAAGAACATTTGTCAGCAAAATTTAAAGATAAAATACAGATCATTTGAAAAAATAAGTCCTAAATACATGGCATATCTGTCCTGGCTAGTGAAAAAATTTGAGTGTAATATACCCGTATGTATGGGAACATATCACTAACACGGTAGCCCTGAAACTTGATCCAACTGGACATCATGTACAAAGGTATGTGTGTAACTGGTTCCTTCTTCAGTTACCAAAGACACAGTGACGCTTCTCCTGCATTATGCCGCTTTCATATTTGTATGGCTCTCCGACACACGCTCAGGCAACAATGGCCCGCGGTCATTTCCCAAAACTTGACCGAATTTCAACCCTAGACCCACACACGTTATCCAACCTTATCTTCAAACCCCAACATTTTATTACTCAACCCTTTCTCCTAACCCTAATATAAACCTAAAATTGAAACCCCAACCCTATAATGTGATAATTAGACCCCTTTTACAAAATCCTCAAGCCGCCCCTTGTTTAATCATAATTTAAATGATAATTATGAATACCACCTGATGCTGTATAATTAACTATAGTATACCAAATATTGATCTCCTCACATCAATTTCTTTCTCCCGAAACTTTGTCATGAAGAACTCCGGGAAGATTAAACGTCCGTTTTATACTGTCTTCTAGAAAAGTAGTTTCCTTTTAAGAGCCCTTCAAAGTATAAGTTGTAGTACTCTCTCCGCGTTTTTGTCGAGTGGTGACTTGTTCTGAAAGGAAAATATGAGACAAGTGTTTCATTTTCACAACAACACATTTCTCTGGACGTTACTACAAAATGGGAGCAATAATGAAGTACTGTTTGTCTGGAAGCACAATTAAACACACATTTGTATTTGCGATACCATTACACATGTCCTAGATCCTGCAACAATGCTGGGTTTAGAATTACATTTGCTCGACGTAAGAGCAAGAGAACGTATATGATCAACAAGGAAATTATGCAATTTTGTTGAATCATATTGATCAGTATTTCCCCGCGAAAGTTGACATCTTATTACTTACTTTGATGTAAGAATGCCAAGATCATGTTTGAGAGGAATAAGAGCAACTTATATCCCCACTTTTCTCTTTATTTTAAAAGAAAATGATCGCAAAGACTTTCCCCCCGAAAATCCCCAAAATTAAAGACTTTATCAACTACACTTTGGAATGTGTGCGATAATTACAATGACGTATTACGTAATCTGAACATGATTTCTATTGGACATACAATGAGGCATTGAAATTCCCTCGAGCTGCTCTTCGAAAGTCTTTGCGACCATGTTAAGGATATATTCCAATATAAACTAATATGAATTAACGCCTCGTGTGCAACGGGCCTGTACGGTCCTATACCGCGCCAGTCGCTGACGCAGTCTTGCGTCAGTAATGACGCCTCGTGTGTAACGTGCACTTAGGGGTTCAAGATTACAATTAGACTTAATGAAATGGAATACGTCATGCACGTCTTCACATTATGCTCGCATTAGAAAACATCCAAATGGTTAAACCCATTCATTTTTTTTTTAGACAAGTTTCTGTTACATTGATTCCTTGTGGAATGTCCATGCCAATTACTCACCCCAGCTCATTAAATAAAGAAAGATAGCCTCGATATACTAAAATTTCAGTTACATTCCTCTTGAGAAAATTAATATCCCCTTAATTCATGATCAGAGAAGAGATCGGTTAATCTTGAAATGTGATCGATTCCTCAGATAGCGCTTGATGACGTCACAAAAGGGTGTACTTTCACTAAAACCGTCGTTGATCACAACGATCTTCTGAAACAAGACACCGGTGCTAATGATGATCGATGGAATCTCCCTCATCACTGAATCTAATCCCTAATCTTGACCTGTCAACAGCCTCTTGATACGTTTGTCTTGACCAAGAAGACTGCCCTGGACTTTTCACCGCTAAACTAGATTTTACCTTTGATCGCAGATCGAGGAGATATTGAGACATGCACGTAGCCCTAGATTTAATTGACCTTCGAATACATGTATCATGAAATATGTAAAGTTGTATGTTGATGTGATCCAGAAAGACTGAAAGAGGCATACTCCCGCCCCCTCTCATTATCTCTCATTCTCTGTCTCTGTCTGTCTCTCTCTCTCTTCCCCAATCCTTTTCTCATAATTGTTCTCTTATGTATATATGTATCTGATATATATATATATACATATCTCACGCTGAATAATATCCTGTTGCACACAAGGCGTCATTTGGCCGACGTAGGCCTGCGTGAGCGACTGATGCATTCTTTGGCGCACCGTTATGTGAGTGACATCCTACAGAAAGTGATTGAATGATTAAAAGTGCAAACATTGCATTGTATTAATGGCGTATTGGCTAATTACATCTTCGTAGATTTGATTAGCGCAAGTAACAACGCAGTCGGAATGACGCCTCTTGTGCAACGGGTGTTACTCTCTCGAGATAGAGTAGCTTGATTAGCGCAAGTAATAACGCAATACTAACGGAGTCCCCTCTTGTGGGCGTTATTCTCTTGGTATAGAGTAGTTTAACGCACAGGTTGAGTAACATTCTAATCATTTTAAGTGAATCACAATCTCAATACAAATAAATTGCACCATGTCTACCCTTTTGCGCTTATAATTTCCTTCCCTAATGCCACTGCACAAACCTACGCTAATCAAGTCTGTGAAGGCAATCAACCTGTACCAGTAATTCATCGCAGTGTGTGCATCATTCGTTTTATATTAATGTTTTGTTATGATGTCACATTCACTTGGTACGTCGCACTGCGCCAGTCGCTGATGCAGTTTTACGTCAGTAAATTGACGCATCGTCTGTAATGGGCAGAGTGTCGATAAAAGAATGAAAAAATCTTCAACGGGGTAAGATAATGATTCAGGGGTGTAGATTTTCTCAGGCTATCCCTCCTCTCGGTACTCGATTTGATTGATTGATTGATTGATTTTTTTTTTTTTTTTTAATTTTTAAATTTTAAATTTATTTATTTTTTTATTTATTTATTTAATTTTTTTTTTTTTTTTTTTTTTGGGGGTGGGGTGGTTTTCAGTAAGCCCCTTTTATACTTTTATATATCTTCGAAGTGGAAAAATTATTATGGAGGCGTACATTTATAGTTTCCACATAGAAACTAGCAACCAGAGATTGAATACCCCACCATTGTCCCAATGAGGAAAATCGTCATCTTTGTTTCAAATATTACTTAGGTTTTCATCTAGTGCTTAAATCAGAAGCATAATTGTGTCAAATTACGTGCAAGCTGGCTGGAAATATTCAAATGAATAATCTTATTAATGGAATGAAGAAAACAAAATGAACTAACTGACCGATATAAGAATATGCACAAATAGAGACCGGTTAGCCAAATGCGTGTAATCTGAAGTGATTCCATGCAGTGAAAGAAATAAAGATAAAAGACAAAAACCTCTACCATCAACGTATGAGTCGTTTTCTTTCTTTCTACAATTCACTTCAATCTAGCACCTTTAATGTTATACCATTTTGTTGCTATTTTTACTAATTAATGCTGGACAGTTTAAATATTAAAATAAGAAGGTAATACACACTGTCAGCAGGATGTGTTTTGGGTAGACACACTCTTGGGCGTACTTTAGTTCCTTCCCATAGGCTTCGGGGGACAAAGAAATGCAAGCGAAATACATCGTTTTCAGAGGCATCCGCTAATTTCCCACAAGATTTGGTTGCTATCCGTCCCTCTTCGGTAGGACAATGACACCGCCGATGAGTTCTCGGTGTTTTTCCACTGCCCTTGTTTGTCATAGGCGAAAGGGATGTAGTCAAATAGCCCCCAGCAATACATGAACTCAAATGGTGTAGGAATGTTTTCATGGAGTGGTGTTAAAGATAAAGACCAGTTCTGGTCATGCGGTTGCATTGTGAAAGAAACGTTGTGGAATCGATCAGAAAAGGTTGATCATCTAGCATATAAGTATTGGTGTGTACTGCATGGTTCTAGGCGTTGTGGCGTGCGCCTGTAATCCAGCTATCAGTGGAAGTTACAAACTGATTCAGCCGAGGACGCAGGTTCGAAACTGAATCACGTCTTTCGGATGGTGACGTTAAAGGTCGGTCCCCAGACGTAAATAATCATATCTGATTGATACACGTCTGTAAAAACCAAATACACACACACACACATGGTTCTGGAATCATCAAAATAATAAGAAATTTGGCCCAGTCTTGGTAAAGTTACAAGCACTGTACACAGAAAGATGTATATGGGACTACGCGACCACGTGCGCGATATCTATTTGGTCCCAATAGATATAATAATTTACCAAATATATCAATTAGCAGGCGGTTTCCCGGCAAAATTTGTATCATCACGTATTAGTCAAAACATATTCTTTCACATGATTGGTAATGAGAGCTTCCATTTCATTTTTTGAGAGAGGGGCGTTTCCAAAACTGGTCTTTACCTTTAAAGTTGAGAACCGGTCATGCGATTACATCGTAAAGAATCTATTTGGAAGTGGATACAAACTGGTATAGTGGTTCATTCACTTGACTCTCAATTCAAGTGTTGAGGGTTCGAATCCAAGCCCGGCAACTGACGTTTTTTGCCACTCTTTACCCAGGTGTATATGGGTACCTGGCAACTGCATGCTGGGTAAATAACAATTATTGTGCTCTCAGGAAGAACAGCATTTATTTATTTATTTTATTTATTTTATTTATTTTATTTCATTTCCAGGAACATAAAGAGTATAACAATAACAGAGAACACAATAGAACAAATTACAATAATAAATACAATAACAGGAAAAAACCATCAACTAATGCCTGAGGATTACCAAAAGAAACTGAGTTTCTGTAGGAGGCTCTCCCCATTATTTGATGGAATAATACTTAACTATACACAATATACATAACTGACATAAGATATATATATAATTAATTACCAGAAAAATGCAAAATGCAAAAGATAAATCATGCAGACGAGGCTTCCCTGGGTAAACAAAATTATCATTATTATAAGCATTTGGGAATTCCTGATTGTGCAGTACATATAGCTAACAACGGAATTATTCATACCCATTGAGTATTCCATGTTTTTGTGGTTTCCGTAACCCAAGAATGCAAAGTGGACTGGTTAAATTACGGCCTTTGTTGAATACATTTTAGATGTAAGCTTTAATGTGCCACATTCTCAAGAAACATAAATCGCGACAAATAAAGTTTTCACATAGTTACTTGAAAAATTACAAAACTGGGTAAGGTAAGGGTATGAATGATTTAGTTGTGAACTGTAAATGATTAATGTATACTGCCAGGTTTTGGAATGATCAGGGGGGTGTTTCACAAAGACTAAGATCGACTTTAAGTTGGACTTAAGTATAACAGGCCGTTCGTGCCATTGTTTGCTCTCATCATTATGATCTTTAGATAATATTTTTTCCTTCAATAATGAATTATCAAAAATGTAAGTTTTGTAGATTTTTTACCATGATTTGTACGTCCCTTGAGAGACCAATGCCAGTAAATGATGAGAGAAAACAATGGCATGAACGGCCTGCTATACTTAAGTCCAACTTAAAGTCGATCTTAGTCTTTGTGAAACACCCCAGAATACAAAGAAAGGACTCAAACTTGCTGAAAATACATGCACTGCCTACAGAAATGGGAATATGGGTCCACACACACGTATGACATGACCGTTTGGTCCGATATTTTCTGCTATTTCTTGTCATCTTTCGAATATACGGGCATTTGGAGAGTAATCGTTCCTACTATGATATTCTTTCAAACCTACATTAAAAAAAGAACGAGATTTTAATTCGTCACTTGACGAATGAGGTGGTCTGTCTTTTAAAAATGGTTTATGGTGTTAACGGAAAGATGAAGAAAAGGAGAGAGGGAGAGAGAGAGAGAGAGAGAGCGAGATGTGAGTAGATATAGTGAGAGGCTATAGACATGTCTGATGTAAACAATTTTACGTCAGTGTGAGAGACGTAAAGATTGCTTGTAAAGAATTGTCTTAGCCACAACACATCAAAATTTGGAAGAAAATCGGAGACAGAGAGAGAAAGAGAGATGCAGAGACAGAGCAAGAGAAGGAGAGGGGCAGAACAACAGAGGGGAAGGGAAATAAAGCAAGAGAGGAGAGAGAGAGAGAGCGAGAGAGGAGAGAGAGATCGAGAGATGCAATAGAGAACAATGCAAGAATAAGAAAGCTCACAAATTATATTTCATCTTTACCAAAACTTCACTTTCTCTTTGATAGCTTCAAGTACATGATCCTGACAAATGGTCACTAAGTGAATTGGGAATATAGACGTTGAGGGCTGGCGCCATAAGTTGCCTGACGTTAGAGAAAAGGAGGATTAAAATCGGAGTGGGTTTAACCAACTTCTGGACACAAGTAACATGCGCCACTGACCTCGATAGAAAAGTCCATACTTGAATTGAAGTCACAAAGTGAAAGCTTGGTCACGACTAACGAGGAATATATTGCAGATGAAAATACTCCTTTATACTTTTGTAATATGATTGTGCCTAAGTTCTTTTTTTCATCCATAATGCTAAAATGACCAATATTACTTTGATTTTATTTTAAACACTCAAAACACTCTAAATAGTCTCTTGACAGAAATATAACATTATGATCATTTTAAAAGAACATAATCCTTTTATCATCTAATATTTACTTTTAACCTCCCCCTCCCGTTCCACCTTCTTTGACCTATTCTCCCCATACTTTTTATGTTGCCTTTAATACTCGATATAATTCTCATTGTGCTTTTACAAGATCAATATTTAAATGAAACTCTTCGCAATAAAGCTCTTAGAAATCAACAAATGCTAGTCTCTATGATGCCCCAATCCGATTCAGTCTTGAAAATGTAAGCTCACTGTTGAAATTCAATCTCATCCTTCCGCGGAACAAAGGCTCCCTAAACGGAATCTATAATGTTCTTATGGACAACAACTGAAAATTTTAATGTTGCTTGTCTGTGACATGAATGATGCAAATCAGATCTCAGACAGGATGTAATATTGCCGCGTTTTCCCTTTCGATTCTGATCATCTTACGACGTTTTCTCGCTGTCGATCCTTCAGGGTACTCAGACTTGTGCTATTTTAAGTTTGTCTTATAAATCATTTAATACTAACTCTTAATACAAAGTGATATCCGATTACATCGATATACATCGTACAGTGCTGGTGATCGCTACATCACGCCTTGAGCGCTGTTTATGAAAAAAAAGGAACAAATTTTGACCAGAGTTCTGCATCTCTGCTTATTAATGACCACGGGAGTGCTGTAGCCTGAATGTATAGCCTGCTCATGACGTTAGTCAAAAGTGATTAGTCAATTCGGATACAAATTATGTACTCGTTTGACCGGCGCTCAAGTCATCTCCTTTTCAAATTGAATTTTTCTTCCGCTTCCTTATAGCTTGATTCCAAAAGGAGCTAAATCCATATTTTATCAAAATTGAGTTTGTTGTCTTAAAATAATGATTTCCTACATGGGGACAAAATGCACTATATCACATTCTAAAATTTCACCAGGAAGTATGAACATTTTTAGGTACAATGTCATGTTTCATTCCAAAAGGAGCTACATCCAAATCGGTTTCATTCCAAAAGGAGCTAAATCCGCTTTGGGTACTTATGAGTAAATCACCTTTTTTATTTCTCCACTTTCCCTTTAGCCATGTACCTTCATGTTGTTATATATATTAAAGGTGTCGCCCTGGACCAATAATATATGAGAAGAAAAAAAATCTACCAGTTATTTCTGATTTTTACTAAATTTTTAGATTTTGTGGATTTAGCTCTTTTGGAATGAAACATGGATTTAGCTCCTTTTGGAATGAAACAGATTTAGCTCCTTTTGGAATGAGACTCGGATATGTTGTTTACTTTCTTTTCAAAAGGTATTTTTAGTTTTGATTTCACTATTATTATTTAAAAGGAAAGGTTTGCTACTAATTTTAATCAATTTCAGTGATTTTATTGAGAAAATATGACAAATTTTCGGTGCAAAATCATGTTTCATTCCAAAAGGAGCTAAATCCACGAAAAATAAAAATCTAAAAATTTAGTAAAAATCAGAAATAACTGGTAGATTTTTTCTTATCATATATTATTGGTCCAGGGTGACACCTTTAACATTTATAACAACATCAAGGTACATTACTTAAGGAAAGTGGAGAAATAAAAAAGGCGATTTACTCAGAAGTACCTAAAGTGGATTTAGCTCCTTTTGGAATGAAACTCTTCATATATTTATTCGGTTCTCTTAATCTCTGAAAGAATGTCGACTGCTTTTAATTATTTTCAATTTTGCGGCTGTCGTTTCTGTGTATACGCATGTTCATCTTTCCCCTCCCCTCTCTCTCTCTCTCTCTCTCTCTCTATATATATATATCTCCCTTTCTGTAGTTTTCCTTAGGTTTAGCGAAGGTTCATATCTCCGAAGATTCGTTGACCCGAATGTTCATGAATCCAAATGTTCGTTTTTCGAAAGATTTGTAATTACTGATATGGAATAATTAAGGTTCGCAATGAAACAAAAATGTAACCCTTATTTCTTTTTCGTTATTACGAACCTTTAGGAATAACGTGTCTTTCTTCCTTTTTGGAATTACGAACCTTTGGTTAAAAGGAATCTCATCTCATTGTTTTAATCATAAGTCTTTGGATTAAAAAAAGAACTATTCCGGACAATGAACTTTCGAGAAAAAAAAAGACTAGCGCTCCCCTGTAATCTTATTGCTTCCAGACTCGGCAAATCTTATAATCTAGACACCTTATCAACCAAAATGTTTACAAACACTTCAGGTAGTTATGATAATGATTCACTCGAAGACGGGGTTACCATGGTAACATAATTATGCACATCTGTTGCCGATCTTGAGAGCGGGATAATGGAAGTCATTAATTGGTTCAATTACAACAAACATGTGAGAGGACTATGCAACAAAAGAATGTTCACGTATATTGCAAGAGCGAACTTTCGAAATTATGCCAGATTTGAATTGAAATTTGAAATAGTTTTGTTACACTGCATTTAATTGTTTCACCAACGCAACCAGGTCTTTCATAACAAGATGTGCCCTCTCTTTGCAGGGTCTTTTTATTTAGGTAGCTCCGTGATATTGTTTGAATGTAAATAATATTATAGTGTTGTCTCTATCATCGTAATGTACTCGTATTATACAAATCTCTTTTCGAATTCCATTCTCGATGTCTCTGCTCTCTTCCTCCTCCTCTCTGTCAACCTCTTCCCTTTTCTTTTAAAATTTTCTTGTGTAAGGTAAACCTTTCAGGCAAACCCAATACACGTTGCTTCCTTCACAACATTTTACGCCTTCTTCCATAAATCTACATGTCATGCTTTTGAATTATATTAATGACACTTTATAGTCTGTCCACATGAGTTGTATACTTCGTAAAATGTGAAAATTACTTGGAAAATAACGTTAATTTGAATTGAATTGAACTGGAAAAAAGAGGATAAAACTTGGTAGATCCAGATCCTTCCTGCAAGTGAACACCAAGGTTCCTAAACTTTGATTGAGTGACATGAATCACCGCACCACAAAGGAGGTTAAGACCTTCAGGAGCGGAAGATACAAAAGCTGCAGTGACAGGAAGAAAAGGTTAAGAAGGAGTGATACCCTCCGTTTCATTTAACTCTACAACCAACCAGGGGGCGTAGATTTATCTTTAGAAGGGGAAGGGGGCGATGGGGTGAAAACGTTCATCGAAATGAAACGCTCCGTGTGAAATAGAGTTGATTCTAAAAAGTGCAAGGGGCAACTAAGGAAGAATGTTGTGAAGTGGTGGTGTGTAATTCAGTTTCCCTTAGGCTACATAATTAACCGGGGCAATTGCTAATTTTTAACCACTTTTAATGACCACTACTATTACTACCACTTTTACTACTACTACTACTACTACTACTACTACTACTACTACTACTACTACTACTACTACTACTACTACCACTACTACTACTATTATTACTACTACTATTACTAATACTACTACTACTAGTACTAATACTACTACTATGACCACTACTATTACTACCACTTTTACTACTACTACTACTACTACTACTACTACCACTACTACCACTACTACTACTATTACTACTACTACTACTACTACTTCTACTACTACTACTACTACTACTACTACTACTACTACTACTATTACTACTACTACGTCTATACTGCTGCTTTTGCTGCTGCTGCTTCTCCTTCTATTTCTATTTCTGTTTCTACTACTACTACTACTACTACTACTACTACTACTACTACTACTACTACTACTACTGCTACTACTACTACTACTACTACTACTACTACTACTACTCTGCTACTACCACTACTACTACTACTACTACTACTACTACTACTACTACTACTACTACTACTACAACTACTTCGGTTTCCTCCTCCTACTCCTTCATATGTTTCTTTCTACACCTGCAATTACTGCTTTTTCATGAAGACATGAAATCTTTTTTTCATAAAAACCCCGAAACCCTACATAATTGTTCCCTCAAAATCTATCACACTTAAAGAATGATGCTGCACGCCTTCAAATTGTTTCGAAATGTTGTTGGACATGCTTAACCTTGGACGTGACTACATGTAGGTGCTGAGAGAGTCTCAATCGAATTTCAGCCCCTCCTTTCCATCCTATTCCGTTCCCCAAACCATCAAGGAACTACCCCTCAATGTACTTTCCCAACCATCCCCAGGTACCAAAAACGCCCTTGTATCAATTAAAAAACTAATCTTCGGGGTAAATTTTCAATTACACAATTTCCGTAAAAGGATTTTGGCAATTTAGCCTCAGGTCAAGCTTACCAATGTGTCACTATGTTGGTCAGGTGTCCGAATCTTCAGAATTGCCAGCTTCAATGGAGGCTATTTGAGGACATTGTGCAATGGATGCTTTTGTTTTGGCGATGTATTTTAACACCAAGCTTCCAAACTTGTATTATCATTATATGCCTCCACTAAAAGTATTTAAGCAGAAAGGACCAAGTGGATAGGAATATAAATCCAATTATTAAGGGATTTTACAAAATGTCTTGCTCAAGCCGGCGTCACGTATTCAACGGCCTCCAGCAGAATTTATGGATCTTCAGAAAATCGCCGAATTTTAAGCCCGGGGTCGAGCAAATTTTTCCACCCTGTCACCTATTGGACGGGGCTCGGGAGGTTCACTTTGAACACTAGTGATCAGAAATCGCCCGTCAGCAAACAAACGGGAGTCGGTTGAAGCCCGCTCGACATAAGAGCGGGCGCTGTCCGAGTTTCAGTCATAATTGATAGGTCTGTCGATGCCCACCCGACACCTGGGCGGGCTCCGCCCGACGTTCTGGTTCTGCATGAATTTTAAAGCAAAAAAAAAATGTATTTTGCATATGATATTACTATATGTATCTATTCCGTGTAGATTAATCACATCCATGTTGAGGTATTATTAAAAGAAAAATACAATTTTGAATACTATAAAACACCCTATCCCACCCCCCCCCAAAAAAAAAGGGGGAGGAGGAAGAAGAAAAAACAAAACAAATGAATTAAAAGACAAACAAATGAAACAAAACAAAAGCAGGGAGAAGAACCGACTTTCCCGGGAGAAGTTATTTATTAATAAGCATATCTCATTAGGTAAGTACAACATTGAGTTATATACAGGTAATATGTTTTCGTAATAAGCTACTACTCTGCTGGTGTAGGAAGGATGTCACATTTCGTCCTGTCTGTGAACGTTGAACTCAATAGAACATCATCAACCTCATGATTATTAGCAGGTAATGATTTCCATTTTCATTTTGCACACATCAAGGTTTTAGATGGTGAGACGTTAGCCCGGGGACGTGAGTAGATTTTAAAGAGATACGAAATCATTAGCGATCTGACCCCGGTTCTCCACGTAATATCGACGGTTTGAAAGCTAATAATGGCATGCTCTAATTGAAAGCTCAGTGATATATGCCGCCCGTTGGGGGAGGGTGGAGAGGGGGCTGTACTTTAAACTCACTTTGGGTATACACACTGGCTATACGTCGAGTAGACTGAAAACGTGTAGGATTTGATTTGACGTGATTTTATTTCATTAAGGTAGCTTTCTAACTCTGTTTTGATGAAAATATACGGAGAGAGAGAGAGAGAGAGAGACTATTGTTAGGAGAAATTGTTGGACCGATTGAATAAACTCAATAGATTGTTTTTCTTCATAGATTTTCCCTTTAAAAACAAACAAACAAACAATAGGGGGTTATTTGTAGATGATAACGTACTCACAATATTCTATGTTACATGTTTATAAAATCATCATGAAAGGTTTGAAAAAAGAGATGAAAATATCAAATTGTGAAACGCATACAGTGGTTGTCTTTTATAATGTTCATATTGCAAAGTTATCATAAAGTTACATGAGTATATCAAGTAGTTTCTTAGACGATACGAGTAACCGAGTAATTTCCTTTCCCTGTATCTTGTTCAAATTAATTAAACCGGCTTTTAAAGAAAGAATTTTAACCGGCCAAAAAGAACGGAAGACGGAGATATCAACGAACAGACAGCTCACTCAAACATCTCATTCAAAGAATGATATCCATGGTTCAAATATATAGCTACTTCTCTTTCTCTTCTTTCTTCTACGTTTATTTATTTCTTTCCTATTTTTCTGTCCTTTCTATTCTTTCTGTGAAACCTTCTTTATGAATGTGTGTGACTGTGTGTGTGTGTGTGCGTGCGTGTGCGTGTGTGTGTGTGTGTGTGTGTGTGTGTGTGTGTGTGCGTGCGTGTGTGTGTGTGTGTGTGTGTGTGTGTGTGTGTGTGTGTGTGTGTTGTAGTGTATGTGCGTGCTTGTATTATGCAAGTCTTTTAATTTTTATTATTTATGTTCATTATCATTTAATTTCCTATCCAGGGTCTAACTTGCACCAAGCAATCAATCAATTGCGTCTGGTAAACTGATCTCATCATAAGCATTTTAAAATTGGATCTACTCTGCTTACTGAAATGTCACTGAAGGAGCTACTGCAGTACGACAGTATTGCTATATACGCGATCTGAAATATTAGTTTGCAAAACAGTTTCGTAGAAGAAAAAAAAACTACTAAGGTGATATGTTATCAAAACTGTCCATGATTTAAAACTTATACCTTGGACCCTACCACAGATGCTTATACCAACGGCTAGTTTATCTTTAAAAAAACCAAAACTATTACCTATTATTTGTCGCAGTTATTCCATTAGCTCCTAGAGTTTCCCGTTTCCACGCCAACGTCGAGCTTGTGCCATATGATTATTTTCACAATAACATGTGAATTTCCGAAATGACGTCAGTTCTTGTTTGCTTAGAGAGAGAGAGAGAGAGAGAGAGAGAGAGAGAGAGAGACAGAGAGACAGAGAGAGAGAGAGAGAGAGAGAGAGAGAGAAAGAGAAAATGGGAGTTAGCTAAAGAGAGAGATACACACAGTCAAAGAGTGAAGGACAGGTAGAAGGACAGATGGTGAGAAGAGACAGAGCAAAGAGAAGAGAAGAGAGGGAGAAAGAGAGAGAGAGAGAGAGAGAGAAAACAAGGGAAGTGAGAATGGAGACAGAGGATAGAGAGACAGACATACAGAGAAAGCGTGGTAGGGAGGAACAGAGAGAAAGAGAGCGAGAGAGAGAGAGAGAGAGAGAGAGAGAGAGAAAGAGAGAGATCGGGGGGAGGGGGAAGAGGAGGAGGAGGAGGAAGAAGATGATGATTAAAAAGAACAGTAGGAGGGGAGAATGAGGAAGGGAACGAGGAAGAGAAAAAGGGGGAGAAGTGGGCGGAAAATTGTCCGTCTTCTGATCACGATGAATTTGTGGTGAGAGCGGAACAGCTCATTAATGTTAAGAATATACCCCCTCCCCAAGAGACATCCGTTTTAGCCACAGGCTTTGAGAAGAAAGTGCAGCGACTTCATCGATTTTCATTTTGACGTCTGCATTATCTGCCTAGAAATTGTTTATGGCCAATTACGTAATGCGATCCTTTCTCTTTTGATTGAAGCTTGTATATATAGGTAGCTCCAATATTAAATGTATACTCACATAATTATACAGTAGGCTTACGGTTGCACCATGTGAGAGGTGAAGAAGAAAACAAAACTTTAAAAATAATTATAATGTAATTAGCATGTTAGTGATCATCCATACTGGGCTTCGCTAGATTATTATGAATAGACATGATAGAGGGTGAAAGTTAGTTGACAAAATAGTCTGCAAGCAGATACAAATCTCCCGATTGATCTCAAATGCCAGACAAGAGTAAGAACAACAATTTATATTTTCAAATTTTGCGAGAGTTGTTTCCTGAATAACTCCCAACCAGGAGAGTCAACCAACAAGTAAACATAATCTACAAACAAACAAACAAGCAAACAAACGAGAAAAAAAACAAATAAGCAACGAAAGACAAAAACAAAACAAAACAAAACAAAAACAAAGAAGAAAAAAAAAGCAAATTTGAGACCTAGTTATACTCGCCTCCACAACCAATCACACTACCCCCCCCCCACTTCTCCACCTATAGCGACGCCTCTTCATCCAAAAAATGGCCTTGGGCGTACGGCTCCTCCGCCAATCGTTCAAGTAAAGAGTGGGTGATACGAAAACGCCCCACTTCCAAAAATATCTGTTTCGTCATCAGAAGCCGACGAAAGGGGTAAAGGTATCATCTTTTAGGCGATGCATTTTATTTTCTCAACCCTTTCAGTGAGATTGATGGTGGTAGAGGAAGAGGTAGAGGTAGAGGTAGAGGCGAATGTTACCTCTAGGTGTCGTATTTCTTGAGGTGATACGCTATCCGATCCTTGGGTCATGTTACCTTATTTGCGTCATTCATGAAGTACACCAGAGAATGGTTTGATCCACTCGGGATTCCCAGTATTTCAACCGTATCTTTTTCTCTCTTTTCTGCCTCTTCTCCCCACCTCCCCCTCTATCTTCCCATATTCTCTTTCTCTCTCTCTCTCTTTCTTTCTCTGCCTCTCTCTCTCACTCACTCATTGACCATCCTCATGATGATGAGGAGAAGGAGGAGGAGAAGAAGGAGGAGAAGGAGGAGGAGAAGGAGGAGGAGGAGGAGGAGGAAGATGATGCGGTGGAGAGAGAAATGGAAATAGAGAGGATAAACGAGGGAACGAGAGAAAAGAGAGCGGAAGATGGGTTGATATGAGGATTCGGTAGATGTCAATCATTCCATGTCCAGCGGTCATTTGTCAATCAGTGGCGCAACAAACATCGCATGTCTTGTTGATGAGTTAGTGGGACTCGCGCTGGAGCATGATAAATACAAACAGAGATGCTCTAGCTTTTTAATCTGCCGAGTCTTAAGATAATCTGAAGAGTTGTTCACATGTGCAGAAGCAATTATTGGTAAAGTATGATGAATGATTGTCTGGACGATGATGGTTCCTGTCGACGGATGGTACGATGATTGGATGAACGCAGACGAGCATGAAGTATGGCTTGTAGATTTTCCCTTGTGTTATATCTCTTGTCATTTACATGGTGGAGAATTGAAAATTCCATTCACATATTTCTTTTAAATGATCAAGGATAATTCTTGAATGATCAGTTATTTCATGAGGACATACCAATTAATTTGTATTATATCAGTTTAAATGTTTGTGTATTTATCTATTTTGTTTTTGCTGCTGTTATTTGTTTTATTCTTACCAAACAGGGCCTCATGGCCGGAAATCGGTGATATGTGCCACCCTGTATAAATAAGTAAATAAAAGCCCACATACTGAAACAATCTGCATACATTTCACTCACAAAATGTTTGCAATGAGAAGCCCATAATAGTATCAAAGATTAACAACATTGTACCGAAACATAACATGCTTTGTAAAATCAGGAAGTGAGATTTGTTCACGAATTACTAAGCTAAAATGATTATCGTAAGAAGACATCTTTAGAGTCATAATATTTATATGTAGGTATAGTGAACATCCAAGAGAGATGAAGTTCTTGCGTCATATTTGAGTTTAAAATAAGGAAATTATATAACTCTTTACACTATTCGGAGCACTAAACTGGGTAGGTACTCTGGATTTAATAATAATCTGGATTTATATAGCATTTAGTACCAAAGACCGTCTCTTAGCGTTTTTCAGATATCATTACCCCGGTCATCGGATTCATTCACGCACAATGTGCACAATCTTCACTCCCTGGGGAGTATTCCTACCCTATGGTCACCGTGAGGGCATATGCCAATTACTAACACAAAGGCTTTCGTCATCCAGGTCCCCACTTCTCTCCTGGGTATGGAATGGCAATGTAGATTGGTGCCTTGCCAAAGGACACTAGCGCCGTTTCAGGGATCAAACCCATGAACTTTGAATTTAAAGTCAAGTGCTCAAACCACTTGACTACGACACCTCTAAAAACTAGTGTATCTTGAAAGGTAAGAGAAAACTTCAACAACAAAAAAATCATCTGACGCCATACGTCATGTTGATCGACCTTTTGGAGGGGCCAATGGAGCAGCGTTGGTCCAGTCATGGAGGGGGGAGGGGGTCATTGGTATAGGTTGACGAAAAACGACAGAGTACGGTGTTTATCGCTCCAATGATAAATTAATATTTAAAAATCTCATCCTCTTTCTCCGCTGGTCTTGTTCTTACATTGACATCATAATGATAAAATGGGCGTGATGGCTCAGTAGTGATAGAGTAGTGGTCTCGTTACCGGCAGGTCCCTGGTTCGAAATGAAAGCTATGAGCTCGTGCCCCTTTGGTATTAGGCATTGACCATCATCTCCGAATCCCTAGGAGAGGACTTAAAGAGGACTTAAATAATGTAGGTCCCCTAGTTGCCTACATTCAAACATAATTGTATATTATTATAATTAACTTCTTAGAAATCAAGTAAAATAAATCATCTATCAATACTCCAAATCTCATTCTCTCCCTCTCTCTCTCTCTCTCTACTTGTTTGTATCCTTGCCATTCGAGGAAAGGGGAGATTTGTACTATTTCCTATACTTGAGTCTTCTGTAAACAGGGCGGCCGTTTCAACGACGAATAGACCATTTCGTAGTTAGCACATGGGTCAAATGACCCCAAATATCCACAGATCTTTTACTCATGGAGAAGTCCCACTTTGTGTATTTTATAATAATAAATGCCAAAGTCATGTATGTGCTTCATGAAAAGCTTTTATTTGTCCTCTTGCACACATGAATGATGATTACATAACATGAGCACGTATTCATCTCGGTGGGTTTTACAATTTTATCACAAATGACCTTTATCTGCCCATGCGCAGATAGTATTTACGAAATGGCTTTAATGTGCCCCATGTACCTCCCGCGATACGCCCCTACTTCACTACTGTCACGAAATGTCATTGCATTCACTAACATCTTCATGTCATCTCATTATTCCTGCTTGTTCCATCTGATTAATAAACCCTTTCTTGCTTGGGCAAATTAACCTTACGATCTAATCAAATAATTAAGGATAGTAAGACTGACGCATGTTCCCATTACATTATACATTTTGTCTGTTGAGAGCCAGAAGGGAATATCTATATACAATATCTATATGCCCTCCTGACTTTTATCAGACAATTTATTCCCCATATGCCTTCCTTCTGTTAGAAGAAGGGCATCAAACATTCATAAAACGAATGATGACGGAAGTCGATTATGCGGAAAATGGCATCTATACCTTAATCAATTCGATCAAAACACGTATAGCCTTGAAACCTGATTAGAAATCCCTCATCACGATGCTGTTCTGAATAGATTTCCATGAAGAGAATGACAGACATAGTAATTTAAAGATATAGAGATACATGTATATTAAAGATTATGTTTAAAGATAAAGTTGAGTTCTGGTCTTGTTGTGAAAGACACTTTCTTCATGAAAGTCAGACGCTTTAGTGTCTTATTATGGCAGCTCAGCTACAGCCTGGGTAATAATATGATACCTTATTTTAAGCGCAATAGAGTATATTCTTAAAATAGTAGCTGCGCTATATAAATTGACCTATTATTATTATTATGAAAGTGGGTCTGGAACTACACACACATTTGGATTTAGAATTCAGTCCAAACTTTACAGCTATTTTTTATCATATTTCGAATATGAGAGCATTTGAAGAGTCATCATTTTATGGGAAGCTATTACTGCATTATTTATCCAAACTGACTTACGAAGAATTTATATTAAAACAAAAGCTCACAAACTAATTTTCATCTTTACCAGAACTCAACGTTCACTTTAACTACAGACCCCCTATCACGATGAGATTCATAATGGCGACATCATTTTAATATTAGTCGATATCTGGGCCGCGGACTACTGGGCAAACATATTCTAACCTAATTTTATTTTCCCAATTGTTAAGAAGATGATAAGCCTGAAGATATGCGGTGGGACAATGAAAAATGGAACACATGGTCAAGCGAAGAACCATCGCATTTTACTTTACATGATAGATATGATGATTACGTTTCCTGATTGCTTTCACGAAGACGCCATCATGCTTCATAGTATTATCAACATAACCAGATAACCCTAAGTGGAGTCGACATTACGTTTATTGATTAAGTATTGAAAGGCTCAAGATCTTTTGGGGTTAACTAAGACGTTGTGATATAAAGAGAAAGAAGAAAAAAAAATCAGCTGTCAGAAAATTGGGAAGTGGAGAAAAGAAAAGAAAAGAAGAAAGAGAAGGAAAGGAGAAGCACAAAAGTAAAAAAAAAAGAGGAAAAGGAGTAGGAGGACGATGAGGAGGAGGAGGAGCAGGAGGGGAGGAGGAGGAGAAGGAGGAGGAGCAGGAGCAGGAGGAGGAGCAGGAGGAGCAGGAGGAGGAGCAGGAGGAGGAGCAGGAGGAGGAGCAGGAGCAGAGGGAGCAGGAGCAGGAGGAGGAGGAGCAGGAGGAGGAGCAGGAGGAGGAGCAGGAGCAGGAGGAGGAGCAGGAGCAGGAGGAGGAGGAGGAGGAGAAGTAAATCGAAGAAAACAAAACCAAGATGACGAAGGACAAAATCGAAGACACGTAATGGCTCAGTGTTAGAGCAATGGTATCGTTACCGGGAGGTCATGGTTCGAAAACAAGTCACTGCGCTATTGCCTTTTTGGTAATGTATAAATCCGTATTACCAAGCCCCTTGAATATGAATTAAAGACGTAAATGTACTAGTTTCCTACATACAAGCGTTAACCTATTTTTAACAGATTTAGTTTCGAAATAGTTCGTTTAATATTAATTGAGGAGAATAGGTAGAAGAAAAAGAGAAGAGAAAAATTAATTAAGAAGAAAAATTAAAGGGAAACACAAAAGAGTGATGACTCGTGCTAGAATTTCTTTTCTTCAGATTCCATTCCCATTACAACATCCAAGCATCGATATCTAAAAGTGATTGTCTGAAGAAGACCATCTCCCCGTTAGCAACCAATCTATGATCTGTCGGAAACAAAGGTGAAATAATATCAGGTCGTTTGGTGAGGGCAGTACATGTAAAGGGAAAGCTCACCGGTTGTTGTTTCTCCCAAAGTTCATATTTCGGAAAGGGCTTGTTAAATCCGAATGTTCCTCAATTCCGAGAAATAAGGCTCATGACTTTCTATAATTGAACAGGGTTTGCGAGTCTGAAAAAAGCCCTATATCATTTTGGAATTTGCGATTTACCTACCCAGTTTAATGCTCCGAAAAGTGTAAAGAGTTATATAATTTCCTTATTTTAAACTCAAATATGACAAGATTCGCAAAATAATGAACCCTATAATTTTCGGAGTTATAAACGTTCGAAAAGAAAAAAGAACCTTCGGAAAAACGAGTGCCCCCGTAGAGTCAGTCAAGGCATCACCATGGTCACTAGAAGGGAAGTGTGAGGAGTTATGACAGCCCTCTTTAGAACTGCTCTAGGCAAATACATTATTGGATTTTTTACCCTGAAAAATACCCTTTGTAGACAAATATGGATTTGACATGAATGTTAGAATTAGTGAGGTATGAATATGACTTTATATGTCATCACAATTTCTGTCGTTGTTGCAGACTTGTACAATTTTATTTCTCAAACTTCTTCTCCATTCCTTAATTATGTCGGGTTTTTAACGATCTAAAAGGGACAGCAGCAACAAAAAGAAGAACGATATAACGACATGAATAATTGTGTATTTACAACGATTGGATATTACTTTCATGTGATGGAGTAGCACATTTTCAAGAGAAGAGGAGTGGAGAGAGAGAGAGAGAGGGTGGGGGGGAGGGGAGAGAGAGAGAGATGGAGAGAGAGGGGGCGGAGGGAGGGAGAGAGATAAGAAACAGAGGGGAGATAATAGGGATAAGGGGAGAGGAGAGAGAGAGGAAAAAGGAAGGGGGTAGAGAGAGACAGGAGAGGAGAGGAGACAATAGGAGAGAGAGAGAGAGAGAGAGAGAGAGAGAGAAGGAGAGTGAGGCAGAAGAGACGAAATCGACCTTCGATTAAAAAAAGGCCGGCTAGTGGAAATATTATACATGCAGTTTATCATGGATTCAGCAGAGGATATAACATGAATAGGAAAATGAACAACTTTGAGGCTGAGCAGAAACAAACAAGTGAAATTTAATGCATCATCATCACCACTGAATGTTAAGAACAAACAGCGCATGTGGATATGAGCACGATCACATGCTTTCGTTCGTCGTTCAAGGTCCAAAAGAGTATGTTCGGAATACTAAAATATGGCAAACAAAAAGTACAACATGCTTACGACGAGACGGTGATTTCATTCAATATCAATCTCAAACCGCCTTGCGCTTAACTTCATCAGAATTTCTTCGTTAAAGTGGAATGCGTCCTTAAGGAGTGTTGCAATGTTGAATGAATGGGTAAAAAGAGACAGAAGGATTTTTTATCACTTTTGTCAATTGCGTCTATAAGAACCAGGCGCGGCTCTACAAGAATATATATCTATATCTTATGGGGGGGGGGGTGAGAGTTTTTTAATTCATTTCCTACACGTGCCTCGCTTAAAATTCATTTAAAATCAAGATTGATATTTTTTTGGAGGGGGGTGGGGGCTTGGGCCTTCCAAGTTCGCCTTCCTCGATAACCACCACTGCTGATTATATACATAGATGACTGTTTTACATCGGTTAATTACAAGAACACGATAGCTGCGTAAGTTTGATTAAACCCCGCAGTAAAACTTTTGCCCGAATCGCAATATTATATGTTCATATCTTACACAGATAACACAGACAGACGCTAAGTAAATTTTTTTTAAAGCCCTCCTAATTTCACCCATTCAGGAATAATCCTGGCATAAGAAAGGGACAAAAAATGGAATTTCGCTCTTCTTTAATGGGCCGAGCTTAAATCCAGTGCAGGGCTCAAATTTGTCGTAGAATACGGACTTCAAGACGTCTATGAGCAAAACATATCAACGGGTCGATGACAATTATGAAGAAACGACCAAATTTTTGTAAAACTGAATATTAGACTGAGCTTAAACCCATCATCAGCTTTAACTTTGTAGTGTTAAAGTGTCTGTTTACGAAGCAGGGAGTGGAGAATGTGCATACATTGTGTGCGAGTAAGCATGAATCCGATGACCGGGGTAATAATTTATATCTGTAAAGCGCATTGAGAGGGCCTGCGGTCCTAAAAATGCGCTATATAAGGACGAACTATTATTATTATTATTATTATTATATCAATGGGTCAGAAATATGAAGAAAAAAAAAACGAGATGCAGGGATCTAGCTGCAGACTGGAATGACTTAGGAAGACACACATGTCGTGATTAATTTTGGTTATTCCATATTTACCGAGTCTCTCGGACTGTACCTAAACAGTATATCACCTACAGTTGCTTTTGTACAAAATTACATGCATGTACCTGCCTGCTTTCTGAACCGTCGGGTAACACACATAATATACAACATCATGAAAGGGCAAATCCGTCCCATTTGCAAGTTTAACTCGCTAATTTTCATACAGCCTTCGTGAAACATATTATCACTGTTTCATGAAATTATGCGAAACTTTAAAAATTCCATAAATTTCTTGTCTTCGTTCGATTTTGTTGAAACTTTCACTTTTTGTTTGTTTAATTTTCTCTATGTATTCAATACAATTTGCAAACGGGTTGTAATTGCCCTTTAACGTCGTTGATACGATATAATAACCATTGTCAAAATATCCGTCAGAGTCGCAACAGATATGTTCATATCCTGTTTAGATAGCAAGAGTAGAAATAATGTAGATAAAGGTCCATTTTGTGCTTTGTGAGTCTAAATCACGTTTTACGAATGAAAGACATACTAGATTACTAGAACCAGGCATAAACCCAACATCGGGATTAAGTTTTTAATAGAATACGGGCTTGAAATATCTATAAGCAAAGCATATCGACGGGCCAGTGATATGACGAAAGTATAAATGGAGACAAGAAGCACTGGACGTGGGTTACATTTAGAGAATGCACGTATCGTATGTCTCTCGTAGCGCATCTTAATGAGTGTTTTGAATCTAAAAAAGACAATCTTTCAGTTCCCAACCCGTTTCGGATTTCTAGAGCTTGTGGATCGCATCACACGCGCACGTACGCCACGAAGATGCACTTTTAGGGTATGGGTTAGGGGAGAGGGAGAGAGTGTGGGGAAAAGAAGGAGAAGAGAGATACAGACATAGAAGGAAGAGCTGACGCTGAGAAAGTAAGAGAGAGAGAGAGAGACAGGGAGAGAAGAAACAACGAGATTACGAAAAAGAAAGCGAAAGACAAAGACATATAGAGACAGTGAAGAAGATGAGTGCTAGACAAAAAGAAATATACATGGGGAAGAGATAGACAAATAGACACAAAGAGAGGGACGGAAAGAGAGAGAGAGAGAGAGAGAGAGAGAGAGAGAGAGAGAGAGAGGAGGAGGAAGTTGGAGGAAAGATGTAAACATGTAGACATACATCCACAAGGGATAATAAAGGCGCAGAAAGATCGAGGTTTAGCCAAACATTTACGTATCACTGGTGGTTTACTAAAGTTAAACAAGGAAAGGTAGTTTCAAAGAGAGATAATGACAGAAAGAGAGAGAGAGAGAGAGAGAGAGAGAGAGAGAGAGAGAGAGAGAGAGAGAGAGAGAGAGAGAGAGAGAGAGAGATGAGCGATATAAAGGGACAGAGAAAGAAAGGAGAACGAGAAACAGAAATAGATACAGTATTAGAGGTTTATAGAAAGGGGAGGGGGAGATAAAGAAAAAGACAGATGTATGCATAGATAGACCATTATTGATTGGCAGGAGGGAAAGAGTAAGAGAGGAAGAAAGAGAAAAAGACAATAATAGAGATAGAAAGAAGATATTTAGAGGTTGATAGGAGGAGGAGTGCAGAAGAAGAAAAAAATCCAAACACGTAGACAGAAAGACCGACACATGTGACGATCGAGTTAAAACCAAACATTTGCGTACCATCGGCTGTTTGCTGAAACTGAAAGTGAGATGGTTTCCTATGTGCTATGAGAATGACGATGCGCATGGGAGTGATGATGAGAATGATGATGAGGTTGATAATGAACATGATGATGAAGTCGATGCTTAGCATGATGATGAGAATGATGATGGGCATGGGAGTGATGATGAGAATGATGATGAGGTTGATGATGAACATATAATGATGATCTTGATGGCGATCATGACGATGGATTCGATGACAGAGTGGGATGCGGAGGAGAGAATGAGGGTCAAATCGATAATGATTGAGCAATGAAATCTCGAGACAGAAACAAAAGGGGTGTCGTTAGACCGTCTGGATTATTAAAGAAAGTGTTGGGAGGGGGAGACGGAACAAACTTTTGCGATATGATAAGGCTCTGAAAAACTCAAATTTTCCGACAGAAACATTTGAGGGGGGAACCGCTACTTCCCCTCTAGCAACGCCAAATGCTCTTCTCAATAGTAAAAACTGTGAGATTGCAAGAAGGTCTGGTGAAAATAGCAATACTAAAATTTTAAATAGATGGATTCCACTTTGAAAATGATTATTCTCTATTTACCAAAAACGAGACGGGAAATCATTTGAATATATTTTCTTTGTGGTTTAATAAGCATGAAAGTATTTACATTGCAATATATAGGTCTGGTGTCCGTATCGTCTTGAGTCACGAGACCTTTTACGAAACACAGTGCAGATCTCTCGTGACACTCTTGGGAGCACCTGGGGGGTAGGTGTGCGGCAAATTAATGGCAGACGACCGTGAACGTGTTTGATTCAATTATCCTCTTTATGGCTCCAAGCCTAAACACAAAGCCGTTTTCCCTTTTGTGCTTATAGAGCCGGAACGTCATTCTCACACACTTCAACTTGCAAAGTTAATTCTTTAATGGCTCTAATCAGACGTTGTGACTTGAACTTTGCGGAAGGGTTCCAGACAGCTATTAAGTTACAGCTGCGAAACACTTGTCGGAGGTTCGTCTGACCTTGCAATAAGTTACGCATGCTAAAGGATGAATAAATTTAAGGGTCGTTTCAGTTTCGTTTCTTAAGTGCATTCCTCTCTAGATCAATTTGCTACTAAGTTAAAACCTCGATAGCATTTTGTTTTCATATACTAACCGTGCATACTACAGGTGTACTAAATCAGGAATGAACAAAATGAAAGAGAATCCAATCATTTTGAACAAATTAGTTGTCACCCTGTCCAAAAAGAAAGGCATCTTGTAATTTGAGATTTGTAGACAAACTGTCTTTTAATGTCACTTGAATCTGTCACTTTGTGTTCACAAATAAATGTAGAAAGAAAAAAAAAGTGGATAACCATAATTATAAACAAAAGAGGAACGCGGTTTCCTTTCCTAAGAAATTCATCTCACCAATTAATTCCTTCCAAATGATTCAGCATCTTAAATGATTTAAGTGTTTAACCCTACTTCGAACGCAGTTTTAGGTGATGTTAAGATAATGAATTAAGGAGGGGGGGGGGTCAGGTTCAAAAGGGGGTCAGGTTCAAAGTGAACAAAGTGTTCTGCGGGTTCATTCACTAATATGAGCCAAACCGTTTTGTTTTGGAGTGGTTGCCCAAATCCCTTGGGCCCTCCTTTTCCACGGACCCTAGTGTGTGTGTGTGTATTGGGTTTTTACAGACGTGTATCAATCAGATATGATTATTTACGTGTGGGGACCGACCTTTAACGTCACCATCCGAAAGACGTGACTCAGTTTCGAACCTGCGTCCTCGGCTGAATCAGTTTGTAACTTTCACTGTTAGCTGGATTACAGGCGCACGCCACAACGCCTAGTCATTGGGCCTTTGCTATTTAAATACAAATGCCGCTTAAGCGTAAGAGGGAGAGAGAGAGAGAGAGAGAGAGAGAGAGAGAGAGAAAGAAAGATAGAGGCAGGGAAGCAGAGATATGGAGTAGGGAGGAGTGAGCGATTATAGGAGAATGTGAGAGAGGAATAGAGAGAACCTGAACGAGAAAAATAGAAAGAGAGAGAAAAAAAATATAGAGGGGAAAAGAACAGAAAAGAAAGAGAGAGAGAGAGAGAGAGATAGTATCATATAGCCTACACATGGGATGATATCATACTTTGGACACCTCTAAGGTGCAAGTCCCTAGAGACCCCCATCAATGCATTTTTCCCCGCCAAGAATAGCCTCAGACGCACTTACAGAGTAGCGTCTATTTTAAAGATACTATGTCCCTTTTGCAGCCAACATCAAATTCTGTAGAACTTTGCAGGGATTATGAATATGTCATGTATGTCCTATCTGTGAAATTTAAACGTTAGCAGTGTCCTAATATTCAAATTATGCAAGGAAACCCGTTTACTTGCTAGACTTCACTGTCAGACACTATTGAGTGACTGACTGGCTTTTTCATCTTTGGTAATAACATACATAAAATGAGCTGTAAAGGGTACATGAGCATTTGTCTACATCAATAACCCACTTCTTGTAATGGCCAAAATTAAACTGATTGAATCTTTGCGCAGCATAAAACGTACGACCATTCGGTACAATGGTCTGAAAAATCAGACTATTACTTACTGGCTCTATAGCTCCTAAGTCGATTCGACAACTAATAGTCGTTATTTTCCCACTTAAAGACATTTTCAAGCCCTCTTCTTTTTAGGGAAGTTCAAAATGAGTATTGTCTTTCAAATGCCGTTGGAATTTAACCTTTTCATTTTTGGGGCCTGCAAATGGGACATAGTGCCTTTAAGGGCACGGAGACGTGTCAGACTTGACAACCGCGGGTTCGGGAAAGTCAATGACAGTTTGCATTCACTGAAAGTATCATGACGAGAACACTCGTCAGATAGACTGTAAGTGATGGCGTCACTATTCAATCCCGCACACGTGACGTGGCAAACATGATAACTGAGAAATGGCGAGAGGAAAACGTTAAAAAGAAAGGACAAATAAATAAAAATAGAAAGTAATAAAGAAAGACATGAATAACGAAAGAAAGAAAAATTGAAGGAAAGGGAACTGGATGTAAGCTAAATCTGGTTTCATATTGTTCTCACTGTCATTACTGTATTATATTCCTCAAATTCAAAAAACGTTATATTTTAATTTAAAACCTTGAATGATTCTCGTAATCATTTTTCATTAAAATATATGTCAACTGTGCAAATAACGTTCTAATAGTAATAAATTAATGAAGTTGAATTCTTGATCAAGTTTTTTTGTATTTCAATGCATTAATTACTTCTTCACAATAGTCTCCTTGTCCTTAAAGGGAAGTGTGTATTAAAAAAAAAGTGAAAATATTCTCCAATCATTTTCCATGCTTTCACTGAACCATTCTCATTGAGCCATTTGCAAAAATAGATTTAATGCGGAATCATTCTTTTCATTCCCTCGACAGGCTGATCTCGTGGTAAATTGTTATAAGTGGGATAATACTTACACAATGCTCTGACCTAAACAAAACATACTCGGATGAAATAAACCAAACCCAAACAAATTAGAAAAATTATATCGGCCTCAAAATGTGCTAATTAAACGATAATACGTCTAAGCTTCGCAAATGTCACGCCTTTTATACAACAGACTTTACATTCTACATAATCTTATATAATATCAAACAAACCAATCACTTTACTGACACAACAAATTAAGGATGCTGCCAATGATTAACTCGGGGGAAATGACCAAGCCAACTATTTTTTCGTAGGATGGCAAATGAAGGTTTATGAAATTGCGTGTAAATACAAGCAATATACTTCTCGTTACTTACATGTACCACATCATTCTAAAATTATAAAAACTACACGGATATTTAATTTATATCCATTTAATTAATATTTCTGAAGTGTTAATTACCTCATATTTATTATCTCTTTGATCTATATATCATATCTGTACAACTGTATCTTTATGTCTATATTATGTTATGCCCTTTCTTTGGCAAATAGTGTATAGTCTTATGAAAGAGCAAACGCGTTGCTATTATTGAAATAAATAAAAGATAGATGTAAGATTCACCACCCTTTGACCTAACAAACTGTTATGAAATGCGCTGTAGTTCCCACCACTGATTGCATTTCTGTTATTGATATCGCATGTTTTGTAATGTTAGAATTTTATGGGTAGTAAAACTCGGAAATCCAAATGTAAATTCGATGCTAACCTTAACCCTAAACCCTAAACCTAACTCCGCTCTAAACCTAACCCCAATCTTAAATCACAATTATACTACTTAGTACTAGCATAGGTTACCGATCAACATTGATGTGTTAATATGAATATTCCATAAAAAAGAGCGTGGATGATTATGAAGTGGTCGATAGGTTGTTACATAATAATGACCTTCACTTGTCATCCTACGATTTAAAAAAATGCGGACCAGTCATGTTGCACGTAGCCTCCTCTCATTTTAACCAATGTTGACCATGCACCCCTCCTCTGTCCGTCCTATTTACCCTTCGATCCTATGGGTTCTAGTTAACTCCTAATTGGATCAGCTTGGAGGGAAAGAGAACGAAATAAAAGAAGGAAATTGGAGACAGGTCATGCGATAGCTCTGAGAGTCACATTAATGAGGACCGTATGTGTGCGTGCGAGGGTGGGTGTGTATATAATTTGATTTGCGATTGCCCAGGGGTGAGGAAAGTGCATGAGCCTTTTTGCATGACTACACACTTCAGATGTCATGGGACCTTGAAGCAGGGGCGGCGGAGCGACTTCCAAAGTGGGGGGCACCAACAAAAAAGGGCACTTTCTGGAAAAAGGGTACCTACAAAGGAAAATCTCAAAGCGAAAATATACAAATTTTTGACATTGGTATATACCCCTACATTGTGATTATATTATCAGGGATGATTTCATTATTTGTTTCTCTTTATACACCATACAAGATATTGCTTAAGCATCATACTTTGCAGCGAGCGAGGAAAAATGTTAAAATTTGTGAGGTCGCATTGCGAAAGTTAAACATTTTATAAAGAGGAAAAAACCCAATCCTGATGGGGTTATAAGAACATTTCTATAACGGAAGACTGAAAAGACCGTTGATAAGTAACATAATTATATCATCTATATGCGAGCGAGCGTAGCGAGCGAGCTTTGGAGAAATTTCTCTTAGTCGCTTGAAATTAGGGGCGCGTTTAAAGATGAAAGGAAAAGGGAACACTTATCGAAAGGGATAAGACACTGATTAGAAAAGAAAAGGAGCACGTGTCAAAGTATAAAGTGTAATTTTCAGTGGTGAAAATGGGGCACTTCTTACACCTACATCAAGAGGCACTGATCAGGGATGAAAAAAGGCACTTATGAGAATTGGAAATGGGCATTTGTCGATGGAAATGGGCACCCATCAGATTTAATGGGGGCATTTATAAGAGGTGAAAAGGGCATTTATGAAAAGGGGATAGGTCCCTTATTAGAATGGAAAAGGGGCATGTATCATTGTTAAAAGGGAAATTTTCAGAGGTGAAAAGGGGCACTTATCGCACCTGAAAAGGGGAACTTATGAGAATGAAAAAGGGGCACTTTCAATAAAGGAAAATGTGCATTAGTTTAAAGAAAAGGGGTCACCGATCAGATTTTAATAGGGGCATTTATCAGAGGTGAAAGGGGGCTTTTTTATGAGAAGGGGGGAAGTGGCTCTGATTAAAAAGAAAAATAGGCACATGTTAAAGCAAACGAGGCACTTGTCAGAGATGAAAAGGGGTAATTATGAGAAGGGGAAGGGGCACTTATAAGAAGGAAAAAGAGCATTTATTAGAAATGAAAAGGTCATGTGTCAGAATAGAAGGGCAGTTATTAGAGGTGAAAAGGGACACTCATCAGAGATGAAAAGAGCACTTATCAGGAGGGGAAGGGGCACTTGTCAAAGTAAAGCGAGCATTTCTAAGATTTGAATAGGGGCAATCATCGGAGGTGAAGGGGCACTTATCTGATGTGAAAAGGAGTAACTTCTCATACCTGAAAAGGGGCAGTTACTAGAGATTAAAAAGGGCACTAATGAGAAAGGAAAATGGACACTGTCTTATTGCAAAGGAAAATGAGAACTTGTCGAAGGAAAAGGGGCACTTGTCAAAATAAAAGGGGCACTTATCAGAGGTGAAAGGGGGGAAGGGGCACTTCTTACAAAGTTAAAGGGGCATTTTTCCTATGCAAAAAGGGGCACTTTTTGGGTACTTGAAAAGTATGGAGGCACTGTGCCCCCGGGAGGGCCGCCTCTGCCTTTTAATCTGAGGGAGATATGAACTTAGTGTGTAGAAAGAGAAAAGTGGATATATCTACCCCCAATTTTCAGTGTCCCCTGCAGCTGGTTAAAAATTCTCAGAAAATCGAAAAGAATAGCCGGTGGTGTTGGTGTTGGTGTTGGTGATAAAAAATATAAAGACCATATAAAAACAAGGAAACAAAATTGAGGACACATTTTAGGCTATTAAAAAAAAACAATATAATGTGTGAATTTACAGAGGTTGTGATTGTCCAGTCTGAAGATTTTACTTCAAAGTGTTAGTTCATATATCTTTAAAATACTACAATGCCATCCCCCATATATATCAAACGTTTTTGTTCTTTGTTGATCGGCGAAGATCGAAGTCAAATGAAATCATCCATGTGTCTGTTTTCACGGAAAATTTACAGTCAGACACAACTTCGGTAAACCGAGTACAGGCAAATACTTGGAAAATGGGTAATAACTCATGAATATAGAGCCCTCAACGCTAAATGCGAGGTAGTGTGTACAACAGGCATGTACAAAAATCTTGCAGAGTCAACCTGATATTTTTGTTGTTGAAAAAAATGATACTGGGGGTCAACTGCATTCAAAATCCATGAAGGAATAGTCATTTAAATATCCTTCCAAATAGCAAACATGTCAACTAAATGTATCCACATCATTAACAAATTATATATATATATATATATATATCTACAGCAGGTTTACTGTACAGTGGATTATTTTTCTCACGCTTTTTGTACACATTGCCACGCATTGAACTACATGGGCACTTTATTTACCGTGTGTTATTCGCTGTTTTCCAAGTATTTGCCTGTTTTCTCAAGTTGTGTCCGACTGGTTTAGGGAATGTAACGTCTGATGAAAGCCAAAAGGGCGTTCCACTCATATTCCTTTTCATGGAATTGACGCCTTCTTCCCCCTAGTGATAAGGCTGCATTAGTTTTGGGTGTATCTGATGACAACATTTGCAGACAACGACATGAATTCTTAATAGTCTGCAGGACGGGAGTCTTACACCTCCGCTACAACCGCCAAACCGACTCCACCCCGACTATAAAACCGACCAATTCTTGGCCAGTTCTACAAATGTCTTCTTGTTCAATCTGTTGTCGGTGTAATGTTGGTTTTGTTGGTTTGAATAGAGTGTAACGTTCTACTGAGAGCCAGAAAGGTGCAGTCGTTTCCTTAGACACGGAGATAGCGCCTTCTGCCGGCTCTCAGCCTGCAAACAGGTTGCATGATGTGGGAATGGGGAGGGAGTTTGTGGTGTGCAGATTTTCTAGACAGTGACATGAATTTTTAATAGACTGAAGGACGAGAGTAATATACCTCAGTATCATCGCCAAACAGACTCCAAACCGACCAATATTATTCCTGGCCATTCGGCGTAATGTAATTCCTTGTTCGATCTGTTGTCGATCGGTAGGTCGGGGCATTTCTCGAAACCGTCATAAGTCTTACTTCTTGCACATCCTATTGAAACGTGTGTTATAGAATCACCACGCGTTTCTATGGGATGTCCACGAACTTAGACTGACGACGGTTTCGAGAAACTGGCCCCTGGTTTCGGCCTCGTTAGTGCGACTGGGTTAGTGATGCAGGATGTATCGGGGGTACTCCAACAGAGAACATTCAATACTATACTATATTTAACTGTAGAAACATGCTCCATCACAGACCATTAAAGATCGGCACGTATATTCGCCTGCTCAGCAAAGAATCAATGTTTGATGTGGCAAAGAACCTTCAATATTTGTTTGGTGTAAAATTGGTGAGATTGTGAGTTGTAGACGTGAATATTAAGAATGTGAACACGAAGGAAAAACGGGAATATATTTCAAGTACATGGGTACAGGGTGTTTAAAGATAATTTTAAGCACTCAATAGCGACATGAATTTGAAGAGAGAGAGAGAGAGAGATAATTAACATTAAGGTATCATGGGAGCAGATGACTCCTATATAGCAAAGTCCAATTTGTCTGTGATCCTTCTCATCATTATTTTGATACACAACATTTGAAAATAAAATCAATGTACACGCTACAGCAATGTTGAAACGTTATTTAGGCTTTTGGGTAATTTTGTTTCAGCAATGCACTGCACATACTGATGTGAAGATGGTAACGAGGTAGTGCTGCACAACCATGGCATTGTGTATATGCTGTATGTAGACAGTTCACTATTTTAATGGACCAAGATGTCATCTCAGTTACTCAATATATCAACCGCGCAGTCTTGTTTTCAAACAATCCTATTTGCTGAGGGGGCTTCCTTGACTAAAGTTGACGGATGGCTTGATTGTAGTGACGATAAAAGTCACGTACATTCAGGTAAACTGGTGCCATGTAGCTGGCGTAATGAATGATTAAATAATGATTGATAACAAATAACACCAACACGTGATCAATTAAAGAGGAGTGGGCAAAGAGGGCGTCAAAACCAGAGGCGTATCCGGTGCAAGTTGGGCCTGCGTAAATGCTTCCCCCGTTTAAAGACCCAAAACCAAATCGCTACAACTTGATAATTATCATGGGTGTAGAATGGCACGTAAGGGGGCCCGGACATGTTCCACCTCTCTCCGTTTGGGGATGATTAAGTGTCATTAAGTGTTATCACAACTTTCCAAGAAGAGAGAAGAAACGAATTTTAGAACTTGATCCAGTAAAATCGTCGTTTACAGGGTACGGTCACGTGATCTTGTGACTTGCAGCCAATCAGCACGAAGTCGTCTTCCCGCATGAATGAGAAGGAAATAAACGTGATGGTCGCTTCGCGATATTGCTAAACATATCACGTGTAAGCTACCGAGGAAGTTGGGATCCCCTTCATTTATTTATTAAAGCCTAAACATGATGTAACGTCAGATGATAATATAATGAAGATAACACCCGACTTTCATGTAAACAAATATATTCACATTCTCTCTTTGTTCTGACATCATGCTTTTATGAATGATTATCTGTTTTTTTCATGAATACATCAATAAGAGTCAACTTTGCGCAACTTCAAATGAATACCGGCTTCAAAGAAAGCCGCCGTGAACTACCTCATACACCGTATATACAAAATGTGAGAGATGACCTCAATGTGGCCGATTTGCGGATGCAAAATCTTGTTTAATAACTTCAGTTGCGAGTGAGGCACTGTTATTGCACTGGAAAGTATGTTAACGACGTATACTAAACACGACGATGTTTGATTTATGCGGTTATTCATTTTGGGAGAACGAATGACGGGGCTGGTCGTTTTGTTTATTGCACTTCCACTCGCCCTCATGATTTTGTGGAGTTAAAGATAAAGACCAGTTCTGGTCATGCGATTGCATTGTGAAAGAAACGTTGTGGAATCGATCAGAAAAGGTTGATCATCTAGCATATAAGTATTGGTGTGTACTGCAAGGTTCTGGAATCATCAAAATATTTCAAAATGACAAGAAATTTGGCCCAGTCTTGGTAAAGTTACAAGCACTGTACACAGAAAGATGTATATGGGACTACGCGACCACGTGCGCGATATCTATTTGGTCCCAATAGATATAATAATTTACCAAATATATCAATTAGTAGGCGGTTTCCCGACTTTCCCGGCGAAATTTGTATCATCACGTATTAGTCAAAACATATTCTTTCACATGATTGGTAATGAGAGCTTCCATTTCATTTTGTTGAGAGAGGGGCGTTTCCAAAACTGGTCTTTACCTTTAAAGGACCATTCGATTTTGAGATGCCTGACTCACTTGGTAGTGCTGCATTGAGGTTGAGATGATAGAATCCTGAAAAGCTTTTGTACCCTGTTATTTTTTATTAAAAGGGAATTTTATGATAAGGGTAGGCTCATTTTGCTTTTAGCGTTAGATGCTTTTCTTTATGTGCGCTACACTGTCTTGTTTTTTTAATTACTTCTGGCCACTAGACTCTAAAATTGCGCCATATCGCCACACTCTTTGTAGAATTCCTTCAAATTATATTAAAGTACTGGGGAGTGTTTCACAAAGACTAAGATCGACTATAAGTTGGACTTAACTATGGCAGGCCATTCATGCCACCGTTTGCTCTCACCATTATGATATTTAGATCAATAATGAATTATCAAAAAAGGAAAATCTGTAGATTATTTTGTGACCATGATTTGTACGTCTCTTGAAAGACCAATGCCAGTAAATGGTGAGAGCAAACAGTGGAATGAAAGGCCTGCCATAGTTAAGTCCAACTTAAAGTCGATCTTAGGCTTTGTGAAACACTCCCCAGGTCAAATTAATTTTTGTAGGGCGATGGTTAATCGGCAATCATTCTTGTTTCTGTAATTCCGTAAGGTTTCCAATCTCACATGAGTGAAGAATAACAAATTAATGATCTATATTAAGGCCTTGCTTACAAGAACATTATAGTGCCCTAGCGGATTTGAACGTGCATCATTCCATCAAAAGCCCTATGACTTATCCACTAGATACTAGATCCACTAGAAAGAAAGTTTCCATTACAGAAATTCTGAACATGGCTAAACCGTACACAAGTCTTTCCCCCCTCTTTGCCAAATACATCGCACGCTTTCTTGAATTCAGGATTATGTAAAGTTATCTGCTCTGTCTTATAGCCGTAGGCAATAGCGGGATAGTGGGGGAGGGGGGGGGGGTTAAGTGCCAACTTAGCTATAAATACTGTCAAGACAGTGTATACAGTGTACTCGCTTTAAAAGTAACATGCTGACAATCTGGTAGATGTATACGAGAGAATGTTTACCGTATAATAGGCTTGGCACCAGACGTTAGGAAATGATATGCTGTCAAGTGAAAGGCACAATTTAAATCAAGGGGCCGATTAATTTACAAAAGCCGCAATGATTATAGATAATAGGTGAAGGAGCACAATTCTGCCATGGGCAATAGCGTTTCTGACCCCAATGTAAATTTTCCAGTTGTCTAAATTGTGCAAGGGGCAGGAAAGTGAAGTGAAAGACAAACATATTTGACACTTTTTTGTAATGAAAAAAATATATCATTGAGGTATTCTAACTAAATAACGAATACACCATCTTACTATCAGCATGTGAGGTAATGGTTTCCATATTGCAATTCAATTCAAAGTAACATTTTTTCTAGATCTTTTTTTAACATACAGTGTATTTTACAAAATGCATAAAAATGTAATGTAAACAGAGCATCATAAAGATACTTTTAAAAACATAAGGCGTATTATGAGATATCAGTTGTGAGGTATTGGTGAATTTAACCCCCCCCCCACCACTGCCCCCGCCTCGTCTGCCAATAACGATGGGTCTATGTATGATCAGAGGGGCGCTTTAAAACTGTTTGACCTCTATCTGCAGGCGATAAATGCAAGCATTCAAGAGTGTCCATTCTTTTTAAAGACACCTGTAATGATGATGACCGTGAACGTACGAGAGGTAGCATATGTACTGACTGAGCCCACGTTTAAATTATGCATGAGAAACGAGCTCCTTTCCACGACCATCACCAGTAAGTGTAAACTCGTGACGAAGTCACATATTGAGGTCACACTGGAAAAAGTGTCGTTTTGTTGATTCGTAATGAATATTGGAATATTGTCGACCGAAAGGTACCATCTCTAGGGCCAAACTAACCTCCATTTTCTTTGTTTACGCCAAAATATGTATATTTGCTCAAATTTGTTTCAGTTGACTAGACTTGCATGGATTATCTAATACATAAAGCCGAATAATCTTCTTGCCGCAGCAAATCCCCCTATAATTCACAGGGGATAATTTACTTCCAGCTTTCAGTGTCTATTGAATATTATTTTCTTAAAAGAAGATTTAAAATCCACTCTATAAAGATCCATTATTATTAGGGATCACTTTGTTTGGATTTTTATCCTCTTATCTCCAAATTAAACTGAAATCCACTCCTAAGTAGTGGTTTAAATCAATCTTTTGAGAATGGATTTCCGTATCTTGTGCCTGGATTTTCTCTCTAAAATGAAATGTTCCCTTATCATGCTAATACGACATTACTCCTCAAAGAGTGTATTTCCATAACTGAACAATTACCGAGAAGGTTTCTCTTTCTCCCGTCCCCATGATACTAGTACATTAATGTTTCCTATAAACGAATTATGTTTAACGTTGTAAAGGTTCAGAATGGCAGTATGTTACGAACCGTATACATATTCATGTATGTTAATGTTAATTATGGGCATGCGCATAGGATTGAATTGTAAAATGCTTGATTTTCTTAAATTAAAAAACCTAAGACCGTCTGCACAGGCATTTTATTATTTTTGTTTTTAATTCATACTGTTGTTACTGTCGTGTGGTTATGATTTTATAATATTTTTAAATATAATGTCGCCTTGTTGTGACAAGTGGAAGACCTGTAAATAAATTACAAAACGCGCGATGTGCGCTGTTTGGAAGCGTGATGGCTAGCAGTGGTCACGTGACAGGGAAGTACCGCTTTTAAACCAACCCACTGCGCAAGGTACTTTAGTGCAAGGCATTCATTCCCAATCACCAAGTCCTTCGGATAGAACGTAAAACACAGTTCTACCTGTTGCTTATCATCTACGAGCACATAATTGCTTTTGTCCGCAGTCAGGTGAAATAGATCATCCGAATTTAGTAAATTCACTTTTCAAAACATTTACCATAACAATCTACAAGACATTCATATCTACCAAAGACAGTGCGATCCTATCTCATGATCAAAGATTGTCATAAATATTATTGTCTGTGCCTTCTTTTATTGCTGATAAAATATTCATAGAAGCTTGATCTCAATCAGAATGACATTTTTTTTGCTATGGATTATGTCTTACAAATTATTACTTGACCAATATTCCATCTAGCCGCATTAAAGGCATCGTTTAACAATGTTAAATCTGAGATGCATGGCCCTACGTGTTATCAACGTCTATGATATGGTGTAATATTGAAGCCCTAAACAAAATTCACTTCAAAATGATCATGAATTGCCTCAAAAAAGTAAAAATATTTGAGTGACCGGTTTTACCATTCTCATTTTCCCCAATAGACTGTAGTGTTATAAAAACCGTTAGGAAAACGAAAAATGAAATTTCGATTTCCAACCATAAATATCTTGATAATCATACTGGTGATCGGCTTGTAAAAGTCATGGGATTCCTGACTGGCCTAAAGGTTTATAATTATGATTGCAGCATGAGCTAAATTTAGGATTATGTTTCAGAATCTGAGGCATAGTTACCGAGTAACTTTAATATTTTATGCAAGGCGTCTCGCAAGATTAAGTGATCACGCCTACTCATTTCTGCATACATATTTGATAAATGTCATCTATTGTGTCCCGTCCTGACTGTTATTGTGTAGGACTTCATTCGTGTTTTATTATTCTCGGTCGTAAATCATTTCGGCCTTTGTTTAGGCTAGCGTTATTTTTTGATTAATAATAGCACTCAAGGTTTGAGCGGCTACGTGCGTTTTTAACGTCATTTTTAAAGCCATTGGCTACGTTTGTCTTTTCCCCCTCTTTTTTTTGTGTGTTTCTTTAATTCTATTTTTCTCTCTTTCTTCCTTTTTTCTTTCTCTCCTTCTTTCTTTCTTTTTTCTTTCTTTTATATATTTCTTGCTTCTTTCAAAAAATTACGTAATTGAGAAAACCGCGACACGAATAGCCTCAAACTTTGCATTAGAGTTGGCGTTCTTGATAGATGTTTACACGCACTATATTGTTACACAATGGTTCACGAAATACATTTGGTAAAAAAAAAAAAAATCATTATTGCATTATGAATATCACTATACTTTGTTCATATGGCGCTTTGGCAGTTTAATAACGAAAAGATGTATGCTAGATATAGTTTCACATGTTAAACCTTGAATACGAATGGAAAATCGTGTTCGATTTCATACTTCATTTAAAAGTAATCTCAAATGCAGTATTTGCCCTGAAGTGTTGGGTGTCATGTTTTTGTTCATACCAAAATACCATACGTAAACTGATAGATCGCTCAAGGCGAGAATGAGAAAGGCTAATGTACTTATCACTGCAAACATGTTATTATTCAAAGATTTTTGTCCCAAGCAATGTAATGTGATGCATTCCTATACGTAAAGATTGAAAAAGTAAATCATGTTTATCATAATACCATTTAATAGGCCTACATAGCTTGCTCAATATCTCACGATATTAAACGCATAGCCAACGAAATGAGCATGCCCGCGATAGTTTCATCGAGTGCAGACGGTACATCGAAACGTATTACGATCACAATTTATGGCGGGCGACTGAGGACGCGCCATATTTCCCGCCTTCTGCTGTCCGGTCGTTAACCTGTTTATTCAAGCACTGACTAAGGATGGGCGTGAAATATGATCCGTCTTTAATTAGGCAGCTTTAATCTGGAGAAGAGAGAAGGTGAGGGATGGCTAGACTGGTTGTTGATATAATATCATGAATGTCGACCAACGAAACGATCATTCCGACGGAGAGTTTGAGGTAGCCTAAAGGTCCTTGGACATTCAATCAGGTCGCAGAACGGATGTGCTCTTTGGCAGGTTCGTTTATACAGCATTTAGAACAGTTTTCCCTTTTTATGACTGAGTAAATTAATCTGTGATGTGGAGTGCAATAAGCAAGCTGATGAGGACCTTTATCACTTCAAAAGAATTGTAATTGTCATGATTTTACATGTGTAATCTTGAAGGTTAAGCATATTATGTTACCTATTTGTGACTCATACTGTTTATATATTTTCAGAATGGAAATATATATATATATATATATATATATATATATATATATATATATATATATATATATATATATATATATATAATAGACTCTAAACACTATAGTTAAAGACTCCGTTTACACGTATATAGGTGAAACAATTTTGCAGCCATAGTTGTGAGAATGGAAATCAGAAAATACTAGTGCGTAGTGTGTGTGCGTGTGTGTTACTCTCTCGCGACAGGAAGTTTCCGCTCGTTGAAAGCGGTAAGCTGGGTAGACAAAGACAATATATCCATGAATAACTACGCCTCGAGGAAGGTTGAAGTGGTTGAATTGTATACTATGGATGAAACCCCAAAGCAGGTGTAGGATCATAGGATATGATATTACAGGTAAGTGATATTTTATATGAATATCCTAAAATAACTCGAGTGAGCTTTAAAAAACAAGATCCAGACAACTTTATAAAAAAATCAACCTGATGCAATTTCAGTTGACTAGTGCCTTATTACCCCTTGATGGCAATGGCAAGGACAACACGGCAGTGATAAACATAATTCTGAACCTTCTATCGCTAGGCAATATAATAGGACATTAAAATTGCCCTTGAAAGTCACTGCGATCGTGTTAAAAGTGTTTTTAATTTTGCAGCGTTTTTTTAAGAAGGTGTGTGATTTGAATAAAGTGGTTTTGTTTATGCCCTCGTGACTTTTTAATGAATAACCATTAAAACGCCTGCATTGCATTGTTGTGATTAAAAGGGGTAAAGTGCTCATCAAGACAAATAGTGAAGGACAGAGAGACGAGACAGACTAACAGGGTGGCAGAGAGAGACAGTTGGAGAAAAAGAGAAGAGAAGAGAATAGAATAGAGAGAGAGAGAGTGTGAGAGAGAGAGAGAGAGGGCTGCATAGAGAGAGAGAGAGAGAGAGAGCCTAAGCCTACTCGGCAGGCGGTGATATATTGCCTAGATATCAACTTCCCTACTCTAAAATGTTCATATTATATGACAGTGGCATGCAATGATAGTGCATGTTTACTTGTATACAATTTGAATGTTCTTTTCGTCATTAAAATAAGCGAAACAAGCTTTACAAACAGACCATCTTTCTTCTTGAACGTGAGATGACCGTTACCTGAATATTGGTAGGTTAGATATTCTCGTCCCCTTTTCCCCACCCCGTATATTATAGGAGAAATGAGACGGGGGCAAAGTAAGAGGAATACAGGGTGAAAGATAGAGGGAAAGAGAGAGAGAGAGAGAGAGAGAGAGAGGGAGAGAGAGAGAAAGAGAGAGAGAGGGAGGTAGAGAAATCGAGAGAGAGATAGAGAGAGAGAGAGAGAGAGAGAGAAAGAAAGAGAGAAGGAGGGGGGGGGGGGCAAAAGAAGGGGGTTTCTGGTTGATATTATTTGCAGGAATAGGTCTACCCATCACCGTCTAAATGAAAGAATCGTGATCTTGTATCCATCATCATCAAGTCTTCCTTTCTTTATTTTCCGCCTGTTGTATATTTGAGGGGAAAAAACGGAGAGAATTTACTATTATTGGTCCACTGTAGTTTATGGATCTGACTACGCGCTGGCTGTAAATCTGCCAGCTTTACATCTAACCAAGATTCTCGAAATAAAAAACCGTCTGTCTCTCATGAAAGAAAATTACATAGGGTTTGCTCAAATCATTATTCTTACAAATGATACTGATTTGACATTATTTTACTCGAAATTGACATGATACAAGTTTCCTTCAGGCACAGTACAATATTATACGACACATAAAGAAAAATAAGAGAGGTTTCTATATGTGTGGCAACATTCGATAGCGATGTTGTTTTTGCATGTTTATATCGAAAGCTCCAATTGATTTTAATGACTGATAAAAAAAAAAATTGTCTCATACATGAATCTCCCTATATGAATGAACGTGTTTCAACCAATGTGTAACGCAATATGTCAATTATATAGTGTTACAAAAAAACAAAGCAGATAATTTTGGTCTATATTCATTGCGCCGCACGAAATCACAGTGCGACTGACATCATTACGATAACATAACCTAGGCCTTGAGTCAATTTATTGTGTCTCGCTCGAGTTACATCGAACTTTTGCGGTCATTTTGACACATAAGTGTGGCGGCTCTTTCTCCCAAAGAAAATCTCACACTGGTTCTTGAATTCTCAGCGCATGGAGGGTGTGCATTACGCCACGGAAATTCGCTGCGATGCCGAGACCATTTTCATCAGTCTAATTGCGTGGTTGAAATATCATTCGTCTGCCTCTGCGTCAACATGACTAGAATGATTAAATTCCTACATGTTCACATTCATGCAGGCAGAGCTCAGCGGTGTTATAATCGTGTTAGTCGGAAGTGTGAAGACGACATACTTCTGTTCTAAGAATAAACAACACTAATTTGCTTTGGATTGGGGTGAGGCCTCAGCTGCTTCTTTTGATAATAAAGCAAGGATTTTATCACAATGCACAGTTTGATCCAGTGCAAACACGAAGACTTGCACAGTATTTTAGTCGATGCAGCGATGTAAATAAAAAATGAAACGATCGAATATACATCATGATATTGTATTGTAACGTATCACGGGAATGATCATAGCAATAATAACAACATGTATTTGCATGGCGCGGTCTATGGAAACTTCGATTAATAATGATATAATTATAATAATAAAAGCGCTCTCACACGATTGGTTTCACAGAAAAGCAATTGAATAAATACGTCTTATATGCTTCTTAAAAGTGTTTAGTGCGGGCGCTGTACGGATGTTTCGGGTTTACGAGGAAATTAGAAATGACACAAGAATCTGAAAGGGTGCCATAGAATTATCTCAAGCATTGCCAAAGACATTTTCATATTGGATTTGGACTTTCTAAGGAAGTATATACCTGGATAAGTAATGCATATATCAGTCAGAAAATATTTCGATATAGTCTGTTTTGAACGAGTTATAGATAATTTAGTCGTACTCCATTTGTGAATTCATTTGTCTGATTCCCTTGATTGTGACAAAGGCGTATCCAACGAAGAGTGGGGTGGGGGCAGGGTGGCGTACGCCCCTCCCTGTTTGAAAGCCCAGAAAATTCATCAAAAATGTATCAACTTGCAGTAGGTATATGTCCCGCGGGCCTGTCCAGTTATACTGCCCACTCCTTGTTAATTAATGTCTACACGTACACCTTTGCAGTTACGGCAGTGGTAGGAGTAATGACAAATGAAACCGTTTTTCGCTTTACGGTGATTGCATGGTGATTTATGTGATTTAGTTAAAGCATCCTTTTAAAACTCAAAGTCACTACTTACCGCTCTTTTCACGTCAAGGATAGATGCTTTAGAAAGTCAGTAGCCTATCGGATTTACCGGCTTAAAAAACATTGAAGATTGGCCTGCAAATTAATATTCTTACAAAAAATGCCCCGAGATACGAATGTAATCAGTGAATGTAATGTGCTCTTTCCTTAAAGCATTATTCGTCTGGCTCGCCCGGTTCAAATCACTCCAAACATGTCCAATAGAATAAGCCCACCTCGAAATAAACCCACACCGTCTGTAAGATTAGTATGAAACAAATTCAATTACACGTGTTCTGAATGTGAGTGGCACCTATCTTTAGATGGATATGTGAGCCTTATTGCTTTATAAATCTTTCCAGAGGGTCCTTGAAGCCCTATTGGCAATTATTGGTAGGAGGTCGTGAAGAGGCTGACTTTTAAAATTGTTTTGCTGTTGTTGTTTGTTTTATATATAGAATCTAGAGCCTTTATAATAAGATTCTGAACTGTCATTTTTCTAACACAAAACACAAAGATAGACAGTAGATATTGTAACAGAAAATGTGAGAGGGAGGAATATATATCGCATGTAATTTGCAAAATTTGCAAAAAACAAACAAACAAAAAACAAAAAAACATACAACAAACAAAAGAAAAGACAAACAAATTAAAAAACAAAACAAACATGAGGATAGACTAGCTCTTGAAGCAAAAAAAAAGTAAACTAAAATGAGATGCCATGAATGTCAAAAGACCTTTTCATCATCACAATCATCATGCATATCCTATGATAGGCTCCCTTCCTCCTGATTTTGTTATTTGATTTGGTTTCTATAAAATGAAATTTAATTATAATTATAAGAAGAAAAAATACAAATATCTTAAATCCCTTGCTTGGACAATGAAAAGAGTAAAAAAACATTTGGATGTTTATCTAATCATAGTGAAATGTATAAATACTGAGGATTGGTATGGATATGATTAGATAAATATCCAGGGATTCTTCCGAATTCGGATGCCTTCTTGAAAATTATTTATTGTTTATTCAATGTCAGTGAGATGTGTATGGTATCAATTTTTAAATGATTGTCAATACATGATCGGCGTATTGAATGTACATATACAAAATAATTCATAAATACAAGTTTAAAAAATGGGGAGACTTTAAAGGGGATACTCATTTCATGAACAAACGGGATTTTAATCATTCATTTAGAATTGGTAACTGCTTCAACGAAAATCTTTCTCATTCTTTTTTTTCTTCGAGTTTCATAATGCCATTTACTGCAATTCATTATTTATCATGGAATTGATCATATATTTGTGTATTCGATTTATTACCATGTAAACATAAAAAGGCCTTTTACGAAATGATGTGAAAAACCTAAATAAGTAGGCATATTTTATAAAGAATATGATACCAAAGTGGGGTTTTGGGGGTGTAAAATTAATTTTATCCATGCTCTCTTCATCCACCTAAGCATATTAACTTTCGCGTTTATTATTTCCAATTTTCACTCGATATTTCAATTTGGTTCACAATACCTCTGTCAGCACAGCATTCCTCAGATAAATTCCGATTATCTGTACTCGTTATCCAATATTTATTTATTCATTCATAATTCTTATTCCACACATTATTCAAGTTTATGACAAATGTTGACATGGATTCGAATGAAATAAATACATGAAATAATGAACAGATTGAGAACTAGAACAACAAAGTAATGGAAAAGTGTGGAGGAGTATACTGAGAAGCTAATAGCTTGTAAAATGTAGACCCCCCTGACTATAAAAAAAATTGTTGTAAACACTAAATGATTTAGCTAAGCAAATTGAAGAAAAAAATGATAAAAATTACTAAACAAACACCATAATATATATATATACATTATATACAGATAAAATATACAGATACGGTTACCGTATGAACAAAATGAATTATGTAGTGTGAAAGAAATGCAAAATAGAGAGTCGATTAATTCAGTAAGAATTCGGTATAAAGTTTTTAATAAGCGATTTAAATCGATTTTTTTATCTATAAAAGTTGAGGCTTCTTTCAATGTTTTTTTTTTTTAATCTAATGAATTCCAATGTTTTGTTCCTATGAAAAATATAGTTTTGGCAAGTGATAGAAATCATTACCTTAATAACTTTCGCCTGTATAACTGCTCACTTTCACCGGCAGTTTTAACTATACTCTGTATATCTTTTAGTATAGCACATCAAAGCAGTTTCCAGTTTCATCCCATGAGCAATGAATGTGATCGAAACACAAACATTTACTCCACATTCCCAAGGTATCTTTACCTCTCGAGAATCTTTCATCCGACCCAGCTACATTTAACATCGATTGAAGCAAATGGACCACTTGTATTGGCAGAAATACCTCACCGCCATATTTGACCAAGCGTACTATATGCAAGACGATAGAACTATATCTTTTTCCTGAGCAAACATTTTATTGACATACATTTCGTTGATAAACTATCCTATATAGTCTCCACAGATCTTTGTCGGTTATATTACCTATGTATTTCTCATTCACGATTTCATATCTCCCAGGAGTTCCAGCTATTTTGTTAGATATGACTTAATGACTGTGGCATATCTTCTGATGCAGCAAACGGATGTCGAGGGATTCCACAATCGAACACAAATTGTTTTGAGTGAACCGCCGGTGCTGGAAGTATGTCAGGTGATATGCATGTGCCATTTGATGACGTCAACGTTAAGCAAAATCCATGTTCATCTATAGTTACACCGACTGCCAAATGCATACCTGCTTATGTAATGTTATACCCCCCATCTTTATTTGCAATGCTTAATATGCTTAATTATATACTGGAGAGAACATAGGGTCTCACACTAAGACACAATGTTCATATTGTATCAACACTGTCTGACACACAGTACGAAACTAATTATGTGCGATTTCACTACACTGTTGTACTGCCTTTTAGCATTTGTCATAATTATTTGGAATCTGTCATTGTGATGTTCGCACGTTTCAACAGGTGACACACATTGAAATAATAATACTACTAATAATAAAGTGGGTTCTTGTACAACGCTCATGTCTGTCAGACTTGACACTCCTGGCGCTCCACAATATGATTACCCCGGCTTTAGCATGGCTGCCATTATGGCGCTCTAGCATTACATGGAATTAATTACTGCCAGGTACCCATTTACCTCACCTGGGTCGAGTGTGGCAAATGAAGATTAATATTTAACCAATGGACATTAGTGCCATGGCGGGACTCGAACCGCGAACCATGTGATCCACAGTCCGGTGACATATCCTCTAGACCACGAAACCTCCACAATGCTTTAGTTTGATTCTCCAAAGACTTTGCTATTGTGTTTTATATCTCTCAATGCTCAATCCTGTCTCTTCTCCTTCTTCTCATTTTGAGTCCCCGATGATCATACAAATCTATCGAAGATTTTGCTACCTTGGATGAGCTGAGTTGAGAAAATCTGCATATTAGATTAGGACCAAAATTAGGACAACGTCCTCATGTAGCACTACAGAGCGAGTAGTTTGTCTACAGAGACATAACAGACACTGGGCCCATGGTCATCAACTGTTTTTTTTTCAACTGTCTCATGCGTTTGCGATCATCTGTTTCGTTCATCTGTTTCATGCTAATGAATTTTCAATATTTATGTAAACTTATGAAACATCTTGTTTTCTCTGCAGGGTATTATGAATACAACACATTGAAAACTTTCTCTATTAGATGAAATGGCTATTATCTGCATTGATGGAGAAAAAAATACCCCACCCAAATAAATTTGACGTTTGGATAAATGGATAATTGAATAAAGCTTCTAGATACGAGTTTCAATTAAAAGTAATGAAAATATTGAAAGAAATTGAGTGTTAATTACCTCAATACATATAAAATATATAAAATGACGTATCCACATACTTTTATGTATACCGTATTGTTTATTGTCAAAGCTCAATCCTGTCTTTTCTTCACCCAAATTTTGGAACAGCTCTTGATAACCCAATATTACTATTAATCCACAAACTGTATGTCTGTATGACCTGAGTGGCGAAAATCTGCAGATTAGATTTGGACCAAACTTAGGACAACGTCCTCAGATAGCACCAACAAGCAATACATTTGACCATACGTGTCATAGGGATAGACAGACACGAGGCTTAGGGTCAGTATCGTGTGTTGCTTAGATTTGTGATTATCTGTTTCATGCGTTTGTGATGATCTGTTTCACGTATTTGTTTCATGCTAATGATTATACAACACGACCACAATATACGGGACGTCTTACTATTGGATGATATATTGCCGTATAGTAGGCCAATTTCGTAATGTAACAAAATTTTAACTTAATTTTATACGAATAATTATTGTATTTCAATAGTCAGACTACAAATTGCATATATTGCGTGTTGTTAGGTAGGGCGTTCATAATGTACGTCCTACCTAGCAACAACTTATGTAAGCGATTTTAATTCTGAATATTGAGATACATTTATTCGTAACAGGTGAATGAAATAATTCGTATCGAGGCGCTTCACAAAGGCATATGCATAAATTTGATTAAATTACGAAAATGGCCTATTGCATTGATGAAAAATACCACGGATAAACAATAAGTATACGTATAGATACATAATAGAACGACCGGTTCAAAGTATATGGTCAAACAAGAGATAAGATGCTAAAAAAGGTCAAACAAATGAGAAGGGAAAGCAAACCAGAAGATGAAAGGAGTAAGCCTTATGATTCGCGTGAGAAACAGTTCAGACTTTGAGGAGAAATTGTTACGAAACGTCATATTCTTAAGTTGCGTAGCAATGACGCACATCACACATACAAATTAAACCTTATATTATGCTAAAAAGCAGGAAACAAATCTTATTTCCATAATTATTATATCTTGTATTATCTTTCTCATTGTGTAGCTGCGATGGCCGAGCGGTTAAGGCGTTGGATTTGAAATCCAATGGGGTCTCCCCGCGCAGGTTCGAATCCTGTTCGCAGCGTCTACATCTATTTTGATCACCACAATAAGTTTTATGGAATTTATTTTGAAATGTATTCGTTACTCAGCTAATCCTCATATCAATATGAATTTGAAGTAAATTCGTTAATTGTAATTCTTGTCACCGATTACATAGGGTTATGGTTTCTCAAACCGACAAATAAACCTATCTTTATTTTTATTAACATACAAATTACTAAACATGTACCTCTGTCAGCGCGATCCAGTAATCAGTTTATTTATATGATTTGTCTGTTTACAGTAGCCTTCATGATTCAAAACTTAATCCTCTGCTAAACAAACTTCCAACAAATCATAAACATTCTTTTTTGTAAAAAGCGTCGAGATGAAACTCGAGATGAGCATGAATAACCTTCTATGAGTTTTATTGTAAAATGATGGCAAATTTTGTGTATTTTTGTGCGCGCTTAGGCGCAATACGTAATTATGGTTATCAAACTCTAACTGGAAAGCCCCGATACGACGTAACAAATGACGTACAAAAGAATCCTCATAAATCCTCGAAACCTCATAGATATACCATGGACCTAGAAGGTCCATGGATATACTACCTATAATCAACGGACATGTAACGAAACGCATAGATGCTGTCACCACTTGCTTCGTAGTAGGTCCATGCATAGACATAGAGCAGGTTCGCTCTACCCATCATGTCCATCCTACAGGCGCGAACCGTCAACGTCTGATAGCTAAGGTTCATGGAGACGCTCCTAAAATACATGTACAACGTGAGTTCGAGTGTTGCAGCTGAAGATGCATTAAAGAATAATTAGGTCAATCTGTATTGGAACAACATGTACACGGTGTATCGATTTCGCTAGAAAGGCGCCACTAAAAGGGTTGTTCTTCTTTGTGTTTCGCACTGTAGGACTGTATGGGTTTGTAGATAATGTTGGTGATTGTCCGACATTACTTTGCACCCGGCATTGTTTCGTATGGTTGCAATTTGGTTTGAGATAAAGTGAACTTTATTGAGGTAGAGTTAGGTTTACATTTAGGTATGATTTTAGGTACTGGTTTTATATTACGGTGAGACTTAGTTTAGGTACAGTGTCCATCCAGCGTTGAAGTTGAGAATTCGACTAGTATACGAACGTGACAGCGGACATGCGTCGTACAGCGGGCATGAGTCGTACAATCTTATACCCATTTATACCCAACGCTCCTTCCATATCTTGTCCCATTGTAAATACTTAAGAAAAATGAGAACTAAACGAAACGAAATAATACGAAACGAAACGAGGGAAAACGAAACGAAACGACACTAAATGAAACGAAACGACAGACACGAAACGAAACGAAACGAAACGAAACGAAAAGAAATGAAACAAAACGACACGAAAATAACTAGACGAGATGAAACAAATCTCGCTGGTTGTCGGAACGTTCCCGACAGCAGACATTTAGGGACCTCCTGTAATACCTTTCATCCTTCCTAATCAGAGCATGCGATGAAGATGAGATAAACATTCTGTGTTCGTCGACTTTGGAATGATTGTCTATTTTGACTTATCAAAGATTTCAAAACCAGGTATGATGATTGGGAGGAAATGGATTTTTAATCAACATCGACAGCTGACTATCTTGAGGGCTGAATTCGTCTTTTCCTCCAACAATAGATCCATAATTCTTCATCTATCTATTTTACATTTACTATTGTTCTCCCCTTTTCGACATATCCCCAACCATTCTTCAACCCTTGTCCTCGTTATTTGTCTGCTCTTTTCTTCATTTTTCTAGTTACAGCACCTTCATCACTTTCATCCCACTATATGTCTTTCTCTCTCCCTGTCTCTATCTCTCTCTCTCCTTCTCTCTGTCTTTCCTGTTCGTCTTGTTCATCCTAAGTCACTTAACATTTTACCTACTAATGTACTTGCATAGCTCTTCTCCGTCTTGTCCATGACCTTCTCTCGGCATTTTTCTCTTTTCGTCTATCCATTTTGTTTTCCAGCCCAGTCTCTTTTTATTACCAGTCTTCTACCATACCATCGTCGCATTTCAACCCCTTTCTGAGACCCTAAAAGCCAATCAAAATGAATATTGGATATATCCATCTCAGATATCATGTATAATAACGAGATTGGGACTACTCTCGTTCAGCCTCTGTATGTTGTAACTGGAAATGGACGTGAAAGTGTACTGACCGTACAGGGTAAGCTTAGGTTTTTTTCATTAAACATATTGAATGTCTGGTTGTAGATGTTTTTAAAGCGACAAATATTTTCATGCCATCAATTCCATCGATTTCATCAAATATTCAAATAAACCACATAACATTGAAATATCTACTGTCCGCGGCATTCCACGAATAACATTGTACCGTCCGTTTTCTATACTATAAATGAATTTATTTCAAGTTTTTTTTTCTCAAGAATTTCAAGAATTAATTTCGAATGAATATAATTCAAGTTTATAATGCTCATGAATATTTTCAGTAATAATACCAATATTTTTGTCGTCATTTGTAATCTGGAAGCGAATGGTACACAAGGACGTGCCAATGACAAGCTGTGTTTTGCCTATGCACTCATCATCATAATGGAAATAATTTCGGTCTTCTGTTCTGTATAGAAAAAAGGAATCAAATTAAAAGTCTGCAATAAAACGTCATTAAATATCCTTTTACCATGTTTGACGGGCTTCCAGAAAAATTTGACCTTTCGCAGGTGTGCAATGCAAATACAAATCATGTTTGACTCCACCGAAAGTCCCCAAGCTATAACTTTGACCTACATGCAGCTAGTGGACAGTGTTGTCCACTAAATACCCCAGTCGCAATGGAGAGACCGACACCAGATCGACAACAAACCGATCAAAAATGTACATCCCCCCGAATGGCCAAGTATGGGTCGTTTGGAGTCGGTTTGTATTCGGTTTGGCGGTGTGACTGATACCCCAGTCACACCCCAAAACGACATCATAATTTATACCGACAACAGACCGAACCAAAAAAAAAAAAAAATTAAATTATGATCAAGAATCGGTCGGAGTGGAATCGGGATGGAGCCAGATTGGCGATGTGACTGACGTATATCTTGTTCATATTTGCAGAATATTCGTCCACTAAGTATCATATTCAGTGTCGGATGTAAACCGCTGATGACCTATGCCACTGTGCCTCTTCTTTGGGCTTGGTGTTGGAGAGATTGAAGATGACATCATGGGGAAATGGAAGAGAAATGACACAGATCGAGAAGGAAGAAGAGATGAGTAAAGAGGAAGGAGAGGGAGACAGAAAGGGGGATAAATGATGGAAAAGTAGAGTGAGGAAAGTAGAGAGAGCGTGAGATAGAGAGAGAGAGAGAGAGAGAGAGAGATCGGAGGAGGGAAAAGAGAGAGAGAGACATAGAGGGGCACAGAGAGATAGAGAGACAGAAATACAGACAGATATAAGGAAAGAGAGGGACAGGGGAACAGATAGACAGATAGATATTGATATATTGTTAAAAAAGAAACGAAGAGAGAGAGAGAGAGAGATTGAATTGAATTGAATTGATGGGTGTGTGTGTGGGGGGGAAGACATTTCCGCGTCTGTACCAAACTTTCTAGTGATTATAAATAGGGGTATTAATATGTTTAATGACAATAACAAGTTTTCAAAACATTTGAGTTCCCGATGGCCAATCAATAAGTCTAAAACTTTATCTATTCTACAGTCCGAACATCTTTTGGAAAAACATAACGAGTTGTCATAGGCTGAATAAAAGATGATTCGGAAGATTAAGGGAAATAACATTTCTTTTGTCAAAAAAAGTTCCCGAGATAGAAAGTCGGATTACTTTCTAATGCTATTTAATACCTCAGGCACACCTCCAAACTGATTTCAGACCGAATCCAAACCGACCGATTCTTATCCATAGACGTAATGTAATATTTCGGTCGGTCTCTTGTCGATCTAAAGTCGGTCAGTTGCCTCCTGGACCCATACTTTCTTAAGGAAGAAAAAAATCATGTAATGCCCGGACACGACACAATATGGTTTATCGAAAATAATCTTCATTTCAGAGTAAATACTTCGGGCTATCCTTTCTTGCGCCATATGGCACAAGCTAATAAGCTAAATGGCAAATCGGCTTTATAAAGGATAAACTCTTTGGGTGGTATTCTCGAAAGCGGACTAACTTTAGTCCATGGTTTAATCCCCCCACTAAGTATGGAATGCCAAGTGTCCATATTAATATATTTTAAAATAATTTGATATGTCCCTAAATTACCATGATAACATAATTATTTCATAGTTATAATGTTGTTTATTAATTATGTTATTACATTTTATTTTAATATAGTGACAGATTAAATTATTCAAAAACATATTCATATTGACACTTGGCATTCCATGCTTAGTCGGAGGATTAAACCATGGATTAAAGTAAGTCCGCTTTCGAGAATACTACCCTCTGTTCCGATTGCCCATGCATTTCCTTTGCCAAGATCAAAGATAAAGCTGAGCACTGGTCATGCGATTGTAAGAACTATCTGGAAACAATTGGGAAAGGGTGGGTGATTAATTATGTAGTGCATTCTGTGGGGCTTTGGAAAGATCTAAACAAAAAAGAAGTTTACACAATCTAGCTGAAAATCAGATGCACTGCACACAGAAATTGGTAAGTGGGACTACACACACATGGGCATGAATGCTTGATTCAAACTGTTCAAGCTATTTCTTGTCATGCTCCAGAGAGAAGCCTTTTCAATGGACATTTCCACCAAGATATTCTTTCAAACTAACATTGACAGAAGAAGTAAGCTCACAAAGAATGTTTTCATCTTTACCAGAACCATCCATATACTAACCTGTGGAAGGGAAAAACCATGTGGAGGGAAAAACTCTGTGGAAGGGGAAAAAACAACCTTCTCTTTGAAAGAATAATTATCCTCCCGGTATCGCAGAAGATGATTTCCTGACTTTTTAAAAGATAAAATAATACAATCCAGCTTTTCTCCCGATCCTTTCCTTCAGGCTGAAACCATATCCAGATGAATTGACCAAATTAGGCCTGATTTCATCAAAATACATCAGGAAAATGAATTATTTCACTGTAGGCGTCTTATTTCCCCGCCGCATCAAAAAAAAAAAAAAATTGTCCCATACTACTTAGATCTGATTTTGTTTTTGTTTCCTTCTCGTATAATATGAAAGGAATATGATATCGATCTTTAAAATGTTCAAAATTGTAGAAAAAGGGCAAAATTCATAGAAAGTACGAGGATAACTAGTGTTGCCGACGTCATAACAAAAACATCTAAACTACATTATCGATATTTCGGAACAAGTATCTCTTACGTAACAGAATTACAGAAGAATGGGAAGAAATATAAGAATCTGTAAAATTTATAAAGGACAATTTTGTACCAATTCAAATCGATATTGTCTATCAGTTGATATCCAGTCACATTTTGTATAATGATTTTCACGATACAAAATTTTCAGAAAGTTGAAACACATTTAAGAAATGTTCTTGCATTTGATATCTATCATGTCGCAGGTATGTTGTGAAAAATTTCAAATTTATGCTTACCATTATTCATTGTTGTTGAAAATGTTAACCATATATGGGATATATATTTTTTCCTTTTATATGATCATCATCTTGAACATACAATCGCTAATCAGATAGCCATTCTGTCGTGATAACATTATGACGGAGCAATCATACTTTAACGATCTGATGATTCAGTAAATATTTTTCCAGTTCAATTAATGCTCCAACTTGTAGTTTTAATAGATGTCTCCATAGATCGTTGTTTTCACTCACTTATTAATTCGTTGAATCATATCAATAGTAATTATCTGTCTTTTAGTCGAGATGATACACTAATTACCTCTGTCCAAATGAAAACTCATGAGTTTATTGCACATTTTCGATTATTACTTGTTCAGCCAGTGGAAATCACCATTTTAGGCCTTGGTCTAACATGTCTGATAGAGAATTTATAGTTTCATTTTCAAACGTTTTGAAATAGCTTTGTATTTCAAATGTTGAAATGCTTTTTTAGTCATTGTACCAGCAGGCAACTTTCACGAAGTTGTGTATACGATTCATGCTTTGAAGTGGTCGGAGTTACCAAAGAGTCTTCTTCTTCTTTTCTTCTTCTTCTTCTTCTTCTTCTTCTTCTTCTTCTTTTCTTCTTCTTCTTCTTCTTCTTCTTCTTCTTCTTCTTCTTCTTCTTCTTCTTCTTCTTCTTCTTCTTCTTCTTCTTCTTTTTCTTCTTCTTCTTCTTCTTTTCTTCTTCCTTTATTCTTCTTCCTTTCTTCTTTTTCTTTTCCTCTCCTTCTTTTCTTTTTCTTTTCTTCTTCTTTCACTACGAATAAAATATTTTTTCTAAGATAGAAGCTGCAATTGTAATTATGTGTGGCAAATAACATACTTTAATTTAAAGAGTGTGTTAAACAAAGTCCGTCAAACGTACCAGAACTTATTACAGGTCTTTACTGTTTTCACGACCTTTGCATACTAAGTACCTTCGGAGGCACCCACCACTGAAAAAATATGTGTACAACTGCTAGGCATAATAGCATCAGTAGATCATGACAGTTAGTTTCCATTTTACCAACGGTACTATGCATAAGTATACTGTCTGGATGGGAAGAAGATTTCTTTTGTAGGAGACATGACCAGAAAAAATGTCTTCTTTGCCACGGTAATTGATGATGAAGTATTAGGAAAGGTCGAAATAGAGTTCGTCACCGGTCTCAGTGGTCTTACGGACGTCCATAAGCCTTCGGTTCAGTTCGGAGGCAAGGTCAGCCATGCTATCCCCATGTTTGTTGGGTGTTAGCCGTAATGGGATCACAATTACTGGGTTGAGCTGATAATACTGCTACTAAACGCCGGGCGATGATTGCCCTCTGTTGACGTAGTTGTGGGGGTGTAGGCCAGTCCTTCATGAGCAGCCCCTTCAGTGTTGAATGGAACAACTTAAAGATTGAATGTCAAGAAAACAGGTAGATTACAGACATAGCATGTGGAGAGGGGTTCCAATACGGGAAGGGGGCACTTTCAGAATTAATTGGGTATTTTATGGAGTATATTATACTTCCGATTAAAAAGCGTTTGCCGCCCCCATGCTGAATTGACGACGCCGCTGATGGCGGATCCGGAGGTGATAACTGCATAAGATAGAGAGAAATAGCGAGAGAGTAAGAGAGGAGAGGGAAGGAAGGAGAGAGAGAGAGAGAGAGAGGGGGGGTGGCGAAAGATATATGCTATGTGGGGGGTGCTGAATTATTGAACAAGAAGTATAGGAATAACAGCTTTTGGAACAATAATACAAAATAAAAGATAAATCTATTAGTAAGATAAGATCAAAACATTGCAAAAGTAACCATAGTGTGTAATGTCCCCGTCCTTCATGCTTCATCTTCCACTTTCTCTTTCTTACTTTCTCTCTCTCTCTCTCTTCTCTGCTAGAAACATCATCATTTGTTATTATTTCAGACATCTGTAAAAATGTTGTGTATACACCTATATTTTCACCAATGTGCCAATCTTAAATGACTTAAGTGAACAATTGTATAATTATTTGTTGTATCTTTTGTTTAATATTATGTCATTGAATTTGTATGTATTGCATATTCATTTGATTTTGTTATATTATGTGGACAAATAAAGAAACCTTGAAACCTTGAAACCTTGAAATTGGTCTCAGGGAAAACCTATTTGATTTTTAACGTCTCAATTCATTATCACCGATGGTAACCGCTCCTTTCAACAGCCCTATCCGGTTTTAAGTACTCCAATATCTATAGGTTCAGCCATCTGTCTAGTGCTTGTCGGCAGTGTAGTAGCGTAGATTCATGTATTGAGGGGGCAATGGTAACATTGGAGAGGGCACATCGACCTTACTAGGGAATAAAGTGCGAAGTAATAGAATCACTGAATAGGATGAGAGAGGGAGGTCTTATAATTTCTTTCTTTTTTCACGGTCCCTTTTCCTTCTTCCTTTCTTTCCCTCTCTTTATCTTCCTCTTTTGCCACTTATGGGGGGGGGGTGCGGGTCTACCCCCGTGCCCCGAAGCTACACCGCTGTTTGTCGAATAATGAATTGCCGGTGGTTGTTAAAATTCAAAAATAGAATGAAAAACCACTGTGTATCTTGAATCTGGCCACCCAAGGGAAAGCTGCAGAGCACCGAAACAAAACAAGAAATATTCTGAATAAATTTATGAAGGCATAGATAAAGAGGTATTTTAAAATATAGACTAAGGCTATGATTGAAATATCTGGACAATTTCAGATAACACTATTGTTCTATTCCAATGCCACATTCCCTTTGTTTTCATCATGTTTTTAGATCCCATCGGTCACTACCGGTGGTGAAATGAGTCGATAAAAAATGCTTAAAATAGTAGAATCAGGCTATATGACATCTTTTATTTAATGTTGACGCCGTCGGTTCCGATATTGTTATTCAACAGTTGTCTTCAATCTACAGGTTTGGCCCCTTTTTAAAATAAATTTATGAAGGCATAGATAAAGAGGTATTTTAAAATATAGACTAAGGCTATGATTGAAATATCTGGACAATTTCAGATAACACTATTGTTCTATTCCAATGCCACATTCCCTTTGTTTTCATCATGTTTTTAGATCCCATCGGTCACTACCGGTGGTGAAATGAGTCGATAAAAAATGCTTAAAATAGTAGAATCAGGCTATATGACATCTTTTATTTAATGTTGACGCCATCGGTTCCGATATTGTTATTCAACAGTTGTCTTCAATCTACATGTTTGGCCCCTTTTTAAAATGAATCTTAAAGGGATTGGGTAAGTTTGTCTCAGATTCTGAAACAACATCCTGGATTTAGCTCATGATGCAATCATAATTATAAACCTTAAGGTCAGTCAGGAACCCCATGACTTTTACAAGCCGATCGCCTGTCTGATTATCAAGATATTTATGATTGGAGATCGAAATCAAATTTTGCGTTTTCCTAACGGTTTTCATAACACTACAGTCCATTGGGGAAAACGAGTATGGTAAAACCGGTCACTCAAAGATTTTTACTTTTTTGAGGCACTTCTTGATCATTTTGAAGCGCGATTTTTGTAGGGCTTCAATATTACACCATATCACAGACACTGATAACACGTAGAGCCGTGCATCTCAGATTTAACATTGTTAAACGATGCCTTTAAGTTATCTATTATCTCAAAATGTACTGTTAATTTCTTTTTCAAAACATGTATGGCCTATGCTTTCAAAAGATTACGTCTTTGTTGGATCTTCTACCACAATAAACCAACGTGAATGATTAATCAGGCGATCTATTTTCTAGAGCAAAGTAAAGTATTACTAATATCCAATTGCTTAATCATGATGATTGCGTGCGAAGAGTGGCTTGATGATTTCCGGTAGTATTCGTTGAACATAAAACTGTTGGTCGGCATGCCAAACTAAACACAAACACGAGATTAACAGAGAGAGGGGGGTAGTGAGACAGAGAGAGAGGGAGAGAGAGAGAAAGACAGAGGAAGAGAGAGAGAGAGAGAGAGAAAGAGAGAGGAAAGGGTGGGGGTGGGAGATACCGTGCCAGAATAAGAGACCTTTATCCGGTTTGTTTTCCCTACACAATGTATGTGTAGCCTTCTGCGACTTTAGTTATTGTCATTTCATTTTAATTTAACTGAACATTTTAAACCCATGCATCCGTGCAAAAGGAATATTCTGTACTGCTCTAGTATGTTGAGAGCCAGAAAGGTGTTAATTCGATGTTAGAGTATATGACTTTCTGGCTTTAAACAGACTTCTTTGGCTCACCTGAGATTTTCCTAGAAAAATGCAGAACGTATTTTACTAAGTGCATGGACATTACTTCATGTTTTGTTTTAGTTTATATGTTTAAATGGCTGAATTTAATTGGATGAAGAAAAAAAATTATCAATGATCTTTACTCAGAAATTATCAATCTAATTCTGGTGGAATGGTTGTTTCAGAATACACTTACAAAATAAACAGTGCATTGATAGTAACCCCCAATGAAAGAAAATAAATGGGAGAGGGGAACATAGTATAAAAATCCATTTTCCTTAAACTAAATATTATATTCTGTAAAACATTATAATGGACTTGACATTCGAAGAACATTAATAGCATATGAGGTAGACTTAATGCGGGGTTATTTCTATTAAATCAAAATCTAATATACGCCACTTCTAATCTCCAAGGCAAAGTGGGGGTGCCCCCTCCACTCATGACGTAACAATATCTCAGACTAAGTCGATACACAGACAGGGGCACCTCGCCAAAAGGATAATCGGTTAAAATAGCGAGAATTAAGAAAGTCTTGGTGGAATCCTCTTCAGTCGACGAGAAGGAACTTTAATCAAACTGTTCTGCACCATCTGTCATCCCAATTCATTAGAGAAGATGGCTGTTCGTGACAGTGGCGTAGCCCGATTTAACACATCGAGGGGGCGAGGAGAGGGGGGGGGGGCTTGAACCGGTCTTACTCGGAAATGAAAATCGAATTTACAAGGCTACTGATTAGTGGGAGATTGAGGTTTTCCAGTCGTCTTCTTGATTCGTCCCCCCTCTTTCTATCCCATTTTCTCTTTCACTTTCATTTTTATAATTCACCAATCGATTGAAAGGGAGGGCACGTAACCCCCCCCCCCTACGCCACTGGTAAGAAACCTGGTCGCCCTCATCTCGATGCGGTCTCACCTTAGTTAAACACACCAGCAAGTCTCGGCTACATACAGCTTCTCTCAATATTGGATGTTCTCGTTTCCCCCAGAGTTTGCATATCAAATTGAATGTGCCTTCTCCGATTACCCGGTGTGCGAGGAGGGTAAGAGGATCACCATATCATGAGGTGTTTGTACTCCCTTACCTTTTATCTTGAGTAGATCTTAAAAGTTCTAGTTGTTTTCTTCTTTTCGCTTTTTTTTTAAGTAAAAGGAGTAAGTGCTTTAATTTCCTTGCAGTTACAAAGCGCTGCACACATTGTTTCACATGTTGGGGCCATTTAAACAATTTATATCATTTCAAAAAGACCAGTTGAGCCAGTCCAATCCAAGCTAGAATTTAATAGTAGAGTTGCCTTTAATAGTGAAATGGTATGAACACTTGACTTAGGTTCGAGTCCCGGCATGTCACTGATATTATTTTGGTAGACATTAAGTTACATTTGCCACTACGTACCCAGGAGAGGAATGGAGATCTGGTAGGATGCCGAAAGCCCTTATGAATGAAATAACTGCCATTTTCCCTCACGGTGACCATACGGTAAGAATATTCACCAGGGAGTATAAATAGATGGTGCGCATTGGGTGCGAGAATGAATCCGATGACGGGGTAGTAATACCTGTATACCGCTAAGGAACGTTTGCATCAGACGCTATTTATATATCTAGATATAATAGAATAAAGGAAGTTTTATCGATTGGTGTACGTGTGTTTTTGTTTGTTTTCTGAGTGCGTTTCGTAAATGCACTTTGAGTAAAAAATGCCAAAATTGCATATATATAAATTCAATCCTTTAGGTAAATATTTAATCAGCCTTTATTTTCATTAATAATCTCAAAGTACTTATAAATAAAACCCACCTGTAATCATGTTAATAGTAAAAAGATATTGTCAAAATCATGTGTAGGAAATCTATAGATCCATGTGCATGATTCCTTAATAACTAAAACAAAAAACAGTAGACTATCATTACGCAAAATCCTCATTAATAGTAGTGCATTGGTTATGAATCAGACTCGGCAAATGCATTGTTGTATCAAAAGGATATCCAATTTCCTTTCGGCGGAAATCAGTTTGCATATTATGTATTACAATGTCTATCTTAGATGTTAACATGTTGTGATGAAGATGTCGCCTGTGGGTTTCTATGGAAGGTAACACCAAACAGACTTTAGAAGTTAATGTGGATTAATTCATCTGTCAATAGCGAGCCGCTTTAGCGTATGTAAAGAGGAACAATGAGTGATGGAAATGGAACAATATGGATATGACCTTTTCTAATTATGTGTGTATATCTAAACATAAAACATATACCTAGGGATGGTGCTGGGCACGAGTGTGCCCATAGTCCCCATATTTCTCAACAGAACCGTTGACATTCCTTGAGAGCTTTCCTTTGGTTAGGCTTTGTACCAAAGGCCCCACACCTATTATGTTAGAAGAAAAGAAGAAGTAAAGCATCACCTTTAAGTACAAAGTGTAAAATAGATGTTCAAGTAATGTTCTACAAATTAATCGTTCCCCGTGGATGAGTGGCTCTAGCGTAGGCAAATTAATTCAAAGTGTGATAGATGGTATCACTGTGGACTAAGACTGTTCTGAATTTTGTGTGTATACGAAATGAGTATTCTTTGTGATTACTAGGGATGGTAATAGACACAAAAAAATCTAGCGTTAGATCGAATCCCTATAGAGTTCTAAGATGAACTATTGGCATTCCTTAAGAATTATTCTTTGATTGTTTGCTTACCTGAATGTAATATTAATATAAGATTTCTTTTGGCACTATGGTCTGGTAAAATAAACCTTTTTTCAAGTTCAGAATTCGTAATTTTTTAATGGAATGGTAGAAGAAGGAGGAGTTGATGATGGTGATGATGATGATCATCATTTCTGTCTTCGTCTATATACTCCTCTGTGTCCCACACTGATACCGTCCTTTTGTTTCAGTCCTTCTCCACATACATGCCACAATGAGCAGAACAAGGTCATTGCCGAGCACCTGTTTCTCAAGACCGTACAAACAAAGGATAGCTACACATTAGGTAGGATTGACTGCTCTTTCTATTAAAGGAGTTTGACACGTGTGGAAATAATGCAGCCGTGCGAAAAGCTTCGAAATTTGTCTTTAGGGGAGAGTATAAATACACCAGTCACACTGAGATCGACACCAGACCGAATACAGACTGAACAAAACATTACATTAACTGGAATGGCTAAGAATCGGTCGGTTTGGAGTCGGTCTAGCGGTGTAACCGTGGTGTTAAGAAAAGACCCTTATTTCGCGGGAGCTATTCATGTAAAGCCTAAGTCACACTAGAGATACGACGGTCGCCGACACCCGACATCCACTGGTCGGGAGTTAGTTGTCAGAGGTCGCAGAGAGGTTTTCGTCAGTGTTTAAAGGTTGTCAGTGGTCTCCGGAGCATTCTGGTCGGCTTGAGATTTACGCTGCTGCATAGAAAACCCTTTTGCCAACCAAACTGGTAGTGGAAAGGTTTTTCTGGGTCTTCCAAGGGTAGGCAACAGTTCTGATTGCCGGCTCATCGCCGACTGATCCCCAGTGGTTGCAGCCTATAACCGGGCGATATATGTGGTTGAGAAAAGGTCGGTAGTTGATTTACGTTGATGTTTGATCAGTTACCAATTAAACTCGGTACATTTGCAACCAGGAAGGAATTACATTTTTAAGTTTGAAAATTCTAATGTTGCTAATATTGCTGGTTCACGAATTCAGTTTGTTTGATACTTTGAATTTTCCATTGAAAGAAAAGGGGAAGGAAAAAAGAAGAAAGGAAACTTAATCCCATATACTGTATCTTGATCTACTTGGTCATGCTATTCTGTGATGTTTTATTTATAAACAAATTAACTATTTTTTCCTGCTGCAGCAGCCTGGTAAAAACACCAAATGTCAGTCCAAAAGTTAGATAAAGTCTAATCTATTCATTGATACATGTATGTGTGCTACTTTTTTTTTATATGGATCCAAAAAAGTCCCTCCATTTCATAATAAGCCACTTCGAAGAGATGGCACTTGTACAAATGACCCCAAATGTCCAAAGATCTTTTACATAATGGAGACGTTCCACTTTATGCATTTTAGAATAATTACTGCCAAAGTGATGGGGTTGCTTCACGAATAACCTTTGTTTGCTCTCTTGAAAAAGAATACTTCCACCTGTGTATGATTGAATGTACCACCGATTCATAAATGAGTAATGATTACATTGATCTCCGACCAGTTGTTTATTACGGCCAATCAATAGCCGAACAATTGCCAACCATTCGCAAATATTTCCACGAGCGGTCGCAAATTTTTGATATTCGGAAAATTGCTGTACATTCGACAACCGATCGGCAACTGCCCTACAAACTATCTGCAACTGATCTCCCACTGTAAAGTGTTGCAAATTGGTTGTCGATGGTCGCAGCTTTTTCTGGTTGTCAGAAGTCGGCAAACGGTCGTACGCCTAGTGTAACTCAGGCTTAAGGGGAGATTGATTTACAGGTAGGGGAGAAAGAGTTAAAGAAAAGGGGAGAGAGAGAGGAAAGAAAGAGAGAGAAAACTGAGAAATAGAGGGAGAGAGAGAGAGAGAGAGAGAGAGGAGAAGAAGAGGAAGAAGAAGAAGAAATCGATGAGTGATTCTAGTATTTTTCAAAAAATTTTATAACACGAAAGGCTTATCTTCCTCATACAGACTTCCAGTAATTTACCATGTTTACTTCTTTTGTAGAATGTTGTCCATGCCACTTCGAGACTTGCATTGCCCTGCAGCGACTTTACATTCGTGATATTTGCTCGTTATGTCGTCTGGAACCCCCGCCCCTCCAGCCATATTATTTCCATATTCCCATCATTTTAGAGAGAGAGAGATGACGGGTTGTCAGTTAATTAAAGTGCACGTTGATGACCAGGATATGAACAAAATGTGGTTGGAGGCGAGCGGGAGGAAGGGGGGAGGTTCAAGACGACCTAAAGAGCAAATAACATGAATGTAAAGTAGCTGCAGGGCGATAAACAGTCTCGAAATTCGAAATGACATGCAAAACATCCGACAAACGAAATTTATTACTTAGTCTTTGTGGAGCAGATGAGACTTTCTTCGAAAATAAGGGAACTTGAATCTCTCATCGATCCTTTCGAGTACCAGCCAATATTAAACTGCAGAGCAAATACCCAAAGGGTTATTGTCACAATGTGCAGATAAGTGGAAGATTATGAGTTGTTAATGGCAGATATAGATGTGCATAAATAAAGGGAAGAGAGAGAAAGAGATAGATAGATAGATAGAGAGAGAGAGAGAGAGAGAGAGATAGATAAAGATTTAAGATAAAATAGCAGAAGATTTATATAAAGAATAAAAAGTGAGACGTTAATTATTGAGTAGCAAGATAAGTTATTTATATATTCAGGTATATCAAAAAGGGTGACAGTAATTATACGGAGGAATAAAAAACTGCGAATGTCAAATATTATTGTACTAAGAAAAAAAAGAGAAGGAAACGCAAGAGTGAAGGAATGTTGAAAAGATAAATATGAGAAAGATTGGGGGAGAAAGAGATGACAGAGAAAGAGAGAGAGAGAGAGAGAGATAGAGAGAGATTTAAGATGAAATAGCAGAAGATTTATATAAAGAATAAGAATGAGACGTTAATTATTGAGGATGAAAAAGAAGAAAAAGTTACCAATGTGAAATATTATGTTACGAAGTAGATGAGAATAGAAATGGAAGAGCACTTAGATTGGAGTGAAAGAATGATGAAGGGAGAAAAATTAGTAAAAGATTGAGAAAGAGAGAGGTGAAGAGAGAGAGAGAGAGAGAGAGAGAGAGGGGGAGAGAGAGAGAGAGAGAGAGAAGGCGGTGTGAGGCTATTCTGATTTATGTTTACAGTGCCTTTTCCGCCAATTTATCAAGAGCAAGAGCAATATCGGTTTTCTCACATCCGTTTCAGGGAGAAAACACATTTACCTTTTCGCAAATTGCAAGACGAGGTTTCGATATTGATACACTGTACAAATCTTAGTTCAAAAGGCTGGCAGTAATGTTTTCCCCATGAGTTTCCCCTCCATATAAATGGCGGAACTGCTCGATGAAAGTAAACAACCTTAGGACTAGATATGAAAGTCAAACGCTATGTTTTCACTTGACAAGAACAATGGATTTTATGTTTAGTTGATTCGAAAATAGGAGTCTTATCTTTAAAAACATGTAGGTAGGAGTTCGAAGCTACAAATATCAAGATAATTGGGGAGGCGTGGTGGCGCAGTGGTAGAGTACCGACTTTGTAACCATGGAAGCCAGAAGGTTTCGGGTTCGAAATCAAGTCGATGCGCCATTTAGACAGTTAGAAAGGCATTAATTGTCATGATCAAAATCCTTCGATAGGAATTAGAACCGTAGACCCATCTACCTGTTTACCTACGAATAAAATACTTGCTTTCTCAGCAGTCATGATGAATGAAATCATCGTCAAAGGGAGTTTAGCATGGCAAATACTGGTTAACGCCATCTACGTCTTCTTTGGACATCTGCACGTAAACGAATGGACTTGATTAATGGTAGTCAGCGACTTAACCTCTACATGGTCAGCGCGCGCGAAACAGACCGAAGTTCTCCTCACGCTTCGGTTTCGCGTATGTTGCACGCACGTGAATGCTGCGGTCAAGTCGTCCGTAGTCGTATTATACCCGATTGGCCCCGAGTAGGGCCACGAGAAAGACACATAGTCTAGTCATGCTACACTCCCTTTGAAGCCCCTCTAAAGTGTTAGGAGCCCCCAAAATTTGAAGGCAAATTTTCACTTAAATTGTATCGTAATGTGAAAGAGGATGTCACTTAAAGATACTATGTCCCTTTTGCAGCCAACATCAAATTCTGTAGAACTTTGCAGGAATTATGAATATGTCATGTATGTCCTATCTGTGAAATTTAAACGTTAGTAGTGTCCTAATATTCAAATTATGCAAGGAAACCTGTTTACTTTCAAGACTTCACTGTCAGACACTATTGAGTGACTGACTGGCTTTTTTCATCTTTGGTAATAACATACATAAAATGAGCTGTAAAGGGTACATGAGCGTTGTCTACATCAATAACCCAATGGCCAAAATTAAACTGATTGAACTTTGCGCAGCATAAAACGTACGACCATTCGGTACAATGGTCTGAAAAATCAGACTATTATTTACTGGCTCTATAGCTCCTAAGTCGATTCGACAACTAATAGTCGTTATTTTCCCACTTAAAGACATTTTCAAGCCCCCTTTTTTAGGGAAGTTCTAAATTAGTATTGTCTTTCAAATGCCGTTGGAATTTAACCTTTTTATTTTTTGGGCCTGCAAATGGGACATAGTACCTTTAAGACACATTTCTGCAAGGATTTTCAAAACAAATGTGTTTGAAGTCGAATATTAATGAAAGAATACAAAATTTAGGTTTTCTGCGTACAACAGAAAACCCAAATTATGTATTCTTTCATCAATATTTGTCTTAAAACACTTTGGGGGTGGGATATTTTGCAGAAGTGTCTCTTAAACGACATCCTCTTTCACATTAAGTGAAATTTTGCCATAAAATGTTTGGCGAATTTTGGGCTCCCAACACTTTAGAGGGGCTTTAAGTTGAAAATACATAGATTTGAAACTTTGAGCTTTGCCCAATTTACCTAGACCCCCGGATAGACGGGCGAGGATCATTTGGATAAATTTATGTGCATATGTTTATAACGCGCATTTCTAAAGGGTTTTATTGTTGTTATCTTTTTGTGGGTGGAAATAAACTTGAACCTGAACTTTGCAGACGCGAGATAAGCATAAGTCAAAAGACCAACGACATTTGTGACCACAAGTGGATGGACCTACCAATTCAGGCACAAGAACAAAATCTATCGTGTACCTGACGCCGAATTGATTGTTGAGAAATTAGCACTTGAAGTAACTCATTTATATGGTATTCGTTGAAAGCAACAGATTAGTTTTAATAAAAATATACCTTGTCTATTTTCTGTTTTCGGTGAATCGCCGTTGGCAAGGGTTCGCCTCGTTCTTTGCAGGGTTAACTAACTCTAAAGTCATTATTTTTTCTCGAAAACAACCTTCAGTCATTGACACGGGTTAACAAAAAAGAATAATGATATAATTGATATTTGTAATGCGATAAAAGGTATTATATACCTCATACATAGATTGTCATTCACTGATTGGTCAAAACTATATCACATGACAAGGAGCATTTCGATCTATCATTGCGTCAGAGGGTTTGATAGTACTATCAAACCCTGTGATGGTACTCCTAACCCCTCCGCGACTTTTGCACACACACAGAGCGTAAAAGATTTCAAATGTGCGCTCAAGCCATGCAATTTACGCTGGGCCGCAGTACAGTTACTGCAGTACATGTAAACATTTACATATTATAAATTGGATTTCCGTATGTTGGATTTCTTTTAGCGTTGGATATTTGAAACTGTTTTGAGCTTCAAAAGACTGTAAATATATTACTGTAATGAACATATAGACTCTTGATATTGGATTTATTTTCTAGACCTATTCTTGAATCAATGAAAAGGATGAGGTATATAAAACAAATATGGACTGCTCTGTAATCGGATGGTGGAGGAAATTATCACTCCCTCGGTTGTGTTCATACCGGCTCTTCTATCACCCCTCGGCTTCGCCTCGGGGTGATAGAAGGACCGGTATGAACACCACCTTGGTAGTGATAATCCCCACCATCATCCTCATGAGCAGTCAATATTTGTATATTTACATTCCTTTAAACCCTACACAACTAATTCTGTGCGGCAAATTAATGCTCCTCGCTTGATTGGGAATTGAATCGCGATTGTTTACACTCCCCACTGATTTTTAGTCAATTTTGTTCTGCGAACAGGATAAGAGATTTCTCCTGGCAGCCAAGCTTCAGACGCAGCCATGTACATACACACCTTCGGGTATAGTGAATTGTTCATCAACCATGTTCGCCTTAAATTGAATTTTGGGTCATGTTGTTTACTTCGACCGGTCATGTCAGTCTTGAGGCATGCTGTTACTGGATCACGATGAAAGAAACGATCTTGTTTTCTACGAGATGAGTTATAGAGTTGGCCCGTCTTTCGTTTGTATGACTTTACTTTAGTCGAGCTTTGTCAAGTCTTGTTTTTTCCTGCTAGCATCTAAATTAATAGTCATTTGCAGTGGCGTATCCAGAAATGTATAAACATGGGGGAGGGGCGTACTGTGTCTAGGCAGCTCTGTGTAGGTCAATTGCACGTTGTATTGATTTCTTCCATGCAGGGCCTTAAAATGGGGGAGGGGGGAGGAGCGTACGCCCAGTTTGAAAGCACAAAGCCTTGTTAGTCGGAACGTGAGTAAGAGGGTCTGAAGTGTTAGACTGTTCGTTGACTGCAGTTCATAGGCCCTGAACTGTAGTTACTCCTGACACAGCAAAAGACTGAAAAAGTCAGGCTAGGCTCAAGGCTCTATGGCATTTCAAGTGTCAAGACTATGTGGCCTGTGCCTGCGGATTAGCATACGTCGACTTTACGCTGAAAACGCCACCGATTTCTGAGGGAACAGACATTGACGAGCTTCCCGAGACGTTATCATATTCCTCGCAAAGTTAATTTAACAAGAATGTATGAAAGGAGTTTCCTTGCTTAGACCCCTAATTTCATTTTCTCAAGACGTCAGCCGACATCAGAGCACCTGGGCTCTGAGGGCTTCCGTGGTTGGGTCTAGAGGGAATGAAAATGACAGGATAATGTTCGTCTTTATTAAAGTACATTGCACTCGATCTTACAAAAAAATACATACATGTAGATACGATTGGGGTTGGTTCTAATGTCCAAGATGCTTGGAAGGACAGTTGTTGATGTGGCTATGTTCAGGGTTCAAATCAATTGATATATGCAACCGTAGGGTGAGACCGGCGCGGCATCGATCTAAAGTAGGTCATACAGTGCATGTGCTATATATGTATTTCGAATATCAGGACAGCGACATCTACCCGGACACGTACTTCGGACTACAACCTGAGGACTATATTATAAGAAATTTATCTCCATACAACTTTTCCCATGATAAACTACGTAATTTTGTTTTATATTACTCTTTACTCGGGGTTGGGGTGCGAGAGATGTCCTAGAGTGGTAGTTGTCTGGGTATAGTTATCCTAGGAGATAGCTATTCTAGAATGTGCATTGCGACTATATTTTCTGTAAGCTATCTCGGATTGTCGTCCCCGGACACATACCCCCGGACTTCAACTCTGAGGACTCTACTCCTTGATAATTTATATATCTCTACTTTTCCCATTTAAAACTACGTAATTTTGTTTTATATTATCGTTTACTCGGGGTTGGGGTGCGAGACTGCATGATGTTCTAAGGGGTAGCCGATCGCCCGGGTATAGATATCCTAGGAGGTAGCTGTTCTAGATTTTGTATTGCTATTATATTTTCTTTATGCTATCTTGGAACATATAGCTCCTTTGTCAGGTAAATTCGGCCAGCTGATTTAAAAATAAGATTCGATTGATTAGCAGGAATGCTATCCATGAAAAATCACAATCTAAAAGCACAACGCACTCTAAACCTGGCATTACATGTACCCTTAGACAATGATCTAATTTTTGAAAATATGTATATTCCAGGTGTTCTAATAACGTTCGACATCTGTTTAAATGCGATAAGCGGCTTATCATAACTCGTCAAAGAGGATCTGTGAGGAATGTTTTATTCGTCTTGAAATCGGAATCAAATTGCCAAGCTCCTGGTATTCCTGTGCGGCTGTCACTCAAAGTAAGCGTGGTATTACTTCATAAGCAATCAGTGAGTGCAAGCACTCAATATAATACGATCTAGATCCTCTGTTTATAACACACTTCTGTTCTTTGCTATTCTTGGCCAGCTTAAAGGTGACCATTATGGGCGAAGTTATCTTGACCATGGTATTTAGGTTCTTCCGAATGCAAGCTTGATACAACACAGTAGGAACGCATTATGTATCGTCATCACCCCTCCTGCCAATGATACCTAAAAACAACACCCGACCACCGATTTACCTAGATTTCAAACATCCCATGTTCCTACTCTGGGCTAATGAATACTGGCAAGAAACTTCGAACCATCTGGGAAGCATGGGGAGACACAGGTGCCAAGAAGTGGAGGTAATTCTGACAAATTCGGGGCTATTTACAGGGTGATCACGGAAGACAAGGAGATGCTAATTGGGTGTGACCGATGAGTGTCCTATATCCTGCGGCAGCGGCGGGATACGTACGAGCGCATAACCCAGAGGAGAGGGGCAGGGGAGCTACACAATATCCGGATCCCCTTCGCAGTGCATTATTTTGTTGGTGTATTTGAAGTGCACCATAGAACAGAATTGTTATTTCACGATTAAATAAACAACAACTATAATGCCGCTACAAAGTAACATAAATCAGAAGTGGATTGTGGTTGAATAAAATGCAGAATCGCGTCGTTATAGATAAGAACAGACACTACAATTTGAAAACATTAGGAAAATTAGTCTGCAAAAACAGCAATCGTCTTTCAATCATACTTTCATTTATGTACTGTTTTCAGCTTTTTGTTGTTGTTATCTACATATTCTCGACTGATTTATCTTAAACGGTATCCATGTGTTGCCCTTCCCATTGTGTACCTACTTAAACTATTGTGTTCTATTTTGTCCAAGGCGGGAGAGAGCCTCCAGTTTTGGAGAAATCGTTAATTCTATGTTTTGTGATATGGCGAACCTACACGAGTTCGTATATATTTTAAAGTTTTTATTTGCAGTATAAGCATTAATTGTCAAGTTTCATCATATTGTAATGTTATCCAAATCATGAGTCTAAATCAAAGCATTCCATATTCTTCTATGAAATTAGTAGCCTACTTATAATTCTCTAGAATTTTACAGTTCCGTGTACCGTACAGTACTAAATTGTACATGCCTTTAAACAAGCAGAAACGGGTCGCTAAGACATTTTAAACATCACACTAAAAGTCAACTCTTGCATTATTTTGCGTGTTCTTGGATGAGCACATTTATTGCTATTTGTAACCCTTCAGTGTGATTGTAGTACAATCTTACACATCGGTTTGTAACAACGAATATGGTAAAGGGAACTGATTTCATAGCTCAACAATGGGGTCTTACATTCCGGACCATTTCCGGAGAGGGAAGGGAAAACCCCAAATGTCTATTTATTTACCACAATGAATGAGACTATTGCAATTCTGTGAAATCTAAACAACAGTTGCCACGCAACCAACGTAAACAACAAACTGAGAAACATATTTGAACAAAATTAATACAGGTTTAATCTACACAAAGTTCATGCAAAAGTGATAATGAGGCGCGTTTCCGACTATTAAGCTTACGTTTTGTTGAACTTTCTTTCTCATTTAGCATCACAAAGTTGATTCTTTCATTAGGCACAGTCTTAAATAATACATGTAATAGAGAAAGGGTAAGAGTCAGAGGTAGAAAGGGGGGGGGGGCATGAGACAGAGAATTATAGAGAGAGAGAGAGAGAGAGAGATGGGGAAATTGGAGAGAGAAGAGACAAACAGGGAGATATAGAAGAGGGGGAGAAGGGAAGGGAGAAGAGACAAAGAGATAAGGAGGTATAGAAAGAGAGTGTGTGTTTCTTACAGTGAGAGAGAGAAAGAGACAGAGATAGACAGACATTACTTAGAGAGAGGCAGAGACAGAGAGAGAGGGGGAGAGGGGGAGGGAGAAGGAGGCGGGGGCTCCCACCAGAAATATATAAAGTAACAAATCCCTGCATTTGAACTTCAATATTCTGAACTGTTAAACGACAAACACAATCAGTAAGCAAGTGAGCTAAAATTCGATAACACGTGTGTAACATGTGTTGTTTCAAACAATGAAAGAAAACAATTCAGATAAAAATCGAGGTCTAATAGCTTTCGTATGGTTAGATGGACAGCTACACTTCACACTCACACATAGAATAAACCAAGATCTATATATGTCACTGTCAAATCATAAAAGGCTAAACCTATACGATATTGCCAAAATCAATACATGTCATAACGAGCTTTTTTTCTCGTCTGTGACTTCAACGATGGATTACACATGGTTACAAAGAGTCATGTGGTCCGGTCTGTTTGGCAGTCATAAAGAGGACAGATGTATTCTATGGTGGTACCAATTGGTTATCTTAATATCTTTTAATGTAGGCAAATATACCATAGATTTCTCGAGGGGTGTATCCGCTTGTGCCAACCCCTCCCCCACCCCATTCTTCGCTACGTCAATTCTTTCTTGCATTTTTTTAGCGAGGGTGCAAATAACACTGATTAATGCCTGTGCGATGAAAGCAAACATAAGTCATTTTTTTTGGGGTAGCGAGGGTATCAATTAGTACTATTGATAATGTCCTTGTAAAAAAAAGCAAACGTTAATAATATATTGCACCGGGGGGTCGCCCGCTATGCCCCTGGACACTGCAACATGGCTCGGTCGAAAAACACACATAACTTCAATAGGTTGTATCCAAATGCATTGTATAATTTTCTAATTCAAAGTTTCAAACACATGTCTTGTAACATGACGTGCAAAGTTCATGAATGAGCGTGGTGTGAATGACTCATCATTCTGGTGTACTATAGGTTGTTTGTTTAACCTGAACCACCCACTCATTAACGTTGCAGTCATACACGTAAATATGCAATGAATAACATATATTTTTAAAGGAACCATAAGTACTTAAAAAAAACTAAACCAAAAAAAACAACAAAAAACACCACAAAAACAAACAAACAACAAAAAAGTCGCTTCCTTAATGGCACAAAGGTTTCATTTTACATGTGGTATTGTCATTTACTGGGTTATTTCTGTTAATAACACGATTGCAGTATTTGCCATATATTTGATACATGCACAAAGAACAATATGATTTCCACATATACGTATACTTCGATATGAAAACTTACATTCATTTAAAAAATCGAAGGAACGAATAAACATTATGGAGAAAATGATACAAAATCACTCAACTTTCTCATGGACAGAAATATAACCAAATTAATAAGTAAAACATTTCATAAAACGATGAACTTTGTTTTTAACGTTTGGCTTCCTCGATTTCGCCAAAACGGAAATAGAAAACAGATAAACTAAAGGCACAGTTACTATGCATGGCAATGTCCATATTACAGGAAACATTATGAAAAGAGGTTTGCATAATTTGACTACATTTTACTTTCATTTTCGTTTAAAATTGTAATACTACCTTAAAAAAGATATTTCAAATGAATTATTTAATCTCATAATATGAGATAAAAACCAACACTAATTAATCTAAACGAAGCTGACGCTAAACACAAAATCTAACTCAGAACAAGAACTTGGAGGAAATGAACTAAAAAGGAGTTGTAAAACTAAAAATCTTGAGATGAAATAGCGAATAAATTCTCGATAGATGAATAGAGAGGCACATTAATAGGTTTGATGTGAAACACTACAGCATTTGGTACTCAGTTAGATATTTGTGTACGTCAGATTGAATTACTCTTAACCGAATTAAGAATATAGTGAGAGAAAAAAGAGAATGTGGGATAGAAAATGAAAGAGAGAGAGAGAGAGAGAAAGACTGAGAGAGAGTCCAATAACTATCTGCCCATTTAAACATTTCACTCTAATATTCAAAATATCCATTTTAACAGAATACAATGTCTCATATGGAAACTAAGAGTATATTGAAAGAAAGAGTTAAATTAGGGAAAGGGGAAGAGAGAAACCGTGGCAAAATGGAAAGAAAGAAAGAAATCATACAAGAAAGAGAGAAAATGAAAGAGAGTGTGTGTGTGAGAGAGAGAGAGGGAGAGAGAGGGAGAAGAAAGAAAAAGAAAGAGGAACATGTATATAATCTTTCTGCAATTATTTTCACACTTCACTTTCTTATTCACAATATATCTAGGTCAATGGCATCCCATTGAGATACCAATACACGTATTGCTTAACAAACCATAAGATAAAATGGCTACCCATTTTCGCATTAATATCACGTACTTCTATTATTATTGCAAACTGAATACCATGAACTCCCTGTTAAGTGTTATGCCTTTCCAGTTGTACATTCGCGTGCACTTACCACAACAATAACTGTACTGACTTGGCACTTACACATACTCCAAATAACGCATAATATCACATTTCAAGGATAAATTTAAGTTCTGGTCACGTGATTACATTGGGAAAGAAACTGTCCGGTAGCAAATGGAAAATGTAGACTATTTGGCACATAAGAATTGGTGTATACTGTGAGGTTTTGGAAATTATAAAAATATTCTAAGACGATGTCTTGTTGAAAAATCAGATGTATGGAAACACAGATGTGTGTATATGGGACTACACAGACATGCTGCATTACATAACGGCTTGGTCCAAATGTTCCAGCCATTGCTTGTCATATTTCGAATACAATGGCATTTGAAGAGCAGTCCTTTTCAGGAGATTTTTTTGTTGATATTCTCCCCCAGAAACATAAACGAATGAAAAGCTCACAAATTACTTCTCATCTTTCCGCTTTCCCAAAGCTCAACTTTCTCTTTAAAGCCAGTGTATTGACATTGTACTTCCAAAATCAAACACATACCAATCATTCTGCCGTCCCCAGTTAAATCTAAATTCATTCTAGCATATTATATTAAGTGTACATCGAGTACAATAGGAAATTCGCCCCCTCGCAGTAATTTCAGACCTCAAAAGGCAGCTGAAAACGTAAAAACCCTAATGGGTCTTGTGAGAGCATTTTGGAGTAAAAAATAAGCATCCTAAATAGGATGATCCCCTTTTTGGGAGGAGGGGTGGGTCAGGGGGGGGGGGGTCGGAAAGCTTGTCAGAAAATTTTGAAGCAGTAACACAACCCAAAATGTAATATATTTGTTTAAGGGGATTTTTGACTTGCCCCCTCACCCCCACCTTTAGGCAAGAGAATCTGGGATCCGCCCCTTGATGTCACTGTTATTCCCCATTTGGTGAATTTCTGTGTGACTAGAGAAAGTCATGTACTGATATATATCCATACCATGAAATATCAGATAACTGAGTGGGAATTCCGGAATATCCCGGAGTGGGTAATTATGTGGTCATAGTTTTGCAATTAGAAACTTTTCATTGGCACGCGATGATAATAGACGACAGCTAGAATTATGTTATCCATTTCAAGACAGGCATTTTTAAAGGTCAAAATATTTATGCTGTAGTTATGTCCAAGATATCCTTTTATGCCCTGCATTTACCAATAATTCGGTTTTGTCCTCGGCTATGATGTCCCCTTGGTTGTGCAAGTTAATAGCTGCTCTATCCAAAGGCAAAGGAATTGCACAAAGGGTTAATATATCTGTGTCATCAGTAGTATACCATGGGGATCAAGGGATGGGCCGAAGGGGCTGTCTCTTTCAACATCATGTCCGAAAAAAAAATTATCCTCATTCCCATCTCCCTTCCACCTGAGATAGTCTATAGCGCTTTAACAAAATAAAAGAGCACTTTTGAAAATTACAAGATGGTGAAAAACAATCTTGTCACGGTTTTCAACAATGTGTTCGGACAACTTTCAGCCTCTGTATAGGTACCGGCGTAGCCTATAGGAAGTATACAGAGCCAGACAACATGTACACAAAATATCGGTGATGTAGTTGAATATAGCTCATAACCGTCCACTGGTCTACTTTGCAACTTTTGTTTCCATTTGTGCGGCCTTCTCAATACATCACACTAATATCGACAGTTATATTGATACAGATAACGAGTAAACAAAATGAGCAATTAGGACATCTTTAATTAACAAACTCAAAGTGCATCTATAGCTTACCATATAGCTACTAAAAAGAGTAAAAACCCACCGCACCCTGTTCAATTTTACTGCGATCCTATTTTTGAAAAAAATCCCAACTAAATGAAATGTACAAATTTGAATAAATATCATCTTCACCATTGGGGTTATGAATAATAGTATGAATACAGGTCATTGACATATTGGTTCCATGTAATCGTTCTATTTGAAGTAAAGGCCAAATTGCCTTCACATCGTAGACAATCGCACGACTGGCCTGACGTCATTGTGATTTGGAGTCATTTTAGATTTTCCTGGAAGTTTGGAACTCCCCGACATTTCGAATTTATTATCAGAACCTAACTATTTATAATTTTATATGCATGAATATTCATATCAAATGCTATTGCAAATCCTTCCAAAAATGGATCGTAGTCTGATCATACCATGAGCGAATGGCTCAATTATCTATCGCATTGTACCCAACATGGGTTATCAGATTTAGATCGAACTGAAATCACGTCTTCGGAATAGCCACATGTTTGAAACCGTGTATATGGCAATGGTGTTCCCCTCTTTGTCTGCAGCGAGAAGGGGTGATACACCACCCACGAGGTTGACTGGCAACACTTTGTCCTCAAAGACTACATCGTGTCGTGTCCCGAAACTGAACAAAAAATGAGAATGGTTGAAAATATTAGAAATAGTGTAAGATGACATGAGCTATCATTTAATATGTCACATTTTCATTAAATGCCGCTACCATTTTGTCACCAAAGATATTTAACCAGGAATAACTGAAACCGTATAACAAATTAATATACAACTCTCCCATGTTTTTTTCTTTATCATATATCCTGTAAAGAATGAATAGGCATAGATGAAATAGCACTTCCACTGTATCATGCGTTCCAAGTGAAACAAAAACAAAAAAATATATATATATATATCTATAGTTACTTCGGTTCTATGCAACCAAATTAAGTCATCAATGTTTATAAAACACAACCGCAAGGACTTTCACGAAGTCAACCTAAGGCAATTTCAATGGCCGTGTGCGTTAGCTTTTGAAATTTGAAAAAATGACAAAGGCTTCTTGAATTATTCCAACATGATTCCCAGAAGCAAAGCAATAGGGTATTGTAATTATCGTCGATTTAATTGCTTAAAAATCTTTGCGACCGTGTGAATTTAGTAACCTACTTTGATAAAAACTCACCTGTCGTATTCAGCCAAAGATGTAAGTTGACGTCCATCATCCAAAACGTATATTCCCAAAGCGAAGAACAGTCCAACGTTGCTATTATCCCCTGTCTTTGACGCAACAGCGGCAGCCTGCCAGTTGTTCTGGACTACGACGTTTTCCCTCCGTTCCTCCACTCCAAATATCTTAACGGACACCCCAGCTTCATTCCAACGGCCAGAGCTTTTGGCACTTATCTGCTTTATGTTGCGACACACAACTGCCAGCTCCCCACTACTGGTGAAGGTCATTTTGATCGGGGAAATGTCCGTCATCTTCTGGAAGGCAGCCGAAGAGCACCCGGAAATTGTCTGTGTCGCTTGGTCCCCTACTATGACCACACCATTGTCATTGATGGACAAGGATGAAAGCGTAGACTCTCTGCCATTTTTTGGCACTTCAATCACACCAGTATATTTGTCCCATGATTGGTCTCGGAAGACCCTAATACGGTTGTCGTCAAAGAGCACGTAACTCGTAGTACCATCTTTATCGACTGCGATATCTTGCACAGTAAGTCCGTTTTCGAAAGTGAAAACGTGACTTGCTTTTCCATCAAGGGCGATAGTACTGATTGAGTTTTTGGAGGAAACAATGAAAGACTCAAGTGCGGCATTGTAGCATATCGCTCGGAGTGGGTCATCAAGGACGAGCCCAGACACTTCGATGTCTTCCCAAATATGTGGACGAAAAATGTCACCAAGTGAAGCGAGGGATTCTACATCTTTATCAGCTGGAATAGGGTTTAACTTGACCTTGTCAGCATATTGCTTGATTTGTTTCAGCACCCTGTCAGGGGTTATGTCTTCGTCTAAACTAGAAATGACGCTCTCGAGGTAATCATTGACTGCAGCTATTTCGGCGTGCTGTCCGTCTTTGAGAGCATTATCACCGATCGATTTTGCTTCCAAAGTACGGGACTCCGTGTGCCCCAGAACTTCGTCCACTGATGCAATCTTGGTAAGCATAAGTTGTTGATCGTCATCGATCACCTTCACAAGGTCATTGTGTTTTTCAGTCATAACCCTGGTGACGGTTCGGAGCCTCAAATCATGGGTGCTTTTCAGTTGGTCTTTCATGGCGCCGTAGTGCCTTTTGACGCTTGCCCTTATTCGCTTCACTTCCCCTTGCTGCTCTTCAACAGAATTCCTTTTCTTAGACAATATATCCACTGCTTTCACGATCCCCGCTTTCTTTTTCTTTGCGATCGACTCGGAGTTGTGATTGTGGCTCGGTTCTGTGCAGCTATGTCCTTCGCGCTTCCGATCCAGCATACAGCACAAGTCACACTGGTAGCGTTGACAGGTGTAGCAGAAGCATATGGTGTCTAATCTGTGAAGGCCGCAGAACTGAGGGTTCTCTGTACGCACCACCGTCACGTTGCCCTTGCGTAGATCCTTCAGTGGGATGACCTCGTGTGTTTTCATAGCAACTAACTTGGAGTGAATCGAATGACAAGTGGCGCAAATGAAATGGCAGCAGGAAAGGCAGTAGGAGACAACGACCCCATCCCGACAGTTCTGGCAAGTCATGGCATCCACTTTCGAGTACCCAGCGGCTCGTTCTTTGATGCCATTCTTGAGGCGCTCTACCAGCCTGTTGCTGGTGTAGTCCGTCAGTAGTGCAGCTACCCCGCTCTTCCCCAGCATGGTCACCTTCCTGCACATTGGACAACTCATAGAAGTTTTGCCTCCACGCCCGTATGTCTTGTCGCACTTGCCTAAGCATGCTCTGCAGAAGGAATGCATGCAAGATAAGAAGCATGCATCTGTGAAGTAGTCGGCGCAAACCGGGCATTCCAGTTCCTCACCAATCGCTGTTATAAGCTTCGAATCAGCCATTGCGAAAGCTGAACTACAATGCCGTGAACGAGAGCGTTGCAATCTAAACTTTAGGAATCACAGGATAACGTCTGCTATCTGCAAGAAAACACGAGAACAAAATAAATAATGTATTTATGAGAAGAAGAAAAAAAGTTTTCCTTTTCATTTTCCCGGCTTTCGATCGATTGGAATTAGCTTTGGTTTCAACACCTTCTATTTTCACGTCAGAATTTTCAACGATTCTTAATAAAGGCATTTTTTAATTATTTTCACATGGTTGTGAAAGCAGAATAATTCTTTATCACTAACGGAAAATTCATTATATCAACGTACGGTAAAGGAAACGCTACAGTTCATTTTCAGTAAACTTGTGTGTGTGTGTTGGGGGGGGGGTGGGGCTGCCCTTTATCACTGATTTGGATACGCTATGTGCTGGCAACGTATGTACAGTGAAATGAAACGATAACCAGCTGTCCATTTGGTCTTGTATGTGAAGCCGCCAGGCGCGGATCCAGGATTTCTTAGACGGGGGGCGAACAAGGGGGCACAAGTTTTTTCTCCCGCAAATTTGAAAATCGCGCCGGCCGAAAATTCGCTCAGTGGGGGGCTAGTGAGCACTTATTTATTATTTTTTTTTGGCCGGGGGCACGTGCCCCTGTGCCCCCTGGATCCGCCAATGGCCGCACACGAACATCGCACATGATTCAAATCAAGTATTGAGGAAGTGGCGATGTGGGAGGGGCGGTTCGTATTGTTTTCACAGTGCCTTTCTCCTCCTCTTGTTCTTCCTCTCCTTATAAACAATTTTTTTTCTTTTTCCTACTCGATGGGGGACGCGCCGCCTTTGCCACCCCACTGATTATTAACATGCCCTACGCATATCTCAGTCACACCGCCCGAGCGACTCCAAATCGACTCCAAATAGACCGTTTCTTGGTCATTCAGGTTCCTGTAAAATGTTGTCTAGTCAGGGAACTGTATTTAGAGTTGCAATTGATTCGAATCAATCGCAACTCTTTATGAGGCAGGGCCCTGTTGTCGATCTCTTTGGTGTAACTGCGGTACACAAGCTGGCATCTTTCTCATGAAAACTGGTCTAATTCATCTGTCACATGACTGGGTCTCGTGACAAGGAATTTACTATATCATGCCCCAACATACATCCTTCCCACTGATTGTTTGCTCTTTTTATTTGCTTTTGTTTGCCTTTCAAAACCACTCAAAACATGTTATTTGAATACAATATAAATTGTGCAACAAACACATAAGCCTAGCCGAGCGCGTCAACTGGTTCTCAAAATTAGGGGCCGGGGCACTATGCGAGGAGAGTTTAATAAGGGGATTAATTGCCCCTCCCGTTTCGGTGTAAAAATGTCAGAGTTAAAATTTATGAGTGTACATTCTTTTGCCTCTGACATTTGGATCTCTTACATTTGTACCTCTGCCTCTGCATGTTTACCTCTGACGTTTTACGTTTGGCATTTATTACGTCTGACATTTTTACCTGGCACCCCCTCCCACAGTATCACCATAAAGACTATTAAAATCGTGGGTGTTAAGAATAGGCATTTTAATGCATTGTATTGTAACCCCCACCCCCACCCCCACCTTTCAAAGTTGTGTGCGTGGTAGTGCCCCCCCCCCGGTAATCTGCCTTTATGCCCTATTACTAATAGTGGAACAAATATTAGTGCACATTTAGCCTACAATAGCCTGAATTCACAATAACCTGCATAAAACGCTGTCACTGTACATTGTCCATTTACGCATACAATAGAGCCGCAGTGCACAACTAATTATTATCACAACGTATTGACTTTGCATATATTGCGACATAACTGTACTGTACGTATTATCGTGTCGATTGTCCGTGGACGCTGATGGAACGCGGAAACTGAATGCCTACATAGAATTCCCACGGTTCTACCCATTGGTAAAAAGACAACGTACATATAACATGTATACCTATATAAACTGACATTCATATACAATGTACTGTATACCCTAACTGTGTACCGGGACTGGGCACCATGCATGCTTGTAGTTGTGGCTCGCGCTTCCTGATAAGATCCAACAATGAATGTTTTAACATATCATTATGTCTTACTATATAGACACAATCAAAGGCCAATGCGCTTCAATAAATTTTGATAAAATTCATCGTACTGCGGATTATCGTGCAAGTACAGGTCCATGACATAAAGTATAATAATTACCTGTATGATAACACCAACGTCCGTTCTGCTGGGCTAGCTATGATGATAGTTGATGTACGTGCGCTGGATCCGGGCAGATCGGAGCTACCCTACAGCCCCTACAGCCTTGGCAGGGTGACTAGCAAATGACAATGGAATCAGTTTGTTTTTTCCATGCGGAAAGCCTTTGTTGTATATATTATGTATCCGCTTGGAAATCCTTTTTTTTTTTTACCAGGGATACACCCACTTATTGCGAGTTGTTATCGCGTGATTATGGTTTCCATCCACGAATAAGGAACTGGTCCGCTTAGTTTCGGTGAAAAAATCATGAGTCGTGGCCCATGCTAGGCGAGGCCAAGTAGTATATACAAACGGTGGTAGCACCCTGTCCGTGCACTGTATACCAGAGGGTAGTTCAGAGGGGGATTTCCCTAGCCTCGTTCACATTGCGCAAGATGGCGTGCTTAAACCATGCTTAAACCATGGCTAAAAATAGGTCGGTTTTGTTCTGTAAAGGAATGTGATTGGTACAACTCCTCAATTGATTGATGAGATAGCGAGTGTTAATGCAGATCCCCATGGATGTAAGGGGGTGGGGGCGAAAAGAACCCCCTCCTATCCTATTGGGAAAATAACAGGGAAAAAGATGTGTATGATGGGCTAAAAATGTCAGTATTTCGCGGGAAAATAAACAATCCTTCTTTTTTAGGGGAAATCATATTCCCAGGAATGATTTTTTTTTTTTTTTTTTTTTTTTGGGGCGCTACAAAAGTATATCGGTAAAATGTGCACCTTTGCCCCCTCTCGATCCTTTCAGATGGTCCCCGATCCGCCCCGGATGTTTTGGGTTTATGGGGAGAAGTGGGTGAGACGCCATGCTTACAAAGTTCTGGCGACAAATTGTACTGGTATTTTAGCTATGACATAAATGTTTAATATGTACACTGTTGCCCCTCAAGTTTGAGCATTCTTTCTTATCTCTTTTTATGAATTGATTGTGACAGTGTGATAAGTCTCGATAGATAAAGTTTAAATCTTTTATATTAGAGTTTTATCGATCATTCAAAGAGTCATAGAGATTGATCAATAAAGTTGAAAATATTTAAACGTATATCTATTGCAAATAAACCATATTGTCACAATCTTTTTTACGAAGAAAAGGGTAAGAAAAAATTATCATGACTATTATGGGTAACAGTGTATTTTGATTTGTGCACGTGGCTCAAGAAATCCCCCAGAGTCACCATAACGAATTCTTGCAATTCATAGTTATCATCGGAATGTATTGCGCGTTGCCTGGAAATGGGCCACTATCAAAAGAAAAAAAACCCCACAAACAATGGCTTTCCGCGGACCTGTCTCCATGAACGTTGACAAAGTGTACTATTCGTTTATTTGCATTGATCAGAGGGTTCGGCTATTTGCCTTTTGATATGGGAGAGATTCATTGTCTGAATGTATTTAGGGAAATTATGTCAAAGGGTAAACTAACTTTCAGGACAAGATTCTGATATTTATCTGACTTTCCTCTTCTCTTTTTGTCTCTCACTGTCTCTGCCCACCGGTCCCCCGCTCCCTCTCCCTCTCTCTCTCTCTCTTTTCTCTTCTCTCTCTCTCTCTCTCTCTCTCACTCCCCCTCTCTCTGTCACTCTCCTCTCTCTCTCTCTCTCACCCCTCTCTTCTCTCTCTCTCACCCTCTCTCTTTCCTCTAACCCCTCTATCTCTTCTCTTCTTTCTTATCATCCTCTCTCTCCTCGTCCCATCTTAATATTTCTTGTTTTTTTGCCGCAGAATAACTTATCTAATTATGTCACCATGGTTTTATTATTTCTTTCTGATGAGCATAAAGTTCGGCAAGTGTTTTTATCCGCTCTTCTTTGGAATACACTTGCAAAGCGGATAAAACACAAGTGTATTCCAAAGAAGGATCTACATGCATGTCTGATAAAAAATAATGTGATGTCGGTGAGTCTTGGTCGACAAAATGGCCACTTTCACAAGAATAGTTTCTCATATTCTGTATCCCAGGCACACAATGTCATGGAGAAAAGGAGAGGAAAACGATTTGTATGAAGGGTTAGAAATGTCAATATTTCGTGGCGTCCGGGAATGAATGTTTTTGTATAAATTATATTTTCCTTCCTACTGAGAGAGAATGAGGAGGGCCAACGGGATTCTAGATTTTCTTTTGTTTTTGTTTGTTTGTTTGGTTTTTTTTATTGAGTGAGGGGGGGGGGGGTTCAAAAAGAATATTGGTAAAATGTGCACCTTTGCCCCCCTCCCTTTCGATCCTTTCTGATGCAGTGATCCCCGATCCTTTCCGGATGTTTTGGGTTTATGGGGAGAAGCGCGGTGTGACACAATGCATTCAAAGTTCTGGCAACAAATCTGCGGTTTTCGTCGAGAAAATTGTACTAGTACGTGTATTTTTAGCTGTGGTGTATATTTTATGTACACTAATAAGATTGGAGCATTCTTTCGTACCTCTTTATTATGCATTGATTGTGACATTATGATTCAGTCTTGATGAATAAAGACTTAATCTTTCAGAGTTTTAGCGATCAATTCAAAGAGTCATAGAGATTGATCAATGAAGCTCTGAGAAGATTTAAACGTTATCGATCACAAATATACGATATTGTCACAATCTTTGCACGAAAAAAGGGTGAGAAAAAAAATGTCAGAACTATATGGGTAACAGGCTCAAGAAATCCCCTCTGGGATAATTCATTATCATCGGAATGTATTTCGTTGCCTGGAAATGGTCCACTAACAAAAGAAACAAAAACCACAAACAATGGCTTTCCACGGACCTGTATATCTGTCTCCATGAACGTGACAAAGTGTACTATTCGTTTATTTGCATTGATCAGAGGGTTCGGCTATTTGCCTTTCGATATGGGAGAGATTCATTGACTGAATGCATTTAGAGAAAATGATGATATGTCAAAGGTGAAACTAATTTCAGGACATGATTCTGAACTTTATCTGTCTCTCTGTCCCTCTCCTTTTCTCGTTTTTGTCTCTCACTGTCTCTGCCCTACCACTCTCTCTCTCTCTGTTTTTTGTTTGTTTGTTTGTTTTGTTGTTGTTGTTGTTGTTGTCGTTGTTGTTGTTGTTGTTGTTGTTGTTGTTGTTGTTGTTGTTGTTTTTTTTTTTTTTTTTGGGGGGTCAAATGCCTTATTATTGCCGTGGCAACTGTGTCTTGCTTGGTTCTATAAGTTCTTTTCAGGCAGAATTTATCAGAATTACATAATTGGGGGGTAGACTATGTGAATAAGAATATTCTGAGTATCTGCCCCATATGTATTTTCTTTTAAAAGCAAAACAAACGGAACAGAAGAAAATCCACACCAAAACAGAACAGACAGATGTCCACAAAACTTGTCAGAAAAATGTGTCTGGTGACACAGATTTCCCGGGGGAGGGGGCAGGGATGATCCCCCTTATATAGCGTCGCGCAGAAGGTGAGGCAGTAAAAAAAGACCCATTCTCACTCACTTTGCTGGACCGATCTACGATAGATGAGACATGTGATGCTATGCTCATTGATTCATATACAAATGTAATTCTTAGATATTGAGGTACGAAGAGGAATCCGGCTTGCAACCATGTCCTCTATAAATAGAGATTAACTATCGGTGTGACTGTCGCGTCTCGTGTTATTAGGTCATTCTATAATGAATATGTTTTAATAGATATCTCCAGGGCTTGCTATTGTTGTATAGATGCATAAGGATACTGTCATGTGTGTGCCGAAGCACCAGTGAGCTTGAACTGGTTCCTGTAAGTAGGGCGCTGTTCACATACTGTATATACATACTGTATATAGTATACGGTAATCGCTCTTAAAACGTGGACAGTGGTGCACTCCAGATTTTCTGACAACACAAAAAAAGGTAAAAATAGTAAGGTTATCCTATTTTGGGGTGTCTTCATTGTGAGTGATATACATAGGAGGGGGGGGGGGGTGGTAGGTAGAATTTAAAAAAAAAATTGATGGAATTTTTCCATTATGTCTTTTCCCTGTTTAAGCCATGGGGGACGCCCCCTCTATACCGTCCCCTGTGATTACCGCCTATATGACCGTCGTTACTGCTTCTGGTCTGGAGTATTTTCTTATTTATTTATTGGTTCATTCATTCATTTATCTATTTATTTATTCATTTATTTATCTATTTATTTATTCATTTATTTATTCATTCATTTTTTTATTCATTATTTATTTATTTATTTATTTATTCATTTATTAATTAATTAATTAATTAATTTATTAATTTATTTATTCATTTATTTTATTCATGCTTCATCACATTACATAGCGTGAACAAAATATAGAAACGAGAACAAGTAATAATATTTGTTTAGAAAAAAAACTACTGTAAACACAATACAGGTAATATGGATAATGGAATAACGCACAAGTTGAAAAATAATGAAATTTACCACAGGCTACTTTATCGGATAAAGTCAAAATAACAGAGGAACAATCATAAAGTTACATTATGTTTGACTCACTTGGTTACAAGGTGGTTCTCGCCCTTTATTTTACAAATAAATATTGAATTGACGTATGATGAGGCGTTGCCATACCTTTATATTCAGTATTAAATATCTAAATCAGAAGCTATACAAACAAAGTGGGAAAATATCAACAACAAACGATAACTATTCTTTACATTAAATATTAAATGCAAGAAATTGTTGAAATAGTACGCTATTTACAGTAGAAAATAAAATGCAGAGGTGGGAAATGAGAAGATCTTTGGAGGAAAAGAGAGGGAAGCTTTCATTTAACCAAACGATTCAATTCGCGGATGCCAATTATAACAAAATATCACGATGAGAAATGTTTTTAAATGAAATGGTCTAGTCTGACAGGTGATAACAAGAATCAGAGACGATTGTAACATTAAAAAAAAAATTGTATCCGTCACATCTTTGAGATGATAACTATTTGATAGATCTTTTGAACATGTAGATGATTCGAGATCGGTGACAGGGAACCATACCATGGGCGGAGGGGGGGGGGGGCTAATAGGCCACCAATAATAATAAAAGCAGATATCATTATGTAGACCATGAACGTTTTCATGGCATTGACCGTGACCAGTGCCGTATATATAGATATATACGGCACTGCTTGTGGATGGCGCCCTCCTCCGGCCATGAACAGAATAACCTTGTCACAGTAAGAGGGCTTGAATGAGGCCCGCCTCGTCGAGTGATTACGTAAAATCTAATTAGAATATATAACGACAGGTTCGGCAGGACCCTCTCTCTCCCTCTCTCTCACTCACTCACTCAGCCGTTCTACAACAACTATTTTCATCTCTCTGTCAACTCTCTATTCCTTTAATTATTCATCCATTTCCCCCTTATGACATCCAATGATGTGGTTCGACGACCCTCTGTCTCTGCATCCAGACACCATGATCGGATGCAATGATCGGTGACACCTCCCCTCTCCTCCCTTCTCCTTATCTATGTCTCTTTCTCTATACATTGAGGACAATCCCTCCCTCCCCTCTCTCTTTCTTTCTTTCTTTCTTTCTCTCTCTTTCTTTCTCTTTCTCTTTTTGTCTCTCTCTCTCTCTTCTTCTCTTTCTCTCTCTTCATCTCTCTTTTCTACCCCTTTCTATCCCTCTGTCATCTTCTCCCTTCAATGATCCCGGTTCGCTGACCAATCTCCTCAGCGGCAGACGCCACGATCGGGTGCAACGATCGGTGTCTTCACGGGGATCAATCAACCTGGTGGGCTGCCGGTCGTCATAATGGCTTCTTAGGACAGTTTGAAACCAGAGTCATGCTGGCAAAATAATGCTCTCTTGATGTCACAAGAATAATTGGTGTTGTGGAGACGTACGTGACGTTATCTTTTCACGTCGTGAAGGGAGGTGACGACAGAACATTGATCTTCTTTCAGACGAGTCCTTTTCCCTCGCAACATGCACAAGCCTATGGCCAAGATGCGTTGTGATTATTACCACAAAGGATGAGGGAATAAAAAATGAATTGCTCACGTGTATTAACGATATTGTTCATGAATTCCTATGTGTACACTGCATGCAGTGAAGGCTGGATAAACACATTTGTTTCAAGGTGAACTGGACAATAAAATATAAAGCATAAATGACACTCAGGGGGGGGGGTTTCTTTGTGGCTTTATACCGTGATATGCGATTCAAGATGGAATAACCCTTGAAATGGCTGGTGGACTTGGCCAAGAGAACGAACTCAAAGTTGTGAACGTGGACCTTATGTGACGCTCTTGACATGCTTTGAGCTCTCAATAGCCTTCGATTTCGGGTTCCTCTTATTCACGTAATATTAAAGGATACATTATCAAAATCCCGAGAAACTTTTACAATATTTTTTGTCTCGCTACGCAAAACGACGAAACTTTAATAACAAAAATAATTTCATGTTACTTATGTATTATTATTGTATATTCTTATCCCCAGTCCTCAAAATAAAACGTAGTTTAATACGTAAAGAAGACGTGTTCATTAATTTCAATCGTAATGTTGTCTACAGAAATGGAAATGGTGAAATTGAATGGAAAAGTAGATTTAAGCGATTACTATATAAATGCATTTGCCATAATCATATTCAAAAGGATTGTGTCGAACTGTTCCATGATGCACATAGGGACCGAGTGAAATATCATTGCAGGGACAGTGCGACAGAAGAGTCCACTCGTTTACTTTCTCCGAAAACTCTGAAATGAAGGTGACAACCCTCTAAGCAAATTCAATTGCCTAAATGTTTTTGCAATAATTATTATCGAATTCTACGAAGATTGATAACATATTCCTCATATTGATTCTCATTCTTTTATTTCTTCTTGTTTTCATTTTACTTTCCAGCTTGTTGAAATGTCACGGACAACGCAGTTACCGGAGTCTGTCTATGCCAATGAAAATCCGCTCCTGCACCTCAACACGAGCTCCAGGGAGACGACGGATTCCGCTATCATCGAGCAAGGTGCATCGCTGTCGACAAAGATAGCAGCGTTGTCTCTTCTACCCGTAGTTATCATATGTGGACTATTCGGCAATGTGTTGGTGTGCCGAGCCGTGTTCCGCTACCAGAAACTCAGATGCGTCGCCAATACGTTTATCGTGTCGCTGGCGGTTTGCGACTTGGGTGTATGCGGTATCATCATGCCCTTCGCAGCCTATCAGGAACTGACCAGCGACAAGAAATGGCACCTCGGTCCAGTCATCTGCAATATATGGGTGGCACTCGACGTCCTGCTCTGCACGGCGTCCATCTGGAACTTGTGCGTGATTGCTCTGGACCGTTGTATGGCCATCACCAACCCCGTCTGGTACGTGAACAGACGGACACCCGTCATGGCGGCTGTAGCCATATCCTCAGCCTGGGGTCTCTCGCTTCTGGTGAGTGTCATGGTCCTCTTGCTCATGGATAACTTTGCGGATAGCGCGGACTACTCTTGTCAAGTTGCACCCAAACCAGCCATAGCTGTCATTTCTTCATCGGTTACATTTTATATCCCTTGTTTCATTGTAGTTGCGGTTTATATCAAGATCTTTCTGGCAGCACGGCGCCATCTACGGGGAAAGTCGATCAGGGCGGCTATCTCCACCATGCACCACGGGACACCGTCGGTACGGTTCGAGGAGAAACAGCCAAAATCCAGCAGCTCGGAAACACACGGCAATGGCCACACCGAACCGCTTTGTTCCTCTCCAAAAGAGAACATAAACCCAGTAAAATCTGCGAAAGGAAACTTCGAGCTGCAACTACCTAATGTAGCGTCTTCATCGAACAATGGACGCTCTTCAAATTCTCTCAGACCGCCTCCTGCGTCCGTCACGTCAATAAGTAGCATCAAACGGAAATCATTCAACCTGACCGTACCCGAACCATCTGTTTCTCCTGATGATGGGTTTTCAGGCGCTGACAATTCCGACATCAACGAAGTCCCGCGTTCGCCTCGGAGATCGCTGACGCCATTTTCATTCAACTACCCGAGGCCCAAGATAAACCGTATTTCAGTGACGCGGGAACGACGCGCAGCTGCTGTGCTCGCAGTGGTCATCGGCGTCTTCATTTGCTGTTGGCTTCCGTTTTTCATTGTTTACGTCATTATTGGGATGTGTGAGAATTGTCACGTGACAAACGTAACTTTTCAAGTGCTCACGTGGTTAGGATGGTGCAATTCGATTCTCAATCCTCTCATTTATACCGTCTTCAACCTCGACTTCAGGCATGCGTTCCGAAAAATTCTCCTTGACGTTCCGTGCCAGTGAAAGGTATCGACTGTTTTGATGAATATATTGTTCACTATCACCGATCTTGCATTACACAGTTTTAAAATCCACTGCTTCCACTACCACTGACTATATACATCAACTATGAACATGATTAAGTACATTGTCTTTTGACGTGATTGAGAAGAGAGAAAAGTTCATTTGATTTATTCGTGTGAATAGGTGACAAATTTTCAATGCTACCCCTCCTTTTCGTCACACTGAGCGAGTGCAACTATTACCGCCCTCGCAAGGCATAGAAGGGACGGGGTGACGCCCCCCTTCATTTAAAGATCATGTCAGTAAATTTTGATTTGTATTTCGAGCCATTTTGTCAAGATGAACATTTGTTTAAATTGCATTTCACTCCTGAATCGAGCTGTACAAGTATCGCGAAAGGAACACTGAATTTAAAATGGACGACCCTTGTGCGGCTGCATCTGGACCTCGAACGATCAAACTTATCTGAGCGATTTCTATGTTTAATTTGAGCTGTTCTGGGGCGATTTGGGCACCATGATCATAGGCCGTGAAGCAATGAAAATGACCTTGACAATCACTAGAGTAGCTTCGAAGAAGATTTTAAAGTTACTTTGTTAACCATGTACCAATGTTACCTCGTTATGATTATTTTAGCAGTTCCGTACCTACGGACAGTGAGAGACACAGGGGGCCACGTGCGTGCCCTTCCGTCGACAGGCGAACAAGATTACAGTAACTATAGAAATAGGAGAGAAAGGAAAAGAAAGAGAGGAAAAGGTAGCTTACGAAAATTATACGACCCCTCAAATCCCCCGCCCCTTTGTCACATTTTTACCCACCATGTTTGCACCATCGAGACGCCACTGTATTTTCCTATCAAATTGGAGAAGAGAGAAGGCACGAGAGGCCAAGGCAATAGACAATGCCGAATGGAGCAGATAGATGAGTGGAAGTGTTGTGTCGATTCAATGTTTAATACCATAATTCATGTCTGCTGCCACCTTCAGTTCTATTACACGCAATGTGATTTTTTTTTCTTATTGTCACAGTATCAAGCGAAGTAGGTTTTATTCCGACAGGCCCTTGTGAATTCTTTATTCCATTATTGTTTTTTCACGATCTCTTAAATTTGGTCATTTTTTAAAATTAATTTATTGTTTTAACTCAGTTTTATAACATTATGACCTTACATGTAATAATATAAATCGCCTTCTATAAACTTTTTATGTGTGTGTAATTTTTGCTTATTCGATAATTAATACTACATATATAATAATATCTTTATTTGGTCACCATTTTATTTATTATCGGGGTTATTAGCGTACCCGATGTCAAAAGCTTTGACCTTTAATAAATGATTATGAATCGCCTTCACAATTAGACATATAAAAACCACTTGTGTTACAGTGCTTTCCAATAATACGAAAATATTTAATAAACGGAGAGACATAGAGAAGAGAGAGGGAGAGATAGAGCAAGAAAGAAAAAGAGAAAGAGAGAGAGAGAAGGAGAGAGAGAAAGAGAAAGACAGAAAGAAAGAGAGAGAGAGATAGAAAGAGAGAGAGAGAGAGAGATTGTGTGCGTGTGTCATTATTTTGATCTTATGCAGTAAAACGGAATTCATTATCACTTCATTGTGAATTATTCGTTTTCCTACATAAGAGAGCATGGCAAATTGCATTTTATATTCTATTAGTTGCTGCTGACGTGACTTTTTCTTTTTCAGAGATTTTTTTAATGAGATAAACGTACATACTTTATGCTTAATCAATTTGTTCGTTCTTCCACCCTCACTGTCTGTCTGGCCATTTCTTTCTCTTGCTCACATATACTCTCTCTCTCTCTCTCTATTTATATATATATATATATATATATATATATATATATATATATATTCCCCTCTCTCTCCCCCTCCCTCCCCTCTCTCTCTCTCTCTATTTCTCTCTCTCTCTCTCTCTCTCTCTATCTCTCCCTCCTGTGCTCTCTCAATCTTTCTCTGTCTGTATCTTCCCCTCTCTCCACCTCTCTCCACCTACCTCCACCTCCCTCGCCCCCTCTCTCCCTCTCAGTCTCCCTATTTCTACGTCTTTTGAAATTCATTTTTTCTTCTCTCTCTTAGCACTTCGCAACGTGCAATCCACACCTCCAATATACATGTATATATATATTTGATAGACATGACATAATTAATATGATAGGTAATCATTTCTTTTTATTGCGTACTCAGCACACATACACATGCAATTGATTGATAAAATTAGTGAATACATATAATCGTTAACTGATTGCAGAATAAAGTTGGGGAAACATATCAGAAATAATGTATTTTATATTCAAACGTGACTAGTTTTATCATTTTTTTTCACACAAAGTTATCACCATAATACTCCTGACGTCAGTAGATGATTATGTAAAACGTCATTGTAGTGAAATCTTCTATTTTAAAGATGATGAATGATGATAGTTGGTACTGTTTTTTTCTAAACCTATGCGTTTTACTTTGCAATAATGGTAGAAGAAACCAGCTTCTACATAATCCATAACCAATCAAATTTCTAACATTGCTCAAAATCCTATTTTTTTTTCTCCTAAAGGGAGACAGTTAACAGTTTCAAAATAAATACAAAAAAAAAACACATAGCATACAAATAAATATGACATGTTTGGGAGTTTAATGTTCCATCCTCAGCCTAAATTTTACACCAGGCAGAGAATAAAGCATTATATGAAACTCCAAAACACGTCACATTCATTTAAATTTTATGTGTTCTTCGTTGGTTTATTTAGTGCATTTCATTTGATATTAACCAAATGGAAGAAGATGCCTGTCAGCGAATATAATCTGAGTCCAAACTAAACATATATGGATACAAAGTCTAAAACAGGAAATGTACAAAGGAAATAGACAACGGTCATTATATAATTTGAAATCTTTTTCGCAGGCATTTAAGAGTATGTAAATGTAAATTAATGCTTTAGCCTTGCACTCTTTAGTATTGTCAAGTTAAGTTTAATCAAATATTTAGAAAAATCTAGTCAGAAAGTTATTGATAGACAAAGTAATATCTAAATTTGCAACTTTAAAAAGAGCCATCGTGTAAATGTATTTATTTCAATCTATTAAAATTGGAAGAGATTATGTGAAGATGAACTTTCAGAATAGAACGATATTACTATTTTAAGATGATAAAACCCATTAATATTTTTTCTATTACTACCTTTTATTGCATAGACTATTCTCAAGTGATTTTCTGCTTGTTCACAAGAACTAATTGCAGAATACTTAGCAATTTATTTGTAAATTAGTAGAATCGTAAAAAAATAGAATTGACATGTACACAATAAAACATATGAACAAGAAAAATAAACAATCTTCTCTCTCGTATCTTAAAATAACAAATTTTCATTACATATGATTTTATGTCGATGTTATAAAATATATTAATGTTATATCCATCACAATATAATTCGAGAATCATAAGATTTGCCATTCAAATATTTTAGAAGAGAAACAACCATGATAGAACAGTCACAGAATTCGAATACATACAGTCAATGAAATCAACTTAAATAAGTTTTCACACACTACAAATATTTTGCTCTTACTATTAAGTCTCATATTGATCTAATTATTCAACTTCTAACACCTGATTTATATTTTACTTCAGGTGCATTACGATGAAGAAAAATGAAAGATCGGGTAAAGATTGCGTATGATTGAGAATAGGACGGAGTTCGATAGTAAATTGCTAACATTTTAATGAAATACAGTATAATTTTTTTGAAATAATGTCATTCAAGATTAGTAAGTAAAGAATATAAACTTTAAGGTAATTATGCACATGATAAAATGGCGACTGCTAATTGCACTCAATTTATTTGATATTTTCTGATGATTTAGATCAATTGCTACGTATCCCCTATCATGTTAATAATTAATGGTACTTTTCTTGGCAACCGCATGCTACCATTAGCATTCAACATGTTTTAAGGTGATATACAATACCCCCTCCCGTTTTCTTTTTAAAAACTGTAATTTACACATATGGGGTTGGGGTGTATCCAACTATGGAACTATAAAATAAGTACTACTTTTTTCATTATCCAGCAACAGTCAGTGATCCCCATCGTTGCTTTTCATCGGGGTAACTCGTGAGGGCAAGGCACACTTCAAAATGTACAATACTGTTATGCTTTAACGAAGAGTTTATAAAGTGTAACGTTGACCGTTTGGGAATGGGTGGGGCACGGGGCACATAGCCCTATTAATCACCAAAACAAACATAGGGAGAAGGGAGACAATAGTGAGTAGATGAGAATTATGATCCCAACCCATCGTAAGACCCGTGCTCGGTCAATGACGGCCCGGGCTCCCGCAATTTACGATTTGGCCCACGCTAAACAACTAATATATTAAGGTCTTAAGGCACATCGTGCACAAATAGAGTGATGGCTTGGTCGTGATTTCACATGCAGCACAAAACAAAAGAAATATAATTTTTCTTTTATAAACACATGGACAATAAATTGCAAACTCATCACAACTTCCGAAAGACGATTCAGTTGTCTCATTCCCGAGTTTGCACTTATAGTGGCAAAGCATAGAAACATAAACAAGGAAAACTTACAAGAGATGAGTTCTATGACACATCCCGAAATGTATTTACTTGTGACAGTTTCAATGTCTACAATCCCGACACCTTTCTCAAACATGTACCGGCAGACTGAAGCTAGCTGCCAGTTTTCCGACCGCCAAATGATGCCGTTTTGCCGTGTCAAAATGTGTCATAGATTTAATAACTGAAAGCATCCTGATGACAAGGATAAAACCTCAGTCACACCATGCAACGAGACCGACGCCAGACCGACAACAGACCAAACATAAAATCACAATACCCCCGAATGACCAAGAATCGGTCGGTTTGGTGTCGTGTGTTGGTTTGGCGGTGTGACCGAGGCATTACGATGGTAATGATTAAAGCCTAGGTTCAATACCCTACACCCTGACTACCGAGCCTGTTCTTCCTAGCCCAGCCCTGCTGTTGAAGCCGACGATGAGAGGTTCTCTCCGACACCCAGTCCGGTGCGATGATAAAATGGCGTCGGTATGTCGGCTTGGTCATCATGAAGTGGCTGTTCTCGTGCCGGTACTCCTCGGCGATGGTGACCCGCTTCTTACGCGGAGCCTGAGGATTGGAGGCAGCCATCGACTTTGGCAGCTGACGAACGTCCAAGCCTGGTTGTTGACTGAAATTTACAGGGAATAAGATCAGAGGTTATTTTTTTTAAATTGAAAATGGGCATCGTTTGAATATTTTGAAAGGATAAGGGGTGTAGAAACGAAGTTGTCGACAAGTACTGTTAACCAAGAAATGATTTTTTTATAATTTTCCCATTTAGCAAAATAGGGATAAAGAGGTTACAAGAAAAGGGATAAAATTTACCATAAGTGGTCGGTAAAAATTCTAACAAGCGGAAAAGAAGTCTTCAAATTTAAGACTTCAACATTAGTATTTGTTTAGTACAAAGAGTAATTAAATCAACATACTGTTTGTCTAAAGTACGTGTATAAACGGTGTGTAAAACTTGTGTGTACACACGATGGAGGGCACAAGAGTTTGACATCGTCAGCTTAGAGACGGAAGGGCACTTTACATGAAGTTTATAGCCTTTCTAGCTCCCTGTCGACATTGTCAATAATACTTCTTGAACACGGAACCAAGGGAAGTACATGTCTCACGGACAGTATCAATGTACGACACATATCATTACAACAAAACGAAATGAAAAGAGTTGCCCAAGATCACCACGCGGTCATCAATCATCAACCATGGACAATAAGTTTAGAAGTACACAGGTAGGAAGAGAGACAGACAAAGCAACAAATCAATACTTTTGATCGTCCATTATTAAAGTCTCAGCCCGAGATCGATTGTCTGGCGGACAGTAAACAAGAGTCCATGCTCCACTTCCATATTTTTTGTTTAAAGGGAAGTAGATTTGTGACATGCGATCCGGGATAGGAGAATTGCCAATTATGTTTTATTTTGTTTTTGTTACAGAACTCTGCAGCGCCGGATTAATAGGGGAAACAACCGACCTGCACCTCGACCGTTTGAAACCCATCTGCAACAAAAATGTTGCCCCCTTAATAAATTGTGATATCTTTTGGGAATTGTGCCCACTTTAACACACAATCCTAGATCTACTCTAAATTCTTAGTGAGCTTTGACCATGAAAGGTGCATTCTGGAGGACAGGGTTACAAGATCGAAACTCGTGTCAACACAAGGCCGCCGCGCATCTTATGATCAAACCACGATCAGAGGTTGAAATAAAATGGCAAAGAAGACTTTTTTGCCAGGTTAAAGACCCGAATATTCATATGAATAGAGAACTAAATTTGTATGCATCGTAAGCCTTTCAGTGAAAGAAGAGGCCCATTCGGCTACACATCGGGGACTTTTGACTTGTCTGGTCTGATACAAATATTTCCAATGCGAGCTGTTTTCTGATCAAATGGCTTACAATGCACAATTTCAATTATATTTCACCATCATTGTGGCATTTTGAGACATCAATCAGGATAATTTTGCACGATTAACTATTGAATCTAATTATGTTGCAATTTCTTTCCAGATCTGTAGGTAGGATTGTGAATTAGCCAGTGGTAGATCGGCCCACAGAGATGAGAGACAAGGAGAAACCGGAACCCCATCAAACCGACTTCTTGAGGACGAGAGAAATCAATTCACTTCTAACGTAGAATTAAGAAGTAGATATCCATTCTATTCTGCATCATTTATAAGTTTCAATGATGTCGTATCCGCTTCTTTCGAGAGAGTGGACTTGACGAAATTCTGCATCATGCTACATCGTCTTCTCGTCGAGTAAACTCAACCTAACGAGAACAATCATTAATTTTCACCTTGTTAGAGTCATCAGTCTTTAAGCGTCCTTACAAACGTCTACATTGAAAGTAAAAATTAAAAACGAAATGCTTACAGCTCTAGCTTCTCTCTTAATTGCTTCATCCAGGCCTGTACATGCGTATCATCTCGGCCATTCCTGTTCGGCACTGCTTGTCTAGGGGCTGGTGACGGCGGAACATACACGTGAGTGGCCGCTGGGACTCTGCCATTGGCGGGCATGCTTCGACGTGGGTTCATCATAGCATTTGCAGGAGCCGCGGGTCGAGGAACTGGTTGAGCGCCATTCAGAGATTGAAGCATGTTGTATGCGACGTCTTTCTCTGCAGGATACAAGAAAATTGGTTGTTGAACGTTAAATCATGTATGCAGTCATGAAATGAAATGTATGAAAATAGGTATTATTGATGGGTCCGAACACTACCTGAGAGCTTATCAAAGTCATGATGCCAAGCGGACCAAGATAATGGAACACAATACGAAAAATGGGCACTTTTTTAAAAGGAGGACTACAAGAGGCATGTCTCGACGGATCAATAAAAATTGTTTTGCATTTTGCAATGAAACCTACCTTTAATTGGAATAACTTTGACGCGTTGGAACGGCATTTTTGTACTTTCCTTGACCGACCCAATACAAGACTTGTTGATACCCTGGCAGTTGGTAAGGTAATAACTCCTAAGCAACACCAACATGAACAAGGGGCTCACCAACTACGGCGTGATATTGACTAACAATTTCGGACAAAGGAAAACTGTCATTGTCATGTCGCTTGCGGTGAGGAATGGTTTCTGGTCCATTGAAAGTTGGACCGGTCACCGCAGGGGCATGATTGTCAAGCCAGACCCAACAAGGACGCAACGTCAATAACCCTTCCGCAAGGTGAGCGCCCTCTTGGCTCGAATTCAACGATTATGATAGGAACATCTCTGATTGACTTTCAATTCGTCACACATAGATATTATGTCAATCCCTTGACATTAGTGGAAGTTCTACGACACATATTCCGGGCGACAAGTGCTAAGCGATAATTTCCTACACTAACCGATATCCTAAATTCAAACCTTGGACCCAACCCTAACCCTAAACCTAACCTAAAGCCCAACTGCAACCCTAACCATATCTCTATATAGGCTTCTTTTAACGAAATGAACCAAACCCGCAGCATTTGTTGCCGGATTAAACGTCGGAGGTTCTACAACATTATGCTTCGGCGACAATCGCTTCGTGGCTAATTTCCTACTCTAATCAATTCTTAACCTAGCTCTATATAGACTCAGAGCAAAATGTAAATTTCGAGTTACCACTTGTGAAATGAAGACTAGAGACTAAATAATGGGGAGACAGTGGGGAGGGGTGGGGTAGGGATTCAGTTGCCCCTGATAGCTTCGGATTCAACTGCTTATAAACAATGGAGCATGCAATTAAGATGAATGTCCCCCTCCCCTTCCTTCCCCATCCCATCCTGACTATATATCGACGGCCCTGCTAATATCCCAGTCAACCGAATCCCAAGCGACCGATAATAGACCAAAATATTGTCCATTCGGGGTAGTGTATCTATTTTTGTTGTTTTTGTTGTTTTGTTTCTTTGTCGGTCTGGTAACGGTCTCGGATATAATGACTATATAGGCTGTAATGATTGAGATGGAACTTACCGAAATCAGTAGCCCCTTCGGCCCATGCCTTCATTCTTGGGCCTAGTTTGTCTGATGTTGTCTTTGAGGCCGAATACTGGGGTATAGGAGAAAACGAAATAGATATATTGATTATTTGGAAAATAAGAATTAATGGATGACTTAATGGTAATTTTTCGACAGAAGGACCTACAGTCAGCTGAAAGTAAAATGGCAACATTGTAACGAAGGAAACATATATAAAGTAAACATTTTTTTTTTTCTGTCTGTTTTTTTTTTAAACGTTTGTTAATAATCATAGGCCAAATTTAACAAAAAGGAAAGTTGCATACAACATGATTACACAGAGAATCAACCTAAGGCAATTTTAATAGCCTTGTGTGTCACCTCCTGAATAGTGCGAACATGACAATCGCACATTGCGTAAGCCTCACGTGATTTTAGAAGGCAATACAATATGATAGTGAATATAGTGATACATGAAACAATTGAAATGTCAATGAAATCTCAATGATTGGCAAGAATTTCTACTTTCGAAATCTGTACCTCAGAAACAATGATATCGATTTATGGAATAACAAAATATCATAAAATGAAAGTAGTGAAGTTTGTTATGTTATCTCGAGCGGCAACAAAGCACCAAACTTGACGTGACAATATTGATTAGATACACCTCACAATGAGCAATGACTAATTGTATTGACCGATACACATAGGAGCAAATCTCAGCGGAAATGGAGCACACCAGAACGTCCTTTCCCTTGATAAAGTGTGTGGGGGCATATTAATTATACCCTGGGTTTTAACCCTATACCCCCGTCCCCTCCGCTTTAATATTTGCAAAGAGTTTTCGGCTTAATATGTGAAGACCACATGTAATAAAATTGGACCAGACACTGAATTGCTTTCTTGGTCTATGCGGTGAGAAATATTTCACAATGGGAAACGATTTTCGGAATCCTACCGGATTTCATAAGACCAGAAAGAAAGTGTTGGCGGGGAGGGGGATACTGCTCTCGAGGTCTATACGGGTACTAAATCTTCCTTTTTAATTTTGTATTGTAGTTAGTGTGCGTTGGGCGTTATTTAGGCACATCGGATATAATATATATATATATATATATATATTCTTAGTTCGGGGCTGACATTGAATTTGTCGATGACTTGATGACTCACCGATTCTTCGACCGCCTTCTCGTCATCCTTCTCATTACTGTTATCTTTACCTTCCATCTCAGCCTGTTAGTCAAGTGCAAGGTTAGACACACACACACAAGGAAAAAAAAATGAATATGAGATCAAGAAGAAGGCACCACCATTTAAAGTCCAGGATTTGAAATTCGGATTTGAAACAAGACTATAATATGAATTTTAAATTCTTAAAATACTTAAAATTCAAGTCTAATGAATTCAATTTTTAAATCCTACGATTTACCTTTGGCTGCGCGCTCATGCATGACATTATTTACAAACAATCTGATAGACGAGAAGTTTTAAGTCCTCAAAGATATATTTGCAGAAGTCAATTTCGGTAAAACCTTTAATTGTATATCCTGTAAAAGAAATCTTAATGATTTAAAATATTTTTAAGTTTTAAGAAGAATTTAAAATTCAAGCCCTAGAAATTACGAGAGTATTAAGTATAAGAAACAAGAGCACGAAGAATTTTCCAATTACCACGAATATTTCTCAAGAATTAGTCATGCCCGTCACCATCACACACGCGTGCAGATTATGCAGAGAAATAAGGTCTATCAAATATAATGTTCACCAAAGGAAAAGTGACAGTTTTATGAAGTTTGTAACAGCTCCCATAAAGTATAGGGCAACAATTAATAACAATAAGAAGACGAGGATAGCGCATTATTACAATTAATGAAATAACTTCACCAAAAATTTATAGCGAAGCAGGAAAAACATACATGATAGCCAAAGATATTTTAATGTTTAAAGATGTGCTTCCTTAAAAGGGCCCATGTATGTGAATCAGTAAAAAAAGAACGTGGATGCGGATCCAGGATCAATTCCTTTTCTTTTCTTTTCTTTCTTTTCTTTTTCTGGGAATTTGATTTCAGGAACCAATTAGTCCTGAAATAATTCACTGGAAGGGGGGGGGGGTATGAGCTATTTGTCTTGTAATCACATGCTTCTTCTTTTCAAGAATACAAATTTCAGGAATCCCCAAGCAAATTAATGTGAACAAACTCGTTAACATTTGTTAATTATGTAATAGATAATGTGCTTTGGTTTGAGATTTCAGCCATGGCCATGTTATATAAGTCTAGATTAATCACAAAATATTATCATCATCCATTTTACTCCCTCTCCTAGCCTTGCCCTTACCTGACCCGGAGCAGTCTTCGATCTGTACAACACCGGTCTCTGTGGTGTCGATGCACCTGACCCAGCTAAAGCAGCAGCCTGAGCCTCATACGCAACGGACTTGGGTCGCCTTGCTTGCGGGGGCGGGGTAGGTGGGGTATGGGTCCTCTTGGTTTTAGTGCCCGTCATGGATTGGGTGCTGATGTTCAGTAGGGGTTTACGGACGGAGGTCTGGAATTTGACCGACGGGGGCCGGGGCGTGGCAGGTATCTGGCCGTAGGTTTTAGCAGCAGCTTTGTAGTGGTTTCCTCCTATAAGATATAAAGAAGTTGATTGAGATGATAACGTGTGTAAATTGATGTAAACGTATTCAAACAATAATCATAAAATTATCTCAATTATCAATATTCACAAGTTTTTCATGACCTGAAATAACCAAACTTCCCATCCCATCTCTCGACAAATTGTTCCGTGCATCATGTATGGCAATCGAAGTTTGGTAATGACCGTGGATGTTTTCTAACTCTGTTTGTCTCATGGGTAGGAAGTGTCAAAGGTAGATTGATACCTTGTAAAGGCACAATAGTAGCTGAATCTGAAACACTCTTGATAATTCTAACACTCATAATTCTCTCCTTTTTTCTCAGTTTCATTACCTGGACCTTCAGTTCTCATCATCAATCACCCACCTTGATAATCGACGTATAATGCCGTATCTTAAGTCAAAACGTTTTAATGGTATGAAGCAGGTTCCAAATTGCATAAAAGTGAAATGGATAAAGGGGCATCGATGGAGGTATACGTTGGGGTAGTTTTCCCTCCCCCTCCCCATTATAAGATTAATAGTGTATACTTGATAAATGCTTCCAATAAATCCAATCAATGTGTTTTTGCACCCCATCCCCTCCACCCTGAAAATGGATGGACGCCCCTTCGTGAATATTCTTATTCTATCTTTACTTCTATTCTCGTTTCAATTTGACTGATCCTCTCTTATAGAATTAAAAAAAGAAGAGATGAACTATGCATTGTACTCTTATAATCTATTTGTCTGCCCCCCCCCCTCACATCGACGAACCTGCATGGATAATCCCTTCCTTTTTTGACTTACTTTCTCGTTTCAATTCTTTCTTGTCAGCACGTTGACTATCTTCAAGAATATTCAATGATGACGAGATGAACCCATTCAGGTCTACATCTAAAAGAATCGAGAAAACAGATACAGAATATTAATATGATGTCTAAGACAAGTTCATGGTAAACTCAATATCCCAAGACTATCTATTCCATGGAACATCCCCCCGAGAAAAAAAAAATCCGCCACTGTTGGTGCGTGTATATAGCCTGGGGGAGGGGGGGGGGGTTAAACTCAATTTTGCAATTTACGCCTCTCATACAGAATTCGCGAAGTTTCAATACGCTTTTAGAAAAAAAGGTGTGTTTGGTGCAAGATAACAACACTTTATTCACAATTTCCAAACTAAAAAAGAAAAAAAGAAAAGGAAAAAGTAATCAATAACATACAATAACAAGACTTGTCTGGAACTGGAATAAGAATCACATGCAACCATGTATTTTTGGTTTTAAAGAGATATGTCTTCATCTGTCATATTGAAGTAAAGCTAATCCAAACTCATGGATGAAAGTAGTGCAGAAATGGTAAACGTGTCTCCTCGTTCCCAAAAAATCATAGTGCCCTCTCGTGCTCCATCACATCAAAATTCTTGACCCTACACTGTCGTGCACACACTTTAAATGATTCCGTACAATTCGATTTTTGGACAACGGTATGAACTCGAAAAGGTCTTACAGTGCCTAGACAATAATAAATTTGCCCACTTCAAGTAACAAAGGGAGTGCCATAAATTGTCTTACCACGTGAATATTTTCTGGTCCTCATAATCCAATGTTTGAAACTTACTTTAGAACAAAAACAAACAAAAACCGTCACAAATATGAACACGTTTTGTGAGAATTTCAGTCTCTGTCAAGTATCACATAGCGTCCTTACAGGTACCAATAAAGATAAATCGGTGATTCTCATTCTTCCAATTATCCGAAATTACTTTATTCTTGCTTAGGTTATTACAACAAATATAAAGCGTCGGATCGTTAAGGTCGGGGTAATGGTTTTAATAAGTTGTCAGGAGTTTGTCCGGGGTACTTTTTGTCAGTTGTACTTATCCTACGGGGGTAGTTTTCTGGTCTTGGCAGTGGAGTGGGTATCCCATAGGGAATGCGATCAAAATAATTTACTAAAAAATGGCGTTAGATGACACATTGGATGGACAACAAAGTATCATCAAATTCCGTTGAAGGTGCAGACACCTTGTGAGATAGATATCTCAGCATGTGGAGTGTTATATTTATGTTATTGTTATATGTATTTCGAATACAAGCATTTACGTCATGAATATAAGATTCAGCGATCGAGTTTATTCACATGTTTTGCCTCTAATGACCGTACATTAGATGAATAGAAATAGAACAACCCAAACACATTACCCTAAGAAAGCAGATACATACCTGAACCTCTCACACCCCCTCCGCTTCCATCCCCATCCCCGGTCTTATAAACAAATTCAGAGCCCCTGGTATAGAATACAAAGTGGTTCAATCCTAACATTAGCATGACAATTTGTATCGAGTCATTATTAAAGCACAACACAAAAGGTTTGCCTTAACTATCAAGAGCGTAAAGAGTATATAGGGTCGCCTCTTACGTTTTGGTTGATTTGGATGGATGCTGATACCAGGCCCTTGATCGGGTCTAGCCGGGAGAGACTGGGTGAGTTGTGGGTACTCTCTATGCTCCATGACCTTCTTGATGTTGCTGAGTTTCCCTTCCCCTATGGACTTGAGAACATAGTCCTGGACCGCTCTCTGGACCCGATGCTGCAAGGCCATCTGGGCATCCTGCTGCTTTATGTTCTTGGGCTCCAAAAAGTCCTTTAAAATGAAAGAAAAGAAAAATAAGAAGTTTTTAAACCTGTCGACAGTGACCATTAAAGCCAAGAGTATGACGTTTTTATGTTTGAGTTTCTATTCTTTTATTTATAACAAATGAAATGACAGAAACTGTAATAAGAGTGAAAAGAAATATATCAACTTCTACCTTTATCAAGTCAGCATGATACACTTCTGTACTCTACAGGTTTCCCAGCATTTCATCAAAACAAATTCCCTGAATTATCCCCCGATTTTTCTTCTGATTTATCCATGATTGTCAACATTCTGGGATCATTCAAGGAGGCATTTTACACACTAAAAGATTACCATAGCCAATCATTCAGTATATAAACTTTTTGGACACGAGGCAAAATATAGGAGACTGACTTCTTTCTCTTGTGATCCATGAAAAGGTCCCTGATCATTTTAGTGTATTTTGCTCCGTCTAATCGTCTGACTTGTTCTTAATAAAGGGAACGTATTTTCAAGTTTCCCTGATTTTCAGGATAGCTGGTAACCCTGCTCTAATAGTAGGAGGGTTTGTTTGCTTTCACCAATAGACAGAGAAGTCAAGTTGGTACCATATCAATTTTAATGACAAGCCCCTTCTCATAATAAGAATTTGATGAAGAAAAAAAAAACAGAAACATGGGCTTTCCTTTGAAGTATCTTTCTCTACGACTGCATTCTGATTGGCAGAGTAGACAAAAAATCGAAGCCATGCCAAAATATTATCCTGGATGATTTAATTTGCGAGAGGTTTTTAGACATTTGACTGGGTCCACGGTCAGAATAGCATCACCTGTCGCTAGGCAACGCATCCTCGCCTGGGTTCATCCACCCGACCGATATCAACGCGCAACAAGGTATCGATGATGCATTGTACTTGGGGGTGTTTGCACTGTTAAATTGAAATTGTGGAGGTATAAGCGCGGGAGATCGCAGCCATTGAAATGCGGAGAAAGCAATTTACAGCGAGGGGATAAAATTGGCTCTGGCTTCATCCTATTTGCATCTGCTGTATGCCGAGACCTAAAGTGACTTGATTAATTTGATTAATTTTCATCGATTTTCGCGTCTGGCTTTGACCAAACTTTTAGTGGTTGACCTTGGTTCGATTGTTATACACATCCACCTCCCCATGCTCGGTGTAATGAATGACAATAGGTTATGGATAGGTAAACGAATGCATTGACAATGCTCTCTTCCTGACTGTTTGGCAGATCTACTTGTACCAATGAATTTGACATTTTTATTGAACTGCATGGCTGTGATGTGTCGTAGTAATTTGTCAATGGTACAATAGAATTGATTGATCGCTATATATATTATCGATGTGACAAACATAAATACAGAGATGTACGTTTGCATAAACCTTGTGAATACCAATGAAATTAAAGCATAATATCCAGGGGTGGGGGATGGGGCGCCTCCACTTTAGAGGGAAAATGGTGTCGGGAAAAAACTGCTCCTATCCCTCCCCTCCCTTCCCTCCCTCCCCTTTCTTCATCTGCCCAGTGGAGTCAGGGAAGGCTGGGAGGACTCTGAACATTACATTAGGTTCGGGGGGCCCGGGAGGTGGCTGTCAGAAAAACACTGCCCCTCCTCGTCCTCCTGACAATTCCGATCTGCCCCTTTAAAGGAACTTAGACAGTGTAACTCCCACTATAAGACAGTTAAATGTATTTGGTAACTAATATCAGAATCATTCAACAAATAATACAAAATCAAACATCTACACCATTTACAACATACCTCTATTTTCTACCCCTCCCCCCCCCCAAAAAAAAGATTTAATCGATATGTATATCTTGTGCGTGACTTGTTTGTTGGTTTCGTATCTAAGCGAACACGATTTGCCATTTTTCTCGAGTACTTGTCAAACAATGCGGTTAATATTTTATGATTCTTAATTATGGTACCGTGGTTACACGAGAGTAGATTACTCTATCTCATAAGGAATTCTTTCGGAGCAATAAAAATTGTGCCGATCACCCTAATTTGTTTTATTATGGACGACTGATAGTATCTGAAAAAAGTAAAGCAAACAGTTGGTGATAAAATCAACCAAGGCACGGAGCCCACATCCGTCAAAACGTTAACTATTCATGGAAGACCTTATAATATTTTCAGGAAGCTTTTCTGTCATCATTCAGATCGCCTACAGTTTCAATTAAGTTGTGTGTACATGTATGTACGATTAAGAAAAACGTTAGAAATCAAAGTACATATGTAGTTTCCGAGAAGAAAAAAAAACAGTCTGATTGAATCTTTGCAACAACATAATCGGGTCCTGTGGTCAATGATGGTCATACATAACAGAAATTGAGTAAAATAAAAAAATTAATAAAAAAAAATACAAAAGGAAACAAATTTTCCACATATTCCATCAGACTGTGGATAATAAACTTGCAATCTTGTCAATTTTCTGATCCGATTAGCTGCACTCGATCAGGTTGCGTTGTCGCTAAGGTCATGAAGGTATGAGTTTTACACGCCACGTTACTTAATATACCAACATATCCACAGCGTATGGACAGCATAATGCCACCTTAATTCGCTGTCCATCCGATATAAAAATGTCATGTAGCGTTTCTCAGCTAGAGTTAACAGGAACAGATATCTCATCATGGACAGTAAAATGGTATCCCAATTTGCTGTCCATAGTGAATGCGATCACATTTACTAAAAAATGGCACTAGATGACACATTGGATGGACAACAAAGTATCATCAAATTCCGTTGAAGGTGCAGACACCTTGTGAGATAGATATCTCAGCATGTGGCGTGATGTATTGATTTGATCGAGAAAGCCTTATCGACCTACGAGAAGAAAAATAAATGATATGGACGAACCCCTAGATGAAGAATACAAAATATCATTCTTTTCATCCATCATCAGCCCAACTCTGTAGCCTTTGACCTCTATCTTCATACCAACACAAATAATTTACAACATGTCACTTAAACTTGAGCGTCATTTCCAACAAGGCCGTTAATTAATCATCACGAATTTCATTTTAGTTTTACTCAAATAATTTTCTAACGGATACATTAAAAGCTTAAGGAATGGGCGTGCAGCTGAAATGAGTGGAGTAAATTTTCCGTGCATGTGGGCGGGGTGGTTCATATTAAAATTAAAAAAAAAAAAACATGACGAGAACCAAAACGAACTTAAAAGCTGCTTTTAATCTTTAACCCTCCCTTATTTTTTTCATTTGAATTATGATATAAGTCTACCAAAATGCATTTTAATTGCTTGTTGTTTAACAAACGCATTTTAATTACTTGTGGTTTAACAAACGCATTTAGTTCATATTATAATTTTATTTTTAAATCGATCAACTGCAGGTGGTCACCAATCCTCGCACTACAAATTTTGATGTCTTTTGTACATGTGGCAATTCAATTCATTACGCTCTTTACCGTTCAGAGACACATCGGTAATAGGAGGGGTGTCTGGGGGAGCATGCCCCCTAGCTAATTCTGAGAAGACAGGGAACGGCGAACAGCAAGGTGTGGGGGAGGCTGATCACCTTGAGAGTATTTTTCTTTAGGGCGAAGCTTTCCTGAGGTAGTTACCCAGAGGCAATTGTCTTAGGGTTAGGTGTCATATGGTGTATGTGTCCCGGGGCAGTGAGGAAGGGATAGTTTCAAAAATCTTTATAGAAAAAGGGTGCATTATTTAGAGATCAAAATGTTTGACTTGAGGTGACTGACAAAACAAAGACGCGAGTGAAATATTTCATTTTTTAGTGAAATTTGTTTATGTCCGATTTTGCCACCATTTCGGCTTTCATTGGCTAAACAAACTTCGTAATCCAGTGGTAATAGTTTTGCTTGAAACTATCCCATTCTCTTTTAATTAAATAGAAATTGAAGAAAAATTTATTTAGAGCACTTTCAACAGTCACGTTAAATATAAACATACAACAAATTGCAGCATATTGGGCGAAATATTCTAGGTATTTTTACCGATATCAATTTATTAATTCAATACCAGACGGGAAATGCACGTTGGGACTCAATTGCTTTTAAAACTATAACCAATCTACAATGACGACTTCATACAGTATAATGTATTTATCGTTTTAATTGTTAGAATATGTCTGCTTCCTTTCATTTCAAATTGGACTATTGTAAAGTCAAATATTATCTGAATGTATTCATAATACTTTTTGACAGATTTCAATAAAACATGATGAATGTGGATTCGATTTTGTTATCATGTTAATTGTGAATGCAATCATGCATGATGCTGGGGGATCGTTACGATTTATATTGTCCCAGTTTCACGAATGGATTATTCTATAAAGCCCCATAATTATATTTAAAGTGAATAGTTAACAGTAGGCCTACATCCATAAGAGTACAGTGACTTTAAATGAAAAAAGTAATCATCATTCAAAGCAATTATTTTTAGTATACATACTTCTTTCACTCTATAATTGTATCATTTTTTGATATTGTTTTGCACATCCCAATTATTCCACAGTACAGTGTAAGCGTTATAACATGGGCATAAATCGCTCTTAAAACATGAAGGGGAAATATTAATTCACTTCATACTTCTCTGACCAAAAAAAAAAGAAGAAGTTAAGTTAGTAAATCGTAAATCGTAGGGCCCATTTAACAGTATAATGCCCCTGCCCCAAAACGTGTTTGGTGGACGCGTCCCTCTACCGCCCCCAGTAATATTACAGCAATGTCATATTCCAAATGGAGACATGACATTTTTGATATAACATGCAGCATCTTTTTCTTCTTCTTCCTCCTCCTCTTCTTTTTCTTCTTCTCCTTCCTGATCTTCTTCTTCTCCTTGTTCTATCTCCTCCTCTTCCTCCTACTCCTCCTGTTCTGTTTTCTTCTTCCTCCTCCTCTTCTTCTATTTTCCTCCTTCGCTTTCAGTACAGGCTATCATCTGGCGTAATTCTGCACTGTAGGATAACACTAATGGAGAATGCCGTGAGCAGATGAAGGCCAACATCAAAATGTCTGAAGAATTTCTTTGCTTAGACGTAAATAATAATGACCTCTGTTTTGTGCCAGCTAATAGCTAAACAAGCTATTGGCTCACTCTTAGACATGGAGCTAAAAGACTAGAAAAACGAAGAAAACAGTGATAAAGATACAAAACTGGATATGTTTAGCAATAATAGGAATAGAATGAGGCGTCACAATGTGGTGTCCTACCGATTGAGGATGAGGGTTGTTACTGCGATGGGCTGATGTAGGTCTCATTCCAGGCTGAACAAACGTTTTCTTTCCTTTACGGAAATCATCGTAATACTGGGTCGTGAAGAGTTTCTTCTTCGCTAAATTAGGCATGGTGATGATTGCTGTTGACTACCACTGGCAGGAACCGAACTCCTTCTCATATATATCTCTCAGCATAAATATATCAAGTATCAGACAGGTTGCGTGCTAAGTGTACATGGTATGGGATAAACACTTTCCCCTTTCACTCCACGTACAAGGCACAGAACGCGATTATAGTCCGAATATTAGTTGAAATCCCACCGAGGTCCCATGCTATAATGGTCTGTGTTGAACAGAATTCCAAGTTCAGCGTATATCTACACCCAAAATAGTGGAAATCTTCGGGGAGGGGACTAACCTAACCCCCTATACCACATACAAGTGACATTGATTTCAGAAGTGAAATCTGAAACCAATAAACACTGTACTACAGCACATGCACGAGGCATTAAGCGGGACCGCGTCAGTTGCTAGGGCAGCCAGGGCCGACCCCTTTGTTAACGTCCCGAAAGGGAATGTTTAACAATAACCCCTCCTCGTTTTGTTGCTCAATTGTAATTGTCCGACTCCACTCTCCGTTTCAATCAATTCTTTATGCCGCCAAGTCGAGTGTGACGTAACAATTGGCGTGAGTTTTACAAGGGAGAGAAAGTAGAGGGGGGTAGAGAGTTGATTTTAATGTATTTCTTCGCTGGACTGCATGTGAAGCCAGCACGGATAGTTTGGAGGGGGGCTTTAATTGAACAAACGATATCCATATCAAAATCAAGAGAATTATTGGGATGGGGTGAAAAGGGTCCTGCATGGATTAGGTTATCATAAAGAAATGGCATCCCATTATTCATAGAAAATGTGATCTGTCTGTTTCTCCCCATTCACTTTCTCTTACAAATGATTGAAATCGACTATAATTATTAATGGGTTGAAGGTGGGGTTTCCAACACAACCGTAAGGCCTACATCCCCCTGTTCCTCCCCACTCCCTACTAATCCATCTCTCTCGCTCTCTCTCTCTCTCACACTCTCCTATATGTATATTTAGATTTCAACATTAATATTCATAATTGCAAACGTTTTGAGGCAACGCGAATGAAAAGACTGATTAGCTAATTGAAATTTTCAATTTTTTTATTGAACAAACGATATCCATATCAAAATCAAGAGAATTATTGGGATGGGGTGAAAAGGGTCCTGCATGGATTAGGTTATCATAAAGAAATGGCATCCCATTATTCATAGAAAATGTGATCTGTCTGTTTCTCCCCATTCACTTTCTCTTACAAATGATTGAAATCGACTATAATTATTAATGGGTTGAAGGTGGGGTTTCCAACACAACCGTATAGGCCTACATCGCCCTGTTCCTCCCCACTCCCCACTAATCCATCTCTCTCTCTCTCTCTCTCTCTCTCTCTCTCTCTCTCTCACACACTCTCCTAAATGTATATTTAGATTTCAACATTAATATCCATAATTGCAAACGTTTTGAGGCAACGCGAATGAAAAGACTGATTAGCTAATTGAAATTTTCCAACAAGGAATTACCTATCCGAACAACAATACAAGGTCAAAATGAATGAACTCATATTTTGAGGGTCAAGTAACGCCTGGCTGGAATGCTCCCCAGGGAGTGGAGATTGTTCACACAGTGTGTGCGGGCAGGCACCGAATCCAATGACCGGGGTAATAATGTATCTGTAAAGCGCATAGAGACATTGTATTAAGCGCTATATAAAAGCGGAATATTATTATTATATATTCTTATTTCCAAGAAAACAGCACTTTAGAAAAGATGGGTTTTCCATTTTTTACAAAAGATGAAACATTGCTCGATGGGGTATGAGCAATAAGATAATGAGTACAATTATAATAGTGATCGTGATAATGGAATCGCTGATTGTAACCATGATAATTTGTTTCCAATAGCGTATACATTTTCGGCCAATTCCAGAAAAATTTACCATGACTGATGAAATTTAATGTATAATTATCATAATGATTAAACCGCTTGTTCGATTCAGATCCCTTTCGTCGTGTTATATCATACGGGTTTTATTTTTCAGTCATCATTCTCGCGCCCAATTACAAATTGTATTATTCATACGTCAGGGTAGTGTAGTTTTATGAGTCTATGGCAACTTCATCAAAAGACCTCACTAAATGACATACAGCTACTTCAATGCCGATCTCATCAAATTAATTTGTTATTAGCACATTGATCTCTTGGTGATGAGATGACTGAAATAAATATGCTGATGAGACGAAGCCTGTTAACTTTCCTACAACGGAACATGTATTTTTTGCATTGAACCATCTCTCAAAAAGTGAAGTGATGGAAATTAGAAGACGGATTAAAAATAGAAGAACTATAGTTTGTTCATAGTTGTAAACGACCTCTGTTTGTTTGAGAAAAGCGCTATTCAGAAATGTTTGTTTATGGTAATCATTGTAAGATGTTGTGTCGCCAAGAATGTCAAGTGTTTGTAAAAGCAGCCTCAATCTATTCATTGCTTCAAATGACTATTGAATAAACTTGCGCAATCACAATTTCACGCTGTAGAATATATCGACATAAGGCAATTTTCCTATAATACAGAACTCCATTTACATGCAGTCACTGGGGAATGATTATAAAGGGCTAGAATAGCATGACCGTGTACACGTTTCCTGTTTGACACCTATTTCAAAAGACGCCATCTCGGTGTAAAAATAATTCGACCTTTACGCTCTCCAACTCGCTGCTGTCCGCTTTGTACTGCCTGTCATATTTTGCAAAAACAATCATTTTTAATCAACCCACTCCTATCCAAGCAGTATGTATACCGTATCAGCCAGCCATCGGCATGAAAGAAAGATATCATGGCGAGCTAGGTGTCACACAGGAAACGACAGCACTCGAATCGCGGCTGAGAAGTAGGTTGAATATTGGTTCTCTAGCTTGGAGAGCAGAGGATCGACCGCTCGAAAAGCAAGACATCGGCAGATGATGATACACGAATTATTCATAGAGTATTTATTTGTGTCAGAAATGGACCAGAGGCAGGTGCTTTTGAAGAGTTCTGGGGTGCCGATGGGTTCGCATTCCCAGACTAACGATATTTCTCACTCAAACATGTACACTGAATGAAATGCTGTTTGGCGCGTAACAAAAGTTCCTTCTTATATAGCGGCGGTGGTGATATCGGTATACTCACATTCGCTCGTCTGCCATGAATTTGTAAAATACGTTTTGTGTGAAGAGGTCCAATTGACCTCGATGTGATCGAGGGAGATCGAAAAGATTCGATTTTAGAATTGATTTTTGATAATATACTATAGACTACTCCTTTTCCATGTTCGGTAGGCTTTTTATCAAAGGTAAATTGAAACATGATAATGTGCGTTATAGAAGCAACTCGGGTGAGAATATTTACATGATGGATAAATGAGTGAAAAGTATTGCACAACATGATAATTGGCCAAAGTCAACGATCTTATACGCGATTGACTCTATACGGAATAGTTACTGCAAAATATACATATAACCTTGCTCTTTTTTTAAATATCAATTTGTATTAATGATTCCATCACTGCACCCTTCATTCCTTTGTTCTTTTACTTTAAAAAAATTATATATGGGAAATTGAAATCCACCTCATGGCACGTATAAGTATGCTTTCTCGCGGTAAAGCATACATTTAACGCCTGGGGTTGGGGGTGGCAAAAGCTGTTGTGTTTAAACAAAAATAGATTCCAATACAAATATATTAAAATATCATACTTTTGCACTGTTATAAGCAAAATGATTTTTAAATCGTTCATGTTACAAATTCAGTTGTGTCATTTCACTAGACTAACTAAACCTTTACTACTTTCAGTGTCTGATATATCTTATTCTATTTCTTTACATTTTACCATTGTGCGCTGAGTTTATGTAACCCCTCATGCCTGATTGGCATGATAAATGTGATAGGCCTATTGCATGCCATAGTAAGATTAAAAATCAAGTGAAGTACTGATAGACTGACAATTCAATAAGTGAGATAAAACCTACAAAGAGGAAACAAGACGGTATTCATTATAAAATGCATCCAACATAGCTTCCCAACGAGTTTTTAAAAACGATACTGAGATTCGATCATGATACATGTATATATGTTTTATTATTTCATCCTGTTTTTCTTCTTCTATTTTCACCACTCCCTACTATCTCTCTCTCTCTCTCTCTCTTAATTGTATATAACTTGTATTTATTTTTTTGTATTTTTTGTATTTTTCTTTGTCTATAATGTGAAATTGTTATTTGTATACGAACTAGCTGAAAAACACTCCTGTGGCTGAAGACTGTTTTTTTAAATACCTTATTGAAATAGAACAAACAAACAAATAAAACAAACTAAACTAAACTAAAATAACATGACAACTGAAAGAAAAACCTTAATAAATGTTCTTTATCCTTACCATCATGATGGAGAGTCGTGACAGAATCCAATTCTGCATGGCAGTGACTGATTTATTTTTAATTTTTATAGAGAACAAAATGTTTACATGAACCCTTCAAACAGGAAAGAACTGATCAAAATACACAGCATGAAAGACGGGTTGAATGAGAAAGAATTGCTCACGTCATTATCGTAATGACATTTATTTAAAGAAACCCATATTATTGACTTCATGACTGAAAACTAAATATTATCATGAAGCAAACACGTCTATCGCTGCTACATGATTCCGACATTTTCATCTCGAGTATATCGACAACCATAAATAGCAAGATAGCACGGTATAAAAACTGATTAGAATGACATTGAGGAGACAGTTTTCAAATTAATTGATCAGTCGATAAGTGGCCTTGGTACGCACATACCTATGAAGGATTAGTTAATTATGTTTGCATGCAAGGTCTCTTTAATATCATTAATTTATATAAGCCTTTGTGTCGGTGCATCGATAAAATAGCGCGGGTTCATTAAAAGTTTAATGAAATTTCCCTCGTATTTCATAAGCTAGATTCATGAAAGTTAGAATGGAACTCGGTTTGAGAGTTTATCTTGGTCCTCGAGAACAGCGCACGCAATGTAAAGTGTTTGCACATCATAGTTTTGGGGCGGTCAAGTGTCTATCAAGAAGGGGCACCTTTATCTTGCTGCCTATGAATTTGGAATTTCAGTTCTCATTTCTCCCTTAACTCTTTATAAAGTTTCGACAATATGATTATTGTCCTTTAACAGTTGAATATCTTGGAGTTCGAGAACAGTGCTCTACGTGCACGACAATTGTGAAGGATTTAAGTTTGTTCATCGTAATTTTGGGCGACCATGACAGGGGCACCATATCTGGCTGCCCATATTAGTTGAAATTGTATTTCCCATTTTCCCTTTTTTTTCTTGAAAACATTTTCAGCCTAATGATTTTTAGTCTTTATTGTAGTTAAATAGGATATTTCAACGTTAATATTTCTTTCTATATAAAAGCGTAATCACGGAATTCAATGGTGGAGAGTTGATGCATATAAATGTTGAGGAATTATAGATGGATGTGTACTCGGATATTTCTCGGTGACATAATGGCAAAGCCATGTAGAAGGCCGAGGCCGACGACGAAAATATGAACAAAAATCCAGGAGCACAAATTTGTCATCTTTCCCATTTCTCCTATCAGTTCAATAAAACTCCCCCTAGTTCATATTCGGCTTGATTCGTAAATTTTCAGATGAGAAAAAATGATTAAAAAAAAAATCATAACAAAAATAAGTCGATTTCAAAATAACGGATATCGTGCAAATTGAATTAAAGAGAAAAAAGAATGAAAGGAAAGGGCTTCTTGCATATCGGAATTCGATTGTTGACTAGAAAATTATAACAGTCTTGGAACTGAGGACGAAGAAGAACCAGAGTCTGAAACCTTTAAAAGCCGGGAATGTTGGTATATACGACCGTTTTATTTGAACGGGTAGGGTTCGTGTGACTATAGTAGTCTGGTCAAAGTAAATATGTGTTTTAGTTTATGTCACTTAGATACTTGACTTGCCTTTGAAAAGCCTTCTGTCTACAAATAAAAACTGTTTCAAGATGTCTGACATCGTGTTCTACATTAGAGACAAACTGCGAAAACTGTCCACGTGACGAGCTGTTGCTATAGGTAACTGCGTCCTTGGTAACACAAATTGAGTGCGATAGATGGTTGCACAGTAGCCGGAAAGGGTAAACATACGTTAGATCGTTAATGTCCTGATTTCTTTTGTAATTAATTAGGTCTTATCTTTGATTTGCACCTACTGAAGGCCTAAACTGCGATGGGGGGTTTGAGTACAATTTTTATTCGATATTTTGTAACTAACCAACGAGCTCCGCCACAAACACCTCTCTTTTTTAACGTTACTGTGCATGTCCGGTCCCCTAAAAAATGTTTTCTGCATGTCTGAATATCAGAAATATATTAATTTTCATCGTTCTCGATCTATCTTTATTATGCAAAAGAGGGATGTACCAACAATCGCTGGCAGAAGATTAAGTAAAGTGGGTTCACAGAATAAATGAATAAATTGTTTCTGAGGCTAATATTTTTTGGCCCACGGCATAAAACTGATTTTATTTAACTTAATTTTGACACGAGGGTTGGCAAATTGGCAACCCTGTGTCAAGGAATAACAAGTTCAACTATCCAACCATGCGGTCAATAATATCAATGGTAACCGTTACCTTTAGAGACTTCCGATTTTCGGGAATTTCGTCGATGTCTATCGATTTCGATCGATATTGATTGATTTTGCCCCGTTTATAATCTTTCAACCCTTTAGTCCTTATAAAATTAACTACGTGTACTGTCATACTTACATGCGTCAAAGGCCTGCGAGAGCTGATGGCCGGGCGAGAGCTTAGTCAGGTGGTATTTTTTTTTAAATGGCAACGGAATTCAGAAAAGTGTCCGCCAGTTGGCTTACACAAGTCATGACGCTAATTCAGCAGCCATTCTTCACGTTCTTGCTCTTCCTTCACAGAGACGATTCAGAACTTTCAGAATACGATGTGAGGCATCGCTAGGCTTAACGATTTCCCCTACACCAGAATTCCATGGATATTTAACTCCAATTCGTCTCCATATCGTGACGGGGTCTGTTTTCCCCCACCCCCGAGATTAACTCTCTCATCTAATTTTTTCCTTCAAAATTGTTGATGTTGAAAGTTTGCATCAATTGATTTGGCAGTATTTGTGAGGAATAAGTCAAGCAGTTCTTGTTATCTCACTCGTGCTTAATCAATCATCTTTAGTTTTCTATCACTACTTGATTTTCTTGGCAGCACTTTGGTGTCATCCCTTTGTAATGCTACAGAATGAGCTACTCTTCGTGAAGTCTTCTAAAAGACCAGATACCCTAGGACAGTTGTCTATCATGAGAAAAGAGAACTCCTCACGTCAACTCAACCACGAAATTCAAACCAGAAAAGGCATTTTAAAGTAATGAATAGGAAGCATGCTTTGGTTTTGATGGATCAAAACAAGAGCTTCTGATGAAAGCATCAAACTATCAAAGTGTGTTGGTACATCAATCATGTAATACCTGTTAAAAATTGTTTGGATACTCTCGGGTTTAGAATTTGCAAAGTAGGTGAATGGTTGTTATGATGACGATGGTTGGGGATGGGCAGTGCGGTAGCGTGGGTCATGCATGCCACAATGAAAAGAATGGGCCATGTTCGTAATGTAATCAAATTTAATGCATAATTCTTTGTTAAGTGCCTCGTTACAAATCATTCAATTCACCTGTTACGAATAATTCTATATCAATAATCAGAATGCAAATAGCATACATTACGTGTTGTTAGGTAGGGGAAACCATGTTTGTCCTATCTAGCAACAACTAATGTATCAATTTCTGACTATTAAAATACATTTATTTGTAACAGGTGAATGAAATAATTTGTCTTACCAAGTAGATACTATGCAAGGGAGCATGGAAAACGAGTCGTGGGTATGAGATTCTGTTGTTAATCTTCTTTTCACATTCCTATCTTCGTCTATCTTTCTTCTTCTTTTACTTCTTCTTTTTGTTCTTTTACGTCTTCTCCTACTTCTTCTTCTTCTTCTTCTTCCTATTCTACTTCTTCTTCTTCCTATTCTACTACTTCTTCTTATTTTGTTTTTATTTTGTTTGTCCCCTTTCAATGGGAGTGGAGGGGCATGGGACCATTTTGTTTAAAGAATTATATCTTAATCTCTTAGCAATGGTAGCATTTGCTTGGAAAAGGTGTGGTGAATCTGCTATATTTATTTTCAAAAACAAAACCTTCATATTTCTCTGTTTAAGTGCCAGTCTTGATACACAATATTGACAAACTCAGACTAAGAAAGATCGCCCATCTCTTTGTTTTCATCCGATCAATGATTATAAACCAGATTACGACGGAACTTTATTATTAGTTCGCAATTTTTACAACCAAGGAATTTGCATTTGCAGCAATCTGCGAAAAGGGTAATGTATCAGCTCAAGTAAAAAAAAAGAAAAATAAAAAAAAAGAAAGAAAGTGCATTAAAAAGCCAAAGCTTAAAATAACTCCGGTGTTGTTTGGATTGTGTGGCAGTAAATGGTGTAAAGTGTTTGAGAGCTAGGTTAGATAGTTCTGGCTAAAACTATTATTCTCTGACGTAAAATAATGGCGCAGTACATTTTATTCATGCTTAACGAAGCTCATTGAGCCCCTCTCCAAAGCATGGATACAGGAGATCCGGCCTGAATAAGCTAAACCAAAAGATACAATAGAAAGAGACAATGTTTAATCCATGGCTATTTGCGTCATGTTTTTGTTGTAAGACACGAAGCAGGGTCGTTAAAAAGTTGTGGCTTTTTTGTGACCCTTTTGAAGTATCCACGTCAAAATAAGTAGATTTATCTTCTAGTCTCAAGAAATAATTTCCAATTCGACTGTAAAGATGGGATAAAACGCGATTTTCTTAAGGTGTGACTAACTAAGTGGGAAGGTATTTTTTCTTCATATCTGAATACGAATAATAAATTGGGACGTCATAGGAAAAGGGGCATTTTCAAAGGAAAATAGAACTTTATGAAAACAGACACAGTAAGTTTTCAACAAATTGCAGCCAAACCACCTTCCCGATGCCGTATCAATCCGACCCACACGTCAATCCATCTTCAGGATAGAGGTGACAGGCCAGTTCGAGAGGCAAATGCATCAATGGAATTATTTTGGGAACTGCTCCTTACCCCTACCCCCGGCCCACACCTCTCTCTCTCTCTCTCTCTCTCTCTTGTCCATAATATGAACGCCCCTAACCCTGCTGTTTATCATAAGCATACTGTGTCATCACCATGACCACAAAACTGTTTGCTAAGCGAGTAAAGTTGATTGTCGCGTCGTTATAATATGCCCTAGCTGTCAGATCACTAGTGCTCCCTATGTGGAACATGCGACAATCTTAATTCATGAACCTCCATCCAAAGATCGAATAACTTTTAACATCAGTGAGCATGTTAAACACAAATTTTCGTTTATAAGATTGGCTTGCGTGATGTTTTTGAGAACGATTCCACTTATCGATTCTTCTCTAAAAATCTGTCTGAACACGATGAAAGAAAACATGATTGAATTGGTTTCACTTGGTTTCTTCAAGTACCATTGAGAATATCGATCAACATGATGTCTTGATTCACAAAACATGAAAGAAAGAAATCTTTGAATGAGGTCATTGGCGGGGTCAATGGTCACTAGGCGTGACGTGTTTCAATGAGGGGTTTGTCTTTCAGAGTTTTGTGTAATTAGCCTCGCGATTAGGCTATTGTTTTCTCCATCTCCATCAACAAAAGTTGGCGTACTTGAAAGGAAGGATAAGAAACAGAAGTGGTATGCTTCAAGGATGGGTTAAAGCGTCCCCATCCCTCTTCAACCAAACCACAAAAAGGCTATTAACACCGGTAGAACAAGTTATAGACAAAATATTACATCCGATGCTGAAAAAAAAATGCCCTGTCCATCAAAAGGTGGTAAAACTCTAGAAGATACCTCTACTAGTACCGATATATACCTTGTGAATGCCGAGAAGAGTTGAGCAGGATACCCTTTTTGCGGTACATTTCGTTCGAGTTACGGTTAGTTACCATGGCAACACAACGTTTGTAATTTACATCTTAAAGCATACATTCTCCATACAAAAAATGTTCTGATTGACATCCCATTACGGATATCCCTAAAACGAGGAAAGGAAATGCTACTACAATTTAATATAAAATCTAAAAATCATTATTAATCTCTTTTAAAAATATATATTGACACATTTTCCGTCGCTCTTTAGATTTTCTGTATAATATATGCAATAAGACGATCATTCTTCTATTTGAAATGCTCCTTGAGGTGAATTATAAATTGCATCCATGTTTCACGTTTCATATTCAAATAGAGGGTAGATCTAATGTAATTATGGGAAACTGAAAAGAAGTAGCCTATTATCATATTCTCTGTGAATGAATGTGTATCATTTTGTAAACTTACTGTCGGCGTATAATTATTAGCATTATATCGGGCGGCATTCAAAAGAGACGAAAGCCAAGGCCGGGTAACTTCTCTATTTTCCCTTTCTAAAGCTTTTCTACATTGCAATTTTAATTTAATTGTTTCATCTTCTATATGCGTTCACGTTTTATATTAAAAAAGGAAATGGAGATTAGATTCTAACTTCCAGGTACGTTTTAAATTTTTTGAGTAATACATACACGCATTGAATTGTGCATTAATCTTATTCTTCTTGCTAGAAAACAAGCATATTCTTTTTCAGACAAAACTATAATTGTATAAGAGAGAAAATGCCTTTCTCTATAACTTTCTTGTCTCGATTTTGTTTCGTAAACGTAGTTAATTTATCCTACAAGTTTTGTTCTTTTGAGAAAAATAACCAATTTCTGTCGAGGTCCTTAGCTTATATTGATGACCTAAAAGCTCACCATAGACACAGCTCGTACAGACTCCCATTATAGATATACATTTAAATTACATAGAGATTCCTAATTGATTGGCATATCATGGATATAATCTACACAGTACGGTATTTATCAGAGAGGGAAGGAGTGGGGACATTTTCAGAAATTAAAGATACCAAGGTAAAGAAAATACTCTGCTTTTCTGATGTAAAAATATATAAATAAGAAACTGTTAGTTCATTTTACTTGACCTGACTAAAAAGAAACTTAAACAAAAAAATTATAAAGAGAACAATACATCAATATGAAACAGAATATGTTGTTATTTGAGTATTTCCCTGGAAAATTAGAGGAGGGTTAATACAGTCATAACAACAAAAAAAAGGCATTGAAAAGAAAAGCTTTCTTACCGCTCTAGGATGAGGGTTATTAGACCGTCCATTACAGATGGGTCCCGGCAGAACACCTAGAAGTTGTCTTGACATTTTCACGAGTTGTAGAAAAAAAATTGCTCTTTGTAGATTTCACTTTCCCCTCAAACTGGTAAGTTATAACACCGTCCTGTTTTTACCACTAGAAGTGTTTTTTTACGTTTGGTGCAAGATAACAAAAATTAACAATATCTACATTTTTGTACGGTTTTATGTAGAAAGAAATCAATTGAATAATTACGAAACAATTATTGTTACACCGTCCTGAGAGTCGATTAGGACGCTTGTCGTCTGTCTGCGCCGCTCACTGACCGAGCCTCGACTCGTCAATACATGTAGATAATAGGTTTTCGTCCGCAGCTGAAAATGAAACGTTTCGATCTGCTCTCGTCACCTTTTCGGGGCGGCCGGTATATATTTCGCCGATCACAGACGCCGCTCCCCGTTGTCCCTAGCAGCAGCCACTTGATATTATAATTACAATAGATAAAGCACTCGAGCGGAACAGCGTTCACAAGCCATGTGTCCCAATATCAGAAAGGACTCCTTCCTCCGAAAACGCGACTCGCAGGTGAGCAAGCAGGCGAGTGACAAACTATTCCCGAGAATTGAGTCCAGTCTCGAAGTAATTCCACGCCCACTTTCCTCATTACCATGATAACATGGGAAACAATAGCATGAAACAAAACCTGTCGCGTTTAACAATATAAACAAAGGCGAGTCGAAGTGCAAACACAGGGAAATCGATACTGTAAATTGATCAGAACATTCCATCACAAAAGAATTGATTAAAATCATTATGTGTGGGCAATAATCCTTTGGTTAATGCATTGAAAACGTTGTTTTTTACGATCTAACTTTGACTGTCTGGACATCGTATGCTATGGAATTTAAAGGGTGTAGCATTGATTTTCTTTATAAAGTCAATAAATGCAAAGAAACGTGGAGAAACAAAACAAATGAATCACACGTGAAATAAATGTCCTCCATTTTCTAGGTGACAGAGGACACTAATTGAGATCCGAACTTCTGTAAAAATGGATTGACGACCGAGGAAAATCGGATAACATTTTGAAAATACTGTATTGAAAGGAAACGAAAAGAAATTAAAAATTAGGATAGAAAACCAATTACTTATTAAATTGATAGGACCTATACAATGGATGAATGAATTGTCAAAAAGAGTAATGGTCATGTCTTGAAATGACTGTTGTCACAATAATAATGATGATAATGATAAATAATAATATTAATAATAATAATATGATAATAATAATAATGATAACAACAATGATAATAATATTATTAATAATAATAACGATAATAGCAATAATTAAAAGTGAACATGAAAAATGGCTCCACAAATCCCGTTATTTTTCACTGAGAAAAATGCAATATAGTACATGTAGCACGTAAATTTAATTTAACCCTCGTCCTTAGTCCTAAATAATTAACATGGAGTTACAATTTCTGGTCGATTTGCTTTCAAGGTTGACGTTTCCTCACTCTCTCGACTGATTAACAATATTAATGCTTCACAGGCTGATTGCAAATTTGTTCATTTATTCAGTGCGTCTAGCCTTTTGTGTTATAAATAAATGAGAAATGCCACCAAGCAAATTCTAGAGAAAGTTCTTGTACCGTGACTTGGCTAAATAAAGAGGGTAAATAGCTAATAATTCATGACTTTCATTTTGGTCTTTATTGCTCGAAGCTGGTTTTCGCGGCAGAATACACCGTAATGGAATAATTAATAACTGATTAGTGAGAGTAATGAAATGCAAAATTAATCGGGATATTGCAAGGCGCTTTGAAATGCATCAAAAAATACCATATTCATAAATTGCGGAGGATTCAAGTCTTTCTCTCTCTCTCTTAATTTGTAAAATTTACAGGAGGCGAGATGGCTTAGTAGAAGAGCAGTGGACTCGTAAATGGGATGACCCGAGTTCTGGACTCGCTAGTACCTCCTGCTTCGGTATGGCATTCATCCTCATTACCAAGGCCCTCGGAGAGGACTTAAAGCCGTCGCTCCCGTGGATGCTTTCGTATGAAGCATGGACATGTTTTTTAAGCAGTCAGGTATAAATATACCATCAAACCATTTACCAAACCAATACATCTAAGTTAAAGTAATGAACTACCCGTACAAAATGGATTGGTAGGTTTATAATTATTGTACGTCTGCAGTAAGTGAGTAGCGTTAAAAGGCCCCTTTCTATGTTTCTTGCAGCAAACAGATCAGTTGGGTCTTCTCCGGGGTCTTCTCATTCCTTGGGGTTATCGTTCTCTTTTTAGACCTTAAACTATTCCCCCATTTGTTTTTAGTAAGTGGGCTTAGCGTGAGTGTGGCCCACTGAGGGGGGCATAGGTGTCATCATGAGGGGGTCCGTCTTACTGGTAATGACAAATTCCTGAAATATCCTGCTAAAAGAGCATCTTTATATTAAAAAAAAAATTGCCTCTAGCTTACAGTTAACAACTGAATTATTAATTTTTCAAGTATGAAAACTTGATTTGTCCCGATTTATGTTTCTGGAGAAATAGATATATTGAAGCAAACATCTAAAAGCTTTCAACAAAGGCCCCAAATTCAACCAGTCCACCTTCATTCTTGAGTATAATACGAAAAACAGACCCCTCCGCCCCCCAAAAAAAATTACAAGGGGTATAAATAATATAGTCGTTAACTGTATCATTGTTTTCTATAATGGCCTTTCGTAGACGCGCGTATGATAGTTAAGTTACAACACATATTCAATCTAACGCGATCGCAAACACTTTCGAAAAATCAGCCTAAGGCAATTTTCAATAGCCCTTTCCATCATCTTATGATATAGGCCTATGCGAACATTACAATGATGCATTGCATTATCCGAATCAATTCCAATCCAAAAGGTCGGCCTATTTGATATAGCGCCTTTTCTTTGCAGTTTCAAAGCGCTGCTCCATAATTGTTTGGGTCACATAAACAATAACATATCATTTCGAACAAATAAAAGGGACCCGTCTTATAAAGAGTTCCGACTGATCCGAATCAATCGCAAGTTTGCAGTCTCCTATCTCTTATATACATAGTTGCGATTGATATCAGTCGCAAATAAGTTGCGATTAATCGCAGCTGTTTATAAGACGGGGCGCATGTATATCAATACAATACATTCTCCTCTAACAAAATAAATGGTACTTAAGAAGTTTCTTGAACTGGTCAACAGATGAAGCTATCTTTATAATTATGAGATATGGTCTTGAGATGATTTCTGGAAAGTCCTTGCGATCGTGTATTTTGTAAACAATTGTAAACATTGTAGATGTTTGCGGTCTTGTTTTTTATATATTAATTTATTGTTTTCGAGAAAAAAAGTTTGGACGGATACTTTCTAGATACCAACAGGGGCGCATTCATAATTATCATCTTATGGTAGTTGAGACCGGGCCTTACGCTGTCATCAACTTCAAGCAGAAAGTTTTTTTCCAGGGGCAAACACGCTTAGAGCCAACTCGCGCACGGCGATGACAATGCATGCTATGAATAAATAATGTTGTCAAGGTCAATATGTATTAATAGATACATGCAATAATGATTACCTTGAAACCCACCGCCACGACTTTCAAATTGCTTTTCTTTTCTCTTATTTCAAACCCAGACAAAGTCAAACAACCGCGATATTAATAGCATGTTCCCTATTATTCTTCTTTCAGTCTGGTGATTTCTATTCTCTTCTCTCAAAACACGAGCCAATATATTTATCTTTAAAAACATTGAAAACAAGATGAAATGAATCATGAGACACCCAGCAACTCGGAAAGCACTCACTGCACATCATTTCATTTTCATTTTGAGTTTTTGTAAGGAAAATCAATTTCAAGAGAAAATGTCTAAAGCTAAAAACCCACTATGTTCAAGTTCTTGTTTATCCCCCGGCAAATTCAAACAACCGCGATATTATATCTCTAGTATTCCTCCTACATTATGGTTACATCTATTCCTTTGTCTCAAAATACGAGCAATTGAATAGAAGAAAAAAAAATGATGAAGCACACATTCATCCAGAAAGCACTCAGAAATTCGCCTCATTTCATTTTGACCTTGAGTTTTTGTAAGTAAAATCCATTTCAAGAGATGTCTAAATCTAAAACTTTAAATTATTCATCACAAGATAATAAGTGTTTGCAACAACTCATAAGCAAAATGAAGAATACTTGCTATAAATAACCGAAACCATCAAACTAGATATGAACATACGACAATACTAGTATTGATCACACCAACAAATTCTTTTTTTGTCTTTGTATTTCTCTGCTCTCTACCCGACTAGATAATAATACACCAATCTTGTATAATAGCACATACCACATCACGTCGGATGCGCTTCCGAGGGGTTTCTATCATAAGAGACATCGTCTGTGTATCAATGTATTAAACGCTATATAATCAAGAGTATTATAATTAATATCAGAGGGGTTTGGGTAGTATTGCCCTAGCTATAGCTCCAGCAACAGCAACCGTTACCAGCACACAGTGCGTTTGAAGGAATGATTTATCCCGCCAGGTATTCATTTAACACCTGGGTGGAGAGAGCCATGTGTAGATGAAATGCCTTGTCTAACGAAATACCCTCTGGGCAGATTTGAACCCTCAACCTTTTGATTTAGACTCAAGAGAACTAACCACTATACCACGATACCATCCAACATGATATTAAAAAAAAAAAATCAAATTCAGTCCAAATTGCAATTAATTTGTATATCCTTTGGATTTGGTGACAATACTAATTACATCTTCCATCATTACAATATCTCAAAATGACCTGTAAAGTCTTATAACACACACATACACTGATAATACTCATAAACACAAGATCATTGAATACTATTTGACAGAGAAAAAGAGATAAACAGACAGGAAATTTCCAATATTTTCACAAATCAGACTTTTCAATGAGTTTATTGATTAACAATTCCAATTACAAATATTGCTTTCACTTATGAAAAAAGACCTCAGTTCTGTTCTACAAAATGATTTTTTCACACTTGTCACATTCACGTTACTGTATATCAAAAAGAAACAGCTCTTTCCATCACACTGAAAAAGGCATCAACAACAAAAATCATGAATAGCTTACCAAAACTCTCCAGACATTTAGGGTACTTCAGTATTAGTACGTAACCTCTTTAGGAAACTAAAAAATAGCACTAACTGCATTTTCGTTAAGAGCAATACCATGCAATATAAGTTTATCAAACAAAGGCTTAGAAAAGGTAGAGGAAATAACAACGGCACCATCTGGGTCTCTGAAGTCTGATACTACTAGCTTGCATGAATTTACCCTTGCAGCCTATAGGGTGTTAAGCGTCAAGACAGAAAGAAAAGTCATGCATTTATAATAATAGTGATGAGTTCAAAACTCTATTGAAAGGACATTCCTAACAGACATTACATGTACTTCCAACGCAGAAATGATATCTGCAAAAATGAATTTTGTCCACTTCAGGTAACTCATGAATTCTCATGAATTTACTATTCTATGGTGGACAGAAATACAAAAACAAAAAAAATGTTGCCTGACATAACAGTTACATTCAGAAAACAAACTGATTAAGTGTACACAGGTAAATTATCTAAATGATTGATTAAATTATATGCCTTTGCAGTAGTGAATATCATGTTATAGGAGATTTGTTACATCAAATTTGTCCATTTGAGTCCAATATATATTGCTGTCAGTACTTGATTTGTCATTTTTCAAAGTGATTCCTCAGCAGTTTTTCTCATTCATTCATTCATTCAAATTAAACCTTTTCACATGATCATTTCAACCAATTTCCTGCAGGATTACACAGTTCACGGCTATTCACAATTATGAAAGTGCAACTGGAACAATGTTTTCTACAATTACAATGTCTATTCAAATTAATTGCACATTAATCTGATACCCTGAAAATTCAACATGGACGTCATTTTGATATTTCATTAACAATATCAACGAGGACCTTTCCTTGCCGTGCTTCATTTTAAATAATATTTCCCATATTAATGTGCTTGTTCATGGCTAAACTCATTACCCAACCATACAATCAACCATTTTCCCCATCTCCGTACAACATACAAGAAAGCTCTGTAATTATATCATTACCCAATAACCTTGCACAGATACATTCAACTTGAACAATGAAGGCTCGCTCACATATGGCGTGGTATACAGCTGTTATTTCTTTATGTTGTAAGCTCAACACGCTTCACATCATTTCTATATCTCATAACACACAGATAGTGCCGGAGAGGGGTGGGTGAAGGTGGGAGGGGGTACTTAGATTTGGATTAGCCCGGAGTGTGTGCGGCTGAAGCCTCCAAGCACATACCCATTTAGACAGAAGAGGGTACCCATTATTCAGACTTTGGATGATGATTTCAATTATTTCTGAATCTGGAATTTGCACTTTAGCGAGATTATGGGCGAGGGATTATTCTGAAAAACAAAGCAACCCATGTTTAAGGCCAAGATCTAAAAGTAGGGCCATTTTTTTCAAGATTTTTCAACACTTGGTCCTACCTCACATTTAGGGATATTTCATTTTGCAAAAGAGTGACTCATCAGGACGGTACATCCCTGTATACCATATTAAGGCAGGAACCACCCCGAGATGGTGAGTACGTGTAAAAACCTTTGCTGCATGGTGATAACATCCTTCTCCATTTGTCAGTCATTTACACATAAAACTAAGAAATGATGTCGTTTCCCGCACCATATGTGAACGAGCCATACTAATACTTCATTATTACATACAGTAGAGTGTAATTGAGTTCGTTCACTTGAGATAATGCAAAACACATATAGAAAAAAGAAGTCATCTGTTTGTAGCCAGGACGTTAACTCACATACTGTTACAAAAGAGTTTACAACCTTCTGGCTCTGAACAGACAAAGTGTACTGTAATAATTATACAAATCTGTATCATAGCACCACTGTTGACTAGTGTATCTTGGGTTTCTTAGCAACGTAGCTTCTCACTGTGTCCTTGAGCATGCTGAAGTTCTATCAGGCAAAGAGAAAGAGAAATGAAAGATTTTGTCAACCGTTGAATTCTAAAAATGTGTTCACTTGGATGGGAGTCTAAGGAAAATGTGGATTATACCTAGATTAATTCAAATTAAATCCAATGGGTCAATAAAATAAGTATTAATAGCTGAAAAGTATTTTAAATTAGTTTACTCATGTAAAAACCCAAAGAGATGGTAAGGCTAATAATATGACACGCATTCATACATGTAAATCGACTACACATACAATCAAAATGTATTCATCCAGGCTCTACACGGGTCCACACAATCACTTTTTATGTTTCGTGATAGCTTTCCATCGTTTTTCTCATTTCTATTTTCAATTCCAAGGTTTTATCAAACTGAAGGGTACACCTGCTACAAATACTTCAGAATGATGGACTCTCGTTGCAACTCATTTACATTTTAAGGTGAAAATAGTACTGAAGAAAGAAAAGTGGCTACCTAGAAGGTCACCTGTGTGCTATTCCACCAATAACAGGAAGAAAATTACCCCAAGCCCTTTTTCTTCTCTCCATCACTGTAGCTTCATATTAAAGATACTATGTCCCTTTTGCTGCCAACATCAAATTCTGAAGAACTTTGCAGGAATTATGAATATGTCATGTATGTCCCATCTGTGAAATTTAAACATTAGCAGTGTCCTAATATTCAAATTATGCAAGGAAGCCCGTTTACTTGCTAGACTTCACTGTCAGACACTATTGAGTGACTGACTGGCTTTTTTCATCTTTGGTAATAACATACATAAAATGAGCTCTAAAGGGTACATGAGCATTTGTCTACATCAATAACCCACTTCTTGTAATGGCCAAAATTAAACTGATTGAATCTTTGCGCAGCATAAAATGTACGACCATTCAATACAATGGTCTGAAAAATGAGACTATTACTTACTGGCTCTATAGCTCCCAAGTCGATTCGACAACTAATAGTCGTTATTTTCCCACTTAAAGACATTTTCAAGCCCCCCTTTTTGTAGGGAAGTTCTAAATTAGTATTATCTTTCAAATGCCGTTGGAATTTAACCTTTTCATATTTTTGGCCTGCAAATGGGACATAGTACCTTTAAGCAATACAAACTTGAATTACTTTGACAATTTTCGAGCGTGTTTTAAAATTTATGTGAAAAAAGTTATTATATGTTGTCATAATAAAATGGCAGCTTCTTGTACAGTGCTCATGGCAGTCATGCCATGATGCTCCTGGTGCTTCAATGTTATTACCCTGGTCATAGCTGGCGGCCAAATATATGTAGCACTCAAGCATATTGGGTATTCATTTACATCAATGGCAAACATGGTTTAATATCTCACTAAAGGACGTTAAGTGTCAGGCTGGGATTTGAACCCCAAAACCATCTGATTGAAAGTCAAGTGAATGAATCCCTATACCAGGGTTTCTCAAACTTTCCTATTCCTATTCCTTTCAAAATTCCTATGACAAATTTGCTCTCAGCCAATCAGATGCCATGATTTCAGTAGCTTATAACAGTAGCTTGTAACTTGTTATTGATATCAAGTTTTATGAAACAGGGCCCAGATGTGATTTCCATGAAAGCTCAAAGGTCTGAAACATGGGAAGCCATTAACGCGCAAAAATTCTTAGGGTCTTTCGTGTACTTCAAATCGAGTAGAACAATGTACTATTAACACAATATACTCTTAAAATTTACAGTAACAAGTGCACTTGTAATACTGAAGAAACCGATGCTTGTTTTAGGTCTATACCTGATCCAAGGGGAATAGCTACAATTATTTTTTTTAAAGCAGAGCCTCCCAGGCAGTCCGGATGCAGACCGAGGTCCGGACTTTGAGAAGCCCTGCCCTATACCATAACACCTCCACATGAGAGAGAACTGAAATGAACTTACTTGTACTGCTAGATAGATAAGTCCAAGATAGCTAGCTATGCCTGCAGCTAGGAATAGGTCAAACACAGCTGGTTTTACACTGAAATCAAACAACAGGAAATATAAAGTATTGTTAAGGCTTGTACAGATATGACGCAGTATACCGCCGCCAAAAAAGCTGCCATGTTTTTTTAACGTGTGGAAAGAATGGCAACTGCAAGCAACAATAGTCCTATGCATATTCTGAGAGCTCTGGGTAATAAGAAACAGAAATGAGACGCATATCACACTTAAAGTAATCATCAAAAAAAGCTGCGGTTTTGCCAAATCATATCTGAATGAGGCTTTAGTGACCAAGCAAACTCATGACCTGTTTAATACTCAAGAACTGAATTAAGTAAAGTATACAGCATTTTCAAAGTACTGGCCTAGGTATGAACTTGAGTTTGATCTTTCTTCTTGACAAGCAATTGCTTGGCTCCTTTTTATGCATACAGCCCATTATTATAGCACGGCTCCTATATGACATTTTTGGTCTTTATGACAATGAGATTACTTTGTAATAGGAATCTTGTAAAAGCTTTTACTGACACTCTGTGATTACCTCTGGAACAAAATGAATAAGAAATATCCACTTTGAGAAATGTAATATCACTACAGTGGCTTAGGAAGACAATCTTGTATCTGAACTGTTATTGAGAATGTTCTGTACATTGTGTAATTTTGTAAATGCTAGAGCAATGATACTTACTTGTAAGCATGCACAGTAAACTTGAGACCGTCATAGAAAACGTACTCAGGCTCCCTGAAAAATGAATAGGATACAAACAAAACTGTAAGTTTTTAGGCTACCACCAACCTATGGTCCTAATCGAGGGAACTAAATGATTGAGGGTTAATACCTTACGCATTGGTTCCCAATCCCACTCTATAGACCAGTTCACGGTTAGCACATGTCCCAAATGACCCCGAATATACACAGATCTTCAAAACATTTTGTACTTTGTACATTTCGAAATAATCACTCCTACAGCAATGGAGGTGCTACATAAATAGCCTTTGTTTCCCCCTTTCAAAGAATACTTCCACCTGTGTATCATGGAGTGCACTGCTTGTGCATAAATGAATAATGATTACATAACTTTCATGAGCACGTATCCAGTATTTTGTCTCTGTGTATTTCATAATTTGGTCTGCAATGACCTTTATCTGGTCATTCTCAGATCTGCAACTATGAACTGGCTTATTCACTGAGCTGTTTATCTCAATATACAGTACCGAGTTTAAAGGTACTACTGTAAAACAAGAAATTTGCCCATGCGAGAGAACTTGGCGGTTGACAGTGACAACAGTTTCATGCTGAATGAAATGATTTAATCCAACTGATGCAACGTTGAATTTGAGTAATTCATGCAATCTTTTTGCACAGAAATGGCAGGCGTAAATTTTTTTAAATGTTTCACATTGTGAAAGCATCTGGGCCCTGTTTCATAAAACTTGTTACCAAGAACGAGTTAAAATAATTGTTACAAGCTACTGAAATCGTGGCATTTGATTGGCTGAGAGAAAATTTGTCATAGAAATTTAGCATTTGTTATTGCTAACAAGCATTGTGAAACAGTGCCCTGGTTTAAAAGTTCTAAACATTTTTGGGGGAGAGGGGTCTATTACAAAATATTAATTCAAAATGTCTGGGACATCAACATAACAAATCAAAAACAAACATTTGGTGAACAATTTGTCTCAAATTCAAATCTGATAACCATTAGGATATTTTTTCCAGCTGGTTTCACTTGAAAAAAAAACAACATTAAAATAATAAACAAACAGAGGACAGGAAAATTCATATTTTAACACAATCAAAGCTATCCTTTTGGCCTATTAACATTTCCAGTATTTTCAAACAGTTATAGACAGAATAATGCACAATTCAACCACCTTTTTGTTTTACTTGATAAGGTTACACACTACGAGTACGATGTTCATTATAGTCTGCTGGCAAAATTTCTATAAAGATCAGATGAAAACAGGTCAAAACACTATGACAATTTGGAAGTCTGCTCTCCTTCAGAGTTTGACAGATCATTATCATACCTCTTGTCTGCTTTGATGTTTATTCGCTTGACATCTTTGAGGTACCTAGAGAGGGCGCTCTGTAGCGTCGACAGTAAAGGCTCGTCTTTGGTGAGCAGCTGGGCTGACCTGGGCTCTGATGATAAATACTTGATCCAGGAATCTATCGAGTCCTTGTTGACATCCTAGCCATTAAATTAACAATTGAAATAAACATAAATGAGGATGATGACTGATGTAAGACAGGATACTTAATTTAGTTTCTTGAAATAAAAAGCATGTTAAAGGGAGTGGGTCGTCAGTTTCCATGTGCAGAAGGTCTAATTCGCTGACACCAGACTTGGTGGAAAGACATCAAGAAATACCCCCTAGTCTCCCGAGAGACTTTACCATATGGGGAAGAGACAGAGCATTACATAAAGCCTGTTGATCATACAACTGAAGGCTAATCCTGTAGATTAACAACACCTGTATTCGGTAAACACCCTAATGGTGTCGATTTCCCAATGACAGCCCACTTCTATCTGTCTTTAAAGGCATCGTTTAACAATGTTAAATCTGAGATGCATGGCTCTACGTGTTATCAGTGTCTATGATATGGTGTAATATTGAACCCTAAAAAAATGATCATGAAGTGCCTCAAAAAATTAGAAATTTGAGTGACCAGATTTACCATACCGGTACTCATTTTCCCCAATAGACTGTAGTGTTATAAAAACTGTTAGGAAAACAAAAAATGAAATTTTGATTTCCAATCATAAATATCTTGATAATCAGAAAGCCGATCGGCTTGTTAAAGTCATGGGATTCCTGACTGACCTAAAGGTTTATAATTATGATTGCACAGAGCTGCCAAGTTGTATTTTGCATTTTCAGTATTCTTATCGCCCAAAATCAGTATTTTGACACAAAAAAAAATCAGTATTTTTTCCGCGTGAAAAAAATATGCATGCATATCGGCAATGTTCGATCACTTATTACATTTCCCTCCCACACGTAAACAATTGTGTTGTACACTAAGCAATGCACAATGGACTTAACACAATAAACTTACTGCATTTAATTTGCCCTTTCAAAAAAACAAAAAAAAACCCTTAGAAGTACACATACATGTAGCTTATCAAATGAACATTCATTACCGTCATTGACTGGACAATTCCTTCAGTCTTTTCTGCAAATGTCCTTCATTTCAGTTCTAACTCTTAAGAGTCTCTAATGTACGCATGCACAATTAGTACACACACACACGTGTACGCATATTGGAAAGTTGCAGCATCGATTCCACCTCAGTCCCAAACGCAGATAATCGATGCTCGAAGCACCGCACACATGCACAGTAAACATACAAACGGATATCCGAAGTCGACACACGTCTTTCAGCGCACAGAGTGCGCACCAGCCATGCCCATAGACTAATACACAATTGACACGGCGCGCGCACCACCCATAGACTTATACACAACTGATTTTTTCTTTCCCTGTATTTTAACATGAAAAAACGTACGTCCGTATTTTAAGTTGATTTCCATACGAAATACGGGAAATCCGTACTACTTGGCAGCTCTGATTGCAGCATGAGCTAAATCCAGGATTTTGTATCAGAATCTGAGGCAATGTTACCGAGTCACTTTAAAGGTAGTGCATCCCTTTTGCAGCCAACATCAAATTCTGTAGAACTATGCATGAATTATGAACATGTCATGTATGTCCTATCTGTGAAATTTAAACGTTAGCAGTGTCCTAGTATTCAAATTATGCAAGTAAAGTAAATCTGTTTACTTTCTAGACTTCACTGTCAGACACCATTGAGTGAGTGACCGACTTTTTTCTTTGGTAATGACACACATAAAATGAGCTGGGATGCGAGCTTTTGTACACATCAATAACCCGCTTCTTGTAATTGTCAGAAAATTCCTTATGGTCAATATACTTCCACGTAGACTTGTAGACGCAATTACCAGTTCTAATCTTTTAAGAGGAGTTTTTAGTTGGTATTATCTCTTGTTTACCATAGGATTTTCAAAAGTTTATTTTTTCAGCCTGCAAAAGGGACGCACCACCTCTAAATCATGGGATTTTAACAAAAGACCACCTCTGCCTGATTGATAATGCTTTTTAACTTGTCCGGAATCTCGTAAGTCAGGTCAAGCAAGCACCAGAAATATTCCAGATGCGAGAGAGATAAATGTTGACTGGTCAGATGTGTTCCTTTGTTAAAAAACTGCTATTTTATTCCCACTACATTCCTCTAAGCTTCCGTCTTCTCTCAGATATTTATATATATACACTGTATATACAGTCAAACCTTCTTTAGTGACCACCTGTCTACAAAGACCACATTTTTTGTTTCCCTTGAAAAAGGTATCTCATTGAAACATGTACTAAAGGAACCTGTCTACAAAGACCACTTTTTGTGTTTATTTTGGGCGGTCACTTTAGACAGGTTTGACTGTATATGCTACATAGATACAGCAATTAAATGACACATTGATTCATTGCATAAGACGAAGAAGAGACTTTAAATAATACCATGTACTTACATAGCCATCAACAAAGACCTCCATTTCTGAGGATCCTATGCCAAATATATGATGAGCTAGGGTTTCAGCGATGATCTTCACGTTTCTTGCAAGTTTGCTGGAATCTACCCTGGAGCTAAGAAAGGAAAGAAAACATATATTTCATGATTATATATTCAGTCAAAGTCAATTCACACCAGATGAATAAGGGCTACGGTAATGATCTTCAAAGTCCTTGCAGGCTTGGAAGACTATTCTCTTGTTCTGTTTTGATATAAAACATGTTATAAAGCTTCATCCCCAATGGTCTGAACATTCCTTACATTCCTTGCAGAATTGGTGGAATACACCAGAGAACTAAGAAGATATTACACATACATTAGTATCTAGAAGAAAAAAAATCATCTCAAATATAGATATAGTCTGAAAATGTATGAAGAACAAGAGCATTAGGTGTAATCTTTAACCTAATTGCAAACCTGGTGAAAATAATGATTTTTTAAAGAACTTGTAACTACATGCACATGTTGAGTTGCAAAAATATTTATATGGAGAAAATTTATTCAAAGATTTTTGACAAAATAAAGTCTGAAGCAATTGCACTGAAGCAAATGTTGAGTCACCGTCTAAAGTGGTTTCCGATTCATTACAACCTATTATAACATAATAATAATAAAATATAATATTGGGTTCTTGTACAGCGCTCATGTCTGCAGACTTGACACTCCTGGCGCTCCACAATCATTACCCCCGGCTTTAGCACGGCTGCCAGCATGGCTGCCAGTACGGCGCTCTAGCATTTCAAGGAATTAATTTCTGCTGGATACATACATGTCATCGGTAATGGTAGACCTAGAGGCACTGTCGTAGGAAGAAAGATGGGACAGGGTCCCTGCTGGGAGTCTCTGCATGCTGAACCTCTCATGCTCCCAAGCCAACCAATCGTCACCCAGGTTGATGCGCTTGTGGACCATGCTGAACTTCATTGATGGGTTCACAGACTTGGTGATGGCTTCAAGCTCCTGGTAAGATGATGGTGGAATAGAAGATACACAGTCAATTCACAACTCTGACATGAATGAATGAATGCCTCACAAAATGGTATGATGTACAAACCTCTGACATAAATGACATAAATGGTGGACACAAAATAGGTGTATGCATTTAGCAGAATATCCAATGATAATCCTGAAAACAATAATTTTTAGAGGTTTCAACAATTGTCTTGTATGGAGAATATGCTTCAGAAAAAATAAAATATACATTAATATGATCAGGGCTTTTCAGACATTCCACATCCACAACACCATCATTCAAAACTTAACTTGTTTGAAATGAATTTTGTATTCATGAATTACATCACAAGAATAATAATTATAATCTTGATATGCTTTAGCCACATTTTTGTTGTCCCATCTAAAATATAATGTTAGCATAACCCACATTGAATTTCTAAACAACTACCCATAAAATGGTATCCATGGGACATGATAACCTTAGTTAATTTTGTGAGTATCATTTGTCATCAATTTTGTTTTCTTGTTTAACATACCTGCAGAAGTTGGTGAGATTCTGACCCCTCCTTTGGAGGCTTAGAGACATGGAGGTACAGCTCATCACCAGCACCAATTGTATCCAGACACAATACATAGGATACATCACTCAAGAGAGATGACTCTACGAAACAAAGAAGAGAAAGATTTCATGATAACGAAGTCACTGCCAGCACCAACCGTATACAAACACAATACCTGCAGAAGTTGGTGAGATTCTGACCCCTCCTTTGGAGGCTTAGAGACATGGAGGTACAGCTCATCACCAGCACCAATTGTATCCAGACACAATACATACGATACATCACTCAAGAGTGATGACTTTGAAAAAACAGAGAAAGGACTCTGAGAAATAAAGAAAATGAAGATTTCATTCATAAGGAAGATTTCATTCATGAGGAAGATCTCATTCATAAGCTAAAATAACTTAAAATGAAGCTCATCACTGATATCAATAGAAGAAGGAAAATGCTCCAAAATTAATGTTAGGCAATGAAATTAGCAATTTAAACAGAAGAAAATTCTATAACATTTTGAAATAACACTGTAGATATCATTAATGCATTTTGTGTAGGCCTGGTAAAAGTGGTGATTCAATATATATAATCACATATCATAAAACCTGTACGTACAGTGTTAAGAAAAAAAAATCGCTAACAACATTGAATAATATCATATAATACAAGGAAATTACTCTAGGAAAACAAATCTAGTTCAGAACAAATATCTGCTTCAAAAATGTCTTTTTATCATATCATTGCCAACGGTCAATTCTAATTACTGTAATATTAACAGAAATACTTTGGGAAATGCAGATAAAGCGTAAATTCTACTCAATAATTTGTCATTCATGATTATCTATGATGTGCTTTGCAGTAAAAGGACTTACCTCAGTAGTGATTAAGTGCAAAGATAATGGTCTACAAAGAAATAAAAACTCACCCTGACTCTCTAGCTGATCTTCTATCCACCTTTTGGTGCCATGATAGTTGAACTTGCCTCCTCCAGACAGGAAGAATAGCAGGTTATACCTAAACAACAAAGATATTCAGGACTCTTCACAAGGGTTTGAAGTTTGAACCTTACCTAGAGTGACCTTACAGTCCTAATGATGAGTATATCATATGGTAGGAAATGGTACCTTGTGCAAAATAACAACATTTGACTTCTTATAAGAAGCACTGTATTGGAATTATGGTCCTGTCCAGGATACTGGTGCTTCCTTTACGCTCTCGTCTCAATGTGAAAGACAATGGAATCAGAAAAAAATGTTTAAAGGAAAGTTGAAACTCTCTTTGATATGACTATCTGCTGAAATACATGGATAACTGTAAAATTTGTGGGGAATTTTTCGATAAATGAAAGTTTTGAACACCTATATGCAGAGATACCAACCTCTTGACACAAAAAACAGACTGAATATCCTAAAAAATCAGATTTTGGAGAGAAAAATCAGATTTTCACGAAAACTCGACACTACCATTGGCCCGTTGGCCCCGAGCTAGTATAATTTCAGAAAAATGTGTTACTGGTAAGAACGGTCAAGTAGAAATGTTTGATCTTTCATTAAAATTTAATGAGAAAATTGTAAAGCAAAGTTTTTGTTGGGGTTCCGGGGTTTACTTGTACATGTTTCTTTTTTTTTTGAAAAATCGTATTTTAAGAGGTGAAATCGTATTATCGTATTTCACTCTTAATATCGTACTAAATACGATTTAATCGTACTGGTTGGCATCTCTGTATATGGTAAATTGTGAATCCCAAATAATGACAATCTACTGATCTAATCTCATAGTAAAATAAGACTTTCAAATGTCTTGTGATCACATGATGTATGCATATTTAACAACTCATCTAAATTCATCCCATCATCAAGTGTAAGAATACGAGTAACAATCACAAAGTGGACAACAGAGCTCTAGTTTCTTTGGTTTGGCACTTGAGATCAAAATAGCGTAGTAAATATATACAAAGAGAAAATAAAGACATGAACAAGGGATAAGTTGCTCTTGGAACTAAGCATGAGAACTACTTACTTGGCATGGGTTCTAGAGCTAGTATAGAGCTTGCTGAAGAGTCTTGCTAGCTCAAGCAAGGCCACAACTCCACTTCCGTTAGAGTCTGCTCCATGAGACAGATGCTGCAATACAATTAGAATTGACATGAATATTTAAGTAATTAATATTTTCAGTGCAAGATTGAAAATAATCTGAGGGTAAATTCATACACTATGGATTTGGACGTACACACAGTTGTTAAGAATTGTATCATTAGATATCTTCAAAGGTTCAGGACCATCATACTGAATAAAATATTGACGTTAATCTTTGGAAAATAACCTCACTCATCACATACCAACAAGTAACTGTCATGATACCAATCGTACGTTGAAACTTTTAAATGATAACCTATCACGTTTTATGTAATCTAAATTTGTTCAAGGTTGAACACAAAATGGGGTCAAGAGACAAATACGGTTGCCCCTAGATTTCTCTGCAGACCCCCCTTACATGTATAAAAATTAGTAATTCGTCATGCCATCCTGTGGCTTTGATCGATTGAATATTTCATTTTTGTTCTTAAAAATGTTTACATCTCCGAATCAGATGAATAGATAATGATACAATGTTGTCTATCCCTGTCGTTACTGAAGAATGATACTTACTGGAGCAGCACCAAAGGCATCATAATGAGCCACTACAGCTAACGTTGGTAGCTGATCCTCTACACCCTTCCCTGTCAGCTGGCCCTGTATTAACAAACAAAATGATATCATGGTGAACAAGCTGTTGCGAGTCTCTCACGGAACAGGAGAAGTTAGAGTTCATAGTGGAATTAACAGGTTTTAAAACTTTTAACTACGTACAGGTTCTACAAGAAAATAACTTTACAGAATATCTCAGCAAATGATTCTTTCATCTGTAAGGACACTTTTCAAGACCTTTTTTGTCTATACTTCATGAAGTTTACAATGAGAATTAGTGGACCAATCATAGCAGAGATGGTTGTTCTGCCATACTTCGGAAATAGTCAGGTCTCGTCAGCTGAGAGACAGAAAGGCGTAGTAGACATAGTGAACACCCTTCTTGCTCTCAGCAGAGCAAGACATAAACCATTTTTCTGGTACTTCTGCTGCATCAAGCATACCACATGATTTACATCAATACTACAATTTATGCATGTTTAAACTCCACTATCCATAGATTGTATACACCTCGATTATCTTAAACTTACAACTGGAAAGTCACCATTGTCTACTTTATATAATTCCATCAGGTATGACCACTGTTGTATTCTGTTCTGTTCTGCTCAGTGGTAAAGCAGTGATCTCGTAACAGAGAGGTCCCAGGTTTGAACCAAAGTCAATGCACTCGTGCCCTTTGGTAAGGCTTTAATCCTCATTACCAAGTCCCAAGAGAGGACTTAGAGCCATCAGTCCCCTGGTTGCTTACTTACAAGCATATACGGTATATGCTTTCTTAACAGTCAGGTAAAGCAATCCTCAAAAATCATCCATTCTTAATGATTTGAGAGGATATTCTATGCATACCTGGAAGCTGATGATATGGCCATCCTTGATAGGTTTAGCCTGAGATCCAGACACAACCATCTGGAATCCATTGGCATACACTGCACTCAAAAGCGCTGAAAGACAGACAGAAACAAAAAAGTATAATTATCATTCAATTTAGACAGGTTTTCACAATGCATTAAGATTTATTTACCATGCATCAGAGTAATTGAATGTTACATTCAAGATTTCTAAATAATCAGCTTTCTAAAGTGCAAATCTACAAAAAGAAAGAAAGAAAAAAAGAAAGAAAAAAGAAGCTGCCTCATGGTCTGAAACAAAACCAAAGCAAAAGATCACTCATGACGAAGTTATCGGAAATGCATATTAAGATGGAAATAATATGTATTTCATAATATGATAGAGAGAAATTCATGCTACCCTTGCAATGTACAAGTGTGTCAAATCTTAGTACATCTATAAGGATTTCTATGAAAAAATAACTTTTCATAATGCCAAGTTTAAATGATACACACACGTTTTGCTGTTGGAATGGGGGTTCTGTATTATTTCACCCATACATTTGCCACAAATATATTTGGTGTTATTAGTGCATATATATATATATATATATATATACAGTGTATATCTGAATGAGGTTTCTGCCTTTACAGACTGACTTGTCTCATGTAATAGACTTACCCTGTGCAGCTGAAGGTGCTTGGTCACCACTGACTGCTTGCTGGATGTCACTGTGAATGGACAACAACTCCTCATCTTCTGTTGCAAAGTAGACTGGCATGTTGGCCTCCTGCTCCAACATTAGAGGCTCTAACTCCATCCATTGCTACAAGCAAGAAAGGTAAAATACTCGGTCAGGATTAAAAAGCCTTAGTGCTGTACAACAAGGTGAATAGAGTCATCAGTGTGAATGACATTTGACAAACATGTATCTACCCCTCCACCCCCCACCTCCTCTCGGTGAAGGATGCATACTATTTTCATTTATTTTACTCATGGTAAAACAATTCAATAGTGGTAATAATGCATGATATATGTTGTTTCTTGTTCCCTTTTCAAACCCTCCCCCAACAAAATTATTTTAAAAAAATCACATACCACATGAATGAAAACAATAAACAATTGTGCTACTATCTGTTCAGTTTAAACACACTGGCACAGAGAACTTACATTGAGTACATCCTGCGGTGATGAGGTCAAGGATTCAGGAAGCAAGATGACCAGAGCCCCTGCTCCCTGCTCTTTGAGCTCCTGTAGCGGTCAGCGGTCATCTCAGACAGCTTGGCAGGACGCACCTCCTGGTCACCATCTTGGCTGAAATGGGCCGAGCTTCAAGGTTGACCAGAGTGTTACGACAGCCTATCAAGTAAAAGACAAAAAGTTGTTCATCCGTCTAAATTTTGCAAAATATGATAAATGCACGTTTACAGTTGCCAACATGATACTTACTTTACAACAATAGCGATCAGTATAAAGAGGGCGTCCGCTAAATTCAACGGGGGTAGTGAGCACTTCAAATAAAATCTTCTTTTTGTACTCCCCCTCCCCTCCGTTGAGCCAGAAAAAAAATTGCATACAATCTACCTCCAAGCAGTTCTCAAAAGTTGACTGCCCTGCTGTATTGCCGATGTAAGCTAAAGTTCTACGTGAGACTTACTTGGACTTACGTAAGCTTACGTAAGTGGGGGGCCCTCTCTCACTTAAATTCGAAACAGCTGGAGTGTATCAGCCAATTTGAGCGCGTAAACTCACTGCACAGCGCTGAATCTGTAAAGTTCTTTGTGCTGAACTACCAAAGTAGTAGATCTACTAGTAGTCCGAAAATTCTGTCTCTTTCGTCGTTAGCCTCTGAATCGATTTGGAATTGGGTAGGGTCGGCTCCTCTCTTCTCTTTCGTTTGTTAGCCTCTGATTTGGGCAGGGTCGGCTCTGACCCTACCCAAATCAGAGGCTAAGAGGAGCCGACCCTACCCAAATCAGAGGCTAACGAAGGAAAGTGAAAGAATTTTCGGTCTAGGCCTACTAAAGTAGTAGACAGAAATAACCGTCTGGTATGGGTCATTTTTTAATAAAACTGACATTTGTTGACATTCCCCATACACAGACGGTAATTAGTACGCCTCGCACTATAAGGAGAGATACAATGTAGAGCCAATTCTACAGCACTTTGCTGCAGACAGTTTCTCCCCCGATTTTCTTTATTTAGATCTAATTTTCTGATTTATAAATCAGATAGATCAGATGTAACTTTTGATAGAAACAATGGTGAGTCTTGAAATTTGAAATGTATTATTCTAAGTGAATAGTTTTTTCAATTATCCAACCATAATGGTGAAAAACAATCCAAAAGGGAAAATTGTAAAATCGTCCAGACACCCTACTAAAGGGCCCATGTCGGCTCGGCTAGGCGCCAAATTACGAAAATGAGGCTGAGATCAGATGAACGTTCTGCGCATGGGCTAAATGTAAGCTAAAGTTCTACATGCTCTCTCACTTAAATTTGAAGCCACTTATTAGCGTATCGGCCAATCAGAGCGCGTAAACTCATTGTACATCGCGGAATGGTAAAAGTTCTAGTCTGCTGTCTAGGCCTAGTCTATAGATTCTAGATCTAGACTCACCCCCTATCCACACACAACATTTTCCGTGATTAGGCGTTATTAGTTATACCGTTTCGCGATAGTTATATGATGAAATTGTGTGTGTGGACGCTTACTAACGATACGTCGTATAACGAAACGTCGTATAACGAAACGCAGGTTTGCGCATCGTTCGAACTAGAACTCAATAACTAATCACGCCTAATCACGCTTAATCACGGAAATTTTGTGTGTGGACGGAACTAGTCTAACTGGGCGGGGCCTGACGTCGGATCGCGCGCGAAAGGAGACCTGACCTCTTCTTCTTCTTCTTCGTCATAATCTGCCTCCTTCACTCCTGAAGATTCTTGCAGATGAAAGGGGTGTGTGTGTCACAAAAGACGTGAAGTGCTGAGTGTCTTATTTACATAAGGTGCAAGTAAAAATCTCCTATTCTGGTTCTGGGTTTAGCCACTGCATTTCGTCAGTAGTTGACGAAATGCTTCTACCGATGAAGCCTTTACTACTTCTATCGGTAGAGAGTTCCATGCACGCAAGGTCCTCGGGAAGAATGACTGTCTGTGTTGTTCAGTTCTGGACCTGGGGAGCTGGCACACATAGCTGCATCGCTATCCTGGCTGTGTATTAAAACCCGTTTTATTGATCTCAACATTTCAAACACCACTGTACAAAATTAAACTGATTTCACTCAAAATCGGTACTTTAGTGACAATTGATGACACCTAAATAGCAGTAAAATACAATTTTTTCAACTCACCAATGTTAAAAAGAATAATTTAAAAATAAAAATCGTAAGTCCACTGTCAAACTTGCTTACAGTTTTACCGGCATGATTGTGTGCATTTGTGTGTTGTAAGTCTATTGACTATTCACGTGTGAAATTTCTGCCTATTAGCACATGGTACAGCGCTAGAGGTCCATACGCAGTATTGACTCTCTATGCTTTGCTGGAGTGGGGAGCTGGTACCCATCAGCGTGGACTGTCCTTGATGGTCTTGTCACAGGAGTGATGTGATCATTTCCGCTTCCATTTCATGACCGCAGTAGCAAACTGCGCACCTATACGACATTTCGCTGTAGAGTTTTGGGATTACTTTCTTGTGTGTGTGGACACCCTGGAATTTATACGATGATTCTTTATACGACATTTCTTGTGTGTGGACACCCTGGAATTTATACGATGATTCTTTATTATACGACGTATCGTTATAGAGTTTCGGGATAAATTGTTTTGTGTATGGACACGCTGTATGTCATCAGGTCTAGTTCAATATATCACTTAACTTAAATTAAGATGTATAAATTGAAATAGACTACATTTTGCACTCTAGACTCTAGTCTTACTCTATAATTTAATGAGTATAATCTATTACGAACAAAAGACGCTTGCCAGTAGCCCAACATGCACGGCCGCGGCCATTCCGACTGTCGACCGGTGCATGGAACAAAGGCAAGCCGCAAGCTCCTCCGAGTGTCTCCGTCATCTTACCGTACTGTGTCCCGTGCAGGTCGAACTGCTGCATTCGATAGGCGGTGAAGTCATGAGCCCCATGTACGGGCGAAATTGCGATCAAAATCGGAACTATGAGAAGACACGTCCACGGGAAATGTCCCCTTACTACTTCAACAACTTCCTCCGCCTCTGCAAACCACATAATTATTTCAAATAATTAAAGTAGAACAAGAAATTATGTGGAGTTGTTGGCACGGAATGAATAAAAACGTGCAAAAAATTGTGTGCCCCGGAAGTACAACGCCTCACAAGCGCATAGATGACCCCTGCATGCCCTCGAGCTCCTACTACACAGTCATGTACAGCCCTGCGAATCGCGTGCAAATTTTCGATTGCATTGGGGGTAGGAGAGGACGAGTGGGGGGACATTCCAGGGGGCTCGCCTTTCAGGGGCAGTGGCTGGCGTAATGAGCAAAAAGGTCAAGGGGCGGAGCCCCATGAAGCTCAGGGGTTTTAGGCATTTAATTACGGTCAGATGAGCATCCAGGGGCCCACGTACTTAGGGCCCTTAATTGTTGGGGTCCAGGGGCGGAGCCCCCGTAAGCTCAGATGAGCATATTTTGATACCTCATTTGTGACACTGGCAGGTTACTCATTCTTTCTTTCTCTCTTTCTTTCTTTTTCTCTTTAACATCCTTTTTTTTTTAAAGTGAGGGGGGCTCGAGCCCCGAGCCCCCGCCGTTCTGCAGATCCTGACAGTCATGAAGGCTTCTAAATAAGCATAGTTTTTGCCTGACTGTAAATTTGGGAATTTGTAATTTTCCAACAAACGCATAAAAAAGTATAATTTTCAAAAAAAATGAGAAAAATCCGGGAAAATCATATCATTTCAGCAACATTTGTATATCATTGGTATCGAATAAGAAATAAACCACGTTTGAATTTTATTTGGGGGCAACTTCCCCCATCAGTACGCTAGTGTTCAGGGGCTCATGTCTTCTCACCCCTAGCATAAAAAACACACACGCTTTCCCATCCTCTCACAATATTTCCACGATATGCGCGTATCGCTATTATAAAATCCTCCATTATTTGATAAATATAGGGACATGCGGAATGTTTAGGAAATTTAATTCCTGTTTACTCTCCTTTTCTTTGAATGCAATATAATTGTGGTTGTGATCAATTCATTTTTTTTTTTTTTTAAATACAAACCATTTTTACACTTTACTGCTGATTGTTTTCGGAGGGGGCTTTGGGAGGGGGGGGGGCGAAATGCGTTTGCCCCCACTTCCGGCGCCCCTGGGGGTCATAATTGTGTATCTTTTCAACGTGTTACCCTTTGGTTATGTCTACCATGGCCATCTCGAATAAAATGGGTTATTGATACGTGCTTTATGGGCACTTGATTTAAAAACACGTCACTCCAAAAGGAGTTTGCCTGCGATTTTGCATAATTATAGGACACTAACGGGATCTGAATGGGAATTTGAGGGAGGATCTAGGATTTTACCAATAATTCAAAGTCTGTGGTCCGGGGGCAGGGGGTGTTTACGCGCGGGTTAGCTGTGCTCCCAATGCTTGATTTAAGGACGGTGCAGGCAAATTTTTTTTTATCCGATATTTCTGCATTTTATTGAAAAATCAAATATAAAATATTCAGACAACAATAGTATTATAATTATAATTGATTTACATAAAATGTGACAACTGAAATAAAATTTTAAAAAACATAGATATAATTGAAAACTTGAAAGTATGGAGTTAAATTAAACTATCAAGATAAGTGCGGAGGGCTAACTATCATAAGCATGAATGCTGGAGTCGATATCAGTTGAGTAAGCTTGCAACGTTTAAAGGGCACATTATTTTAAAAGGGTACAGATTTAAAAATCTAGAAAGATCGCTTATCATGTATGGGCCCACTTGGTACTGTGCCCTTTAGCTATTGGCACTGTTAAATTATTTAAAAGCTACTTATTAGAACAAAATATTAATAATATTTTTAAAGGCCATGCAGGTCAAAGGATGACTCATATATTTCATAGATTTGAAGACCCCCCTCCGGCCCTCCCCCTTGATAGTAGTGAAGTATGTGGGGAAATATGTCAGACTCTAGCAGTAAAAAAGAAAACTCTCGATAGCATGGAAAGGGGGCTTGATTATGCTTTGAAAATTAAGGGACTCAAAAGGGGCTCTGTTAAAGTGTAATAACTTCCAAAGTATGTTCAGCCGGGTAGTAAATATGAATAGCCCGAAAAAGCACAATTGGAGTATCTAGATCGATCGGAGAGAACGATGATGAAAAGAGTAGGAACCTCGAGCGATGGGGGCAGTTAAAGGGCAATCCAACCCTTCTAATAAGTTCATTTGAATAAAAGCCGATACATCAGAGAAACAGAATGGCGAAAGTTTGAAATGAATCGGACCAATATTAAGAAAGTTATGAGTGTTTGAAATATGAGATCACTACAGCTGTGCGAATCTCAAATCGGCAAGTTTGTCAGTAGATTGTGACGTAATGACGGATTACTCTCCAGTTTGTCGCATACAAACATATCACTTATTTATGTTTTTCTTCCAAGTGCTTTCACTCTCGGGGCACTACTCAAAATATATCATGAGAGTACATTATTACAGGTCCTCTAAAAAGAAAAGACCATCCTGAGTCATACATTTATGAAAAGATGAAATTTTAGTCCTTTTGTGTATTGGCCGGAGCAAATGGGAAAGTTGTCCACCACTACATCACATATACATTATCAATTCAGCCAATTTGAAGAGCCCATACCTATAGTAATTGCAACTTTCAAAAACACGAAACTTTCTAATTTTTCGTCCGATTTCATTCAAACTTTCACAAGTGTGCTTCTCTGATTTTTTTGCTTTATTCTAGACAAGTTTGCTATCAAGGTAGGATTTCCCTTTAAGAAGCATGGATAGGAAGGGAATTATTATACTCCTGAAAAGAAATGAGATTGAGGGGAAATAAACTAAATCCTTATCCACACAAAGATATTTATAGTTAGTTAATTCATCATTATTGTATAGTCTTCTCTCTCCGAATGGCTAAACAAAAGTTTATTGTCAGTAGCGATGTTAATATTTGTTGTAAAATGATACATATTAGGCCTATATGATCGTTACTGTCCGCTATTCAAAACTGGTAAACATCTCCCCCTCCACCTTGAAAAAAGAAAGACAAAAATAGAGGGAGGAGCTAAGAAGTAACCACTGGCGTACTGATGGAGGGGAGGCTTGTGGAGCAGTTGCCCCCCAAATAAAAATTCAAACGTGATTTATTTCTAATTCGATAGGCCAGTGATTGACAAATGTTGCTGGATTTAAATGTTTTTCCGGGATTTTTCACACTTTTTGTAAATTATACTTCTTTATGCGCTTGTTGGAAAGTGACAAATTCCCAAACTTACAGTCAGGCAAAAAAATGCTTATTTATAAGCTTACATGTCAGGGCTCGAGCCCCCCACTTTTTTGAAAAAGTATGTTAAAGAGAAATAGAAAGAAAGATGGCCTGCCAGTGTCACAAATGAGGTATCAAAATATGCTCATCTGACCGTAATGAAATGCCTAAAACCCCTGAGCAAGCGGGGGCTCCGCCCTTGGTTGCTCGTCTGATCGGCCTTAATTAAATGCCTAAAACCTCTGAGCTTCCGTGGGCTCTGCCCTGGACCCTACCAAGGGCCCTAAGGCGGGCCCCTGGATGCTCATCTGACCGTAATTAATGCCTAAAACCCCTGAGCTTGTATAGGGGCTCCGCCCCATGGAAACACACGCCAATTAGTGACCTAGCTGCCAGTGTCACAAAATAATAAGGTATCACAATATGCTCATCTGACCGTAATTAATGCCTAAAACACCTGAGCTTCTATAGGGGCTCCGCGCCCCATGGAAACACACGCCAATTAATTAGTGACCTGCCACTTGTCACAAAATAATAAGGTATCACAATGCTCATCTGACCGTAATTAAATGCCTAAAACCCCTGAGCTTCCGCGGGGGCTCTGCTCCCTGGACCCCACTCAAGGCCCTAAGGCGGGCCCCTGGATGCTCATCTGACCGTAATGTAATGCCTAAAACCCCTGAGCTTCCGGGGGCTCCTCTCCTTGACCCCGCCGGGGCTTTGCCCCTGGACCCCAGGACAATTTACGCTTGCTACGCTCTACCTGATTGTAAATACTTATAGCCCCCCCCCCTCCCCCACTTTGAAAAACGTTCCGCGGGGGCTGCATATAACATGTAAGACTAAGAGTGGTGGTGATGCGGATTTTTGTTCTCCCCCCTCTTTACGCCACTGGAAGTAACAAAAGAGCGAGGACCATTCAAGGTCTATTTTTGTTGACACAAAAGATCGGTGAAAACTGCTCATTATGAGCTCCGTTTGTACCCTGTATTCGTGCTGGTATTTCGTTCACTAGCATTTCTAAAAAGAAAGGTAAGTGAGTGAACAATAACATGTCTTTACACTGGTTGCTGCCTGTACATGTACACAACATGTACAAGTGTATGACGGGTAAGGTAGCATATAATTATGTTCCTGGTCGGTGTTTGCGTTATTTTTACACATACCACGATGAATTTTTAACTGCAGCTTGCACGTATAGTTATACCACGATGAATTTTTAACTGCAGCTTGCACGTAAACTACGTAGTCACTGAGCAAATAACGCTCGTTCATCTGACTATGCGCATGTGTCTCGACATGGTTTAATACTGCATGTACACTATTGCCTCCATTAATGCCGCTGTTTGAAGTCTAAGTGAATTATAATAATAGCATAATCAGTATAGTACTGAATCATACGCGTAAAGCCTCGAAAGACAGTACGGTACGAGACTGTTAATCTTTCTAGGTTATTATTACCGTCACTATTATACAAAGTTAATATAGCCTGCTCCGGCGTTCAATATCACACAGATATTGACTGGTAGGGTGTGTAATATATATATATGTATTGTACTGAGAGAGGCGGGAAGATTCGCCGGTACATATTACAGTACATATTATATGTTATACTCTATATACATGAATATAACAATTATATTAAATTATTTACACGTGTATATTATTATATATAGAGAGAGAGAGGGGAGGAGTTCAGAAATAAAGAGAATAGGGAGAAGAGAGAAGGGTGATAAAGCAAAGAAAAATAAATGTTTAAGAAATAGTCAAATTTGTCTAATTGACTTCGTTAAGCAGATTACGAATTCCGATTATGCATTGTAATACTATGTAGACCATAGTTTGACATTGTTTATTGAACATCCTATGTTCACTGTTATGTTCAATGATATTGTTTACTATGTCTATTTTATTTTCATTTAAATGCAGACTGTCTTTACAGACGTCCTTCAAACACCATCTCTAATAATATTGTAAGCATCGCGAAGGACAATATGGATCAACGTAGCTTCCCAACTATCCTACGAATCTTTCTCCTGGTATGGGTGTGTCAAGAGGTTCAATCAGCCAACATCCTAATGGTAGGGTTCGTCGGGAAAGGGAGCCATTTTCTTTGCCTTCTCCCGATCGGGAAAAGCTTGGTACGTCAGGGACACAATGTCTCTTTCCTCACCAGCGACGAATACACGGAGAGAGCAAATGACCCCGAGCTTAGAAAACTTTTCAATTTTGAGATCTACAAAAACACCGATCCTCGATATAACACAAAGGAATATTTTCACCTCGTCGAGGAGCTGGGCTTTAGTGAAAAGGGAGACATGATATCCTTTTTCAAAACGTTGACATTGTTTAACGAGATTATCAGCAAAACTTGCGAGTTTGTCCTGGAAGATATGGAGATGATGAAACGTTTTGAGAAGCTGGATGCGATTGTGACTGATATTGGTTGGCCATGCGGTGGTTTGATCAAGCTCCACCTTAAGAAATACTCCAATAACAGCCGGGTTCGTCTTATTTGGAACACACCCACCACACCCAACGTGGCCATGTTGGGCACCTCTGGTTCCCCCGTAAACCCGGCCTATCAACCAGCTATTATGACTGGCTACACTTCTAACATGACTTTTATTGAAAGAACAATCAACACACTATCTACCTATGGTATGCGATTGTTCATGATGATGGCGTGGGGTCCTTTTTGTAAATTCGCTGAAGGCTTTGGCTTGGGAGATGAATTAGCCACTTTAGATTCTCAGCTAACGGAGGTTACAGACTTAGTCCTCGGCAGTTTTGACTTTGCGATTGAGTTTCCATTTCCATCATCACCGGGCTTGATACCAGTAGGAGGTCTTACGGCAGGACCGCCGAACGACCTCCCTCAAGAACTGGAAGATTTTATTCAAAGTTCTGGAGATGATGGCATTGTAGTATTCACACTCGGAACCTACTTTGCAAATTTTGCGACTTCCAGACCACATCTTCTGAAGATGTTCATCGATGCCTTGGCCAAGATCCCTCAGAAAGTCATCATGCAACTCAAGGTCATGCCCCAGTACGACCTCCCGCTAAACATTAAAGCGTTGCCATGGCTACCGCAGAATGATCTTCTGGGTCATCCCAAAACTCGGCTCTTTCTGTTTCACGGAGGAAACAACGGGTTCTACGAAGCCGTCTATCATGGCGTACCTATCATCGTTCTACCGTTCTTCGGAGATCAACTCGACACAGCCGCCAGAATTACTTCGCGTGGTATGGGACTACAGCTTGACAAGCTAAGACTGAGCGTCGACTATATTCATCATCACTTGACAGAAGTTTTAGGAGACAAGAAATATAGCTTGGCGGCCAAACATCTGTCCACCATCTTGAGAGATCGACCAATGAGCCCAGCTGATCGAGCTGCCTTCTGGATTCAACACGTGATCAAACATGGCGGCGAGTATATGCGATCTCCTGCCAGTGATTTATCATTCATCCAGTATAATATGATTGATGTTTATGCATTTATTGCGGGTGTTCTTGCGCTCCTCTTGTTTGTAGTTTATAAGATTATGCGATGCTGTGTTTCTTGCTGCATGAGAAAGAAAGGAAGTACTAAGGACAAAAGCGACTGAAAAACGAATTTTCGAATGATGTATTGTAAGAATAAAAATCCTTGAATATCTTTTATATCATGGAAATCTGAGATGTCGCTAATTTGTATATGGTATTTCTTATTGCTAGGTTCTTCGACCCTTAAAAATATATATATCATGATAACATAATATAACATACTATGAGCAAACATTCTGCATTTTTTTGTTTTTTTCCTGAAATTAATGTTACTTTTCTATTCTCAATACATGCGCCCTCTTTGTCAGTTATGTTTGCTGGTTCATCATTTTGTTTGAGCGTCAATGCACAATAGTGCAAATCGCTGAAAATAATTAATAATCCATTTACACCACATACACCGACACCAGAACAAAAAGAATATAATGTTACATAGTCCAAATGGCCAAGACTCAGTCGGTATGTATAATGTTTACAGGACATACAGAACTGAATATTTGACATGCATTTGAATTGTAGCACCTTCTAAATATGAATATTTGAATCAACCAGTAGAATAATTTGCATTTTAGTCCGGAAAAACAGCATAAAATGGTAGCAATATGTACCATGCCATTAAATTTAACGTTTGTGAGCCATCGTTTTAAAGTGAATACCATTTGAATGAATTCTGAGCGATGTATAAACTTACGTAAAATTTGGAATTGGAATTTAGTTTTCGTTGAAGTGAAGCGTTGAAGTGCGAGTTTGGTTAAAAATTTATACGTGAAAATCGTAAAAAATATTAGTAAAACCAATATTCTCGTGCTGAATGCAGCAAAGATTGCTTTGAATTAATGTTTAAATTAATATTAATGATGTTGTAGTAAAACGATTTCGGAAAATATCAGGACAACCAAACAAATTTTTGGTGGCCTTAAAAACGGCATTAATTACGCTCAGTAAGAATAATGGTATGGAAAATGGAATATATTTATGGTCTTCTTTGCCATCTTGTTATCATTCTCATCAGACCTTAAAGAACAATCCAATCACTGTAATAAGTTCATTTGTATGAGCAGAAAAATGAAGATAAACAGAATGACAAAAGTTTGAAATAAGTCGGACCAATAATGAGAGAGTTATGAATGTTTGAAATAATTATGTGATCACTGAGTCTATATGCGATTCTCAAGTTGGCAGTTTAGTCAGTGGATTGTGTAACACTTTTGTCTATTTCGAAAGCTTTGTGTAAAGCTTTCCTTTACATTAATTCTATGATATATTTTATGGGGCTCTCTTGGAAACCAGCAATGCCCCAATGACTAAATAAGACTGAAGACATAAATAGATTACGTGTAGATATAAAGATATTCACGCTCCTATTAAATTCAAAATTTTACATTGGGGAAAGTGTGTGTTTTACTCATGGAAAAATATATTACGTTATTTTGTATAGTTAGATCTTGTTATGAATGTATTTGATTGAAATATTCCTCCCTTTAAAAACCAAAATGTAAATCACGTAAATTTGCTGACGAAAATCAAATTATCAGTCAATGGAAAATTAACATGATTGTATTGTTATTGGACTGTATTAAGTATGTAATGTATTCTATGTATGTTTTCTGTGTTAATGATTGCAGCCAAACCTACCTTAACGATCACCTCTTTATGAAGGCATCGGGTTAAAGGTATAGCCATCGGTATAGTGATATGGGTTTTACAGCCTGTCTAGAAAGGCCACCTTGTGTACAGTGGCCACGTTCTATGTTTCCCTTGGATGACCTTAACAATAACAGATATGTTTAAATGTACTGTATGCTTATATTCGTTTAATTCTAACATAATGTCAAACTCTGCAAACGTTTCGGAATTGTGTATACAGTAAACCATGCCGATTATGAATAATTCATTGATCACTTTAATATTTGATCAATATGACCTGTAATCTGTTAAATCTTAATGAATGTATTATTTCTTTTATTGATCAATCCAAAGAGATAGTTGATCAATAAACTTCTTAGAATATACATGCTTTATTTATGAATAATAAATCATATTGTCACAGTCATTTCATGTGTTGAGTTGGTGTTAGGGGTTAAATTTGCTTATGGAACGCTCTTAGCGGAACCACATAGGAAACAACTTCCTCGACAATCAATCAAGGGATCAATCAATCAAAAACACCCAAACACTTTCTCAATCGATTTGAATTGCGAAATCAGACGAGGAAAACTTTGGTTTATTTAAATGGTATGATCCATTGTATATTTAGTGGTAACAAATGTACAATCAATAATGACAACCTTAAGTGGTGGTCTACTTGTCTTGCGGCAGACTGCCCCGAAGTACAAGTAGTATGGTCCTGGCTTCGAACCTAAAAATGACTGACAAAGTATAGCCCCTTTAATGAGGCGATGTGCATCGATGCCACATATAAGTATATAGGCCTTTTATGAGGCGGTGTGTACCAGCACAAAAATTAGGCCTTTTTATGAGGCAGCATATACAAATGCATTAATGATATCAGTCACAAAATCTTGCCTTCATGTAACTATTTATAAGTAAGTAATAAAGTACGTAAGTCGGCAATATGACGTGTGGTATTAATACTTAAGATTAGGGGATTAATTACGGGTAGATCTACCTCAGAACTTCGGAGAGGGAATCGGAGTTGTCTTCGACGGTGGCGGAGATCGCGGATGTCTGTGAAGTTGGTTGTTCGAGTCTGTGGAGTATTGGACGTGTAGACTTATCCTAGTTCGTCGACGGCGACGTCGATTGAATTGCTGGGGACGTCGGGTGATAAAGACGAGCGTGACGATGAAGTACTTCGACGATGGTTGGTGAAGACCGAACTAGGATGTCGTGAAGGTCACACGAAGGTAGCCTGAAGATCGAGGAACTCTGCCAATGTTCGTGGATGGCCACGTGGCGTGGTGCACTGCAGCGATGAACCGCGACCGCGAGGTCGGGGTTCCGTGAAGACAGTTCACGCGTCAGCAGGAAACAACACCAGAAATGAAGATTATCGAACCCAGTTCGAAATTAAATTGTCGCCAAAATATACGAATGAAATGCCGATAAAATACTCTTTCGATGAATTAAAGGTGTCAGTAGACCCAGTCTACAAATAAATGTCGAAAAGGGCAAAAGTGAAAACACTCAATTCCCTATGTAACAAGAGAGCAAAAATACGTGTTGCTCGGCTGAACGTAAAACGGCGACTGGTGCTATGCGTGGCAAATCTGAGGCAAATCTGAGGAAACGCCCAACAGGGCCTTCGCTGATTGGTTAAACTTGTTTACCGCTATTGTCATGATTGCCGTTTTAGTACAATTACATGATTAATGCATATATAATGAATTAAGACATGTTTTAAAGGAAAGTAATCATTTATAAAATACTAGAGAACGATAGTGAATTTTCCTCTATCTTATGGCATGGTTACATAATTATTATACAAGTTTTGAAATTCATAATAAAAACGGTTTTGTCCACTACACATGTAAAGAGGTAAATAACATTTACTCCAGCTTTATGGGGAACTGTGTATATACAGTTAATAAACGTAATTTTTAAAATCCCTTGTAAATATTTATTTTGATTTAAATGGCAATATTTTATGGGTAAAGTGCCCTTTTGATGAACATGATTAATCGACTCACCTGTCGTCATGCAAGACCTTGACCAAGCCAATATAATGCATTTATGATTAGGCCCTATAAAGAAATTCTGTAACTGTGAAACGGTTTAATGGTTTTCGATTAAAGAGTAATGCATACATCATCATGGTACGTATCGCATCACACAATGATCGGAGAGAGAGAGAGAGAGAGAGAGTGGTGGGGGAGATATACAGTGCGTCCCAGAAAAAACGAAACCGAGAAGTATCGATGTTTTATCATAACTTAGTCATAACTATAATTAATAAATGACACATATTTGTAAAGCTTAGAGTCTCCTCTTTCATTTGATGCTACTCAAGTGATGCATATTTCACGCATGAGTGATTAAAAGCAATTTGAAGGAAGGAAACCAAAAATTCATTTGGCGGGCGGTATCTGAATTTCGAAGAAAAAATTACATTTCTAGAAAGTTCATTTTCTGCCCATCACTTGAGTAGCATCAAATGAAAGAGCAGACTCTAAGCTTTACAAATATGTGTCTTTTATTAATTATAGTTGTGATTAAAGCCCAAGTCCACTCCAAAAATAACTTACTTTCAATAGAACCAGAAAAATCAGACAAACCAATCAAAAAAAGTTTGAGCAAAATCGGATAACTAATAAGAAAGTTATGAATTTTTAATGACATGAAAAACTTTGAAAATCACTACACAAATTGGCAACTCACTCATGAGTCTGTGACGTATGGTCCTCACTATCCACTAATTATTTTCTTTATATTGATAATATAAATTTCCTATTTTCACCCTAAGAATCTTATTTCTTCACACCAGCATCCAAGTTAGATTGTTAGTAATATTTTTTGTGTGGATGCACAAATAAAGAGTAATTTTGTCCAGTTAAATCATGAAAAATTGAATTTTGATAAACTATTTATATAAAAATCAATAATTATGAAATACAATATTCAGAAAATAGTATCAATTCTTCAAAATTCATAAAAGTTTTTGGGAAATGTCATGCACGCAATATGATACAAATCATATAACCTGGGCAAAGGCATGGGAAATCAAGTTTTGGGGATAAAAAGGAAATTAATGGGATTAAACTATATAAAGCAATTGATAAGTTGTGAGGACATGACGTCACAAACTGATAACCATCTTGGCAATTTGTGTTGTGATTCTCATTGTTCCATAGTTTTACATACTTTTTCAAAAATTCATAACTTTCTTATTAGTTATCCGATTTTGCTCAAACTTTTTTTGATTGGTTTGTCTGATTTTTCTGCTTTTATTGAACGTAAGTTATTTTTGGAGTGGACTTGCCCTTTAAGTTATGATAAATCATCGATACTTCTCGGTTTCGTTTTTTCTGGGACGCACTGTATATAGAGTGTAAGGTGAAGACACAGAGGATCATCATGTGGCAGAGAGATAGATGGGAAAAGAGAAAGTTATAGATAGAAAAGAGAGAGGGAGAGGGAAGGGGTTAAGGAGGGATGGAGGAGAGAGAATGAATAAGTTGAAGACTAAGAGGAAGAGAGTGAGAGAGAGAGAGAGAGAGAAAGAGAAAGGGAGAGACAGAAAGAGAGTTAATGAAAGAAAAACCGGGAAATAAATCATTATAGAAAGAGAGAGGGAGTATAAAGAGAGAGTGGTGGTATTGAAGAGAGGGGGTTAGAAAGAGAGAAAGGACTATGAGAGATTGGATATTGGGTCTATTGTGGATAACTTTTGAACGACTTTATAAACAAAAAATACTTTGAAAATAGGATGCAGGTATCTCTTTCCAGCTACCCCCTCCTTTCTGTTTTTGTTATGTCTATTACGAGAGCTACTCTAATCCACTGGTTAACCCCTGTTGTACCTATGAGGATTTTGGGCATTGATTAAAAAAAAATCAACAACAAAAAATAATACGACATTATTTTGTCTGACATGCAAAGAGTTAACTTCCTCGCATTAAAATGGTGGCAGCGGTGGGATATGATATATTGTATATCTTACAACTTTCTATTTACATGCGATATCTCCTTTTGTTAATACTTGGTCGGGTTAGTGTTTTACCCGCATTGTCATATAATTTTGATGTTAGATTAAAGATTTTAAATAAGAATAGTCATGAAATGGGAGGACTCATCTCTCTCTCTCTCTTGCTCTCCCTCTTTCTCATTCTATCTCTCTTTCTCTCCCTCGCTCTCTCGCCTTTTCGAAGGGAAATTATTTTGTATCACTCGTGTTCACTTTCTCATACTCACTTTTCCTTTTCGACAAAAAACAACCACGACAAGATGGTGTAAATGTGAAAGCTGTATTTATTTGCAAGTGTAATATCATAATAATGCTGTCGTTCGAATAGGCTGAGAGCGTATTTGTCTTGTGCAACAAAATCATAGGGGTGGAAATTTCCACTTTCCCAGGCCAAAAAACCCACACACCATGTAATAGAGAGATGCCTAAATACCCCATCTATTCAAGTATCTACATATCCATTTTATTGAAACAGACTAATATATATATATATATATATATACGATTTTTAGCCAAATCATGAATTACAAGATTTGGAAACAAAATCAATGAAAACCTTTTTAGAACTGAAATAATTTCAAATTTGCAGCATAAATTTAGTCTAATCTAACCTGAAATTGACCAGTGAACGTTCAAGAAACGTATTAACATAAAGCTCAGGCCACGTCAAAACCAGGGTAGTAAAGACCGATGTTTGGTGAAGTTTAATCTTACATTCATCCTCCTTTTAGAAACAGACATCGCAATTTCGCGGGCCTACTAAAAATAAGGGAAAAGATAATCCCGACCAGCTGGCAAAATAGGTAATTCATATGCACATAGCTCTGACCACAACCACGCAGTTTAAGAGATAGGCATACGCTGTAAAACAAAATATATGGATTGCAATTTGTATTACTGGCAGCTTCGTTTGGCAGGCCCATTGCTACTAAAAAAGACCCCGGAATAATACACGATGACGATACTATAAAACTCATACATATTTCAAACTGTGCCTCTCTGTATGGCATTCTGTACAACCGTAATCAGGATTTCAAAGCATATAGTTGCTGCAGGGGTAAAACAGACATCGACTTAATTTCTCGTTTGATCACGTTTAGAAATAAAGCACAACATAAAAGAACCAACAACAAAATCTAGCAGCTCCTGCATTTTCAAGAAAATGTTGCGTTATCATTATCTTTGTCACTGGTCGTAAATTATATCGGTATGAAATTTACAAGCAAAAGCTTGACGGATAAATCGGGGGAATGCACAGACCTTGCGTATTTTCAATTTAAAAATAATCAAGTTGGACATAAAACAACACTAACCCAGCTCAGAATTTAATATGCATTGTGGGAAAAAATTGCAAAAAAGGAAAGCCGTTTTTTAATCACTCAGACCGTAAGCAGGTTCTAAGAATACAAAGAAATATCACAAATATTGATACTTGACGCGATGTTTGATACCACGTACCTATAAATTCATATCTTTTTCTATTACGTTGGTATTGTCAAGGGAAGTACATAATTATGATTCTTTTTTTTTCTTCAAATTTCACTGGTTACTTATGTTTACAGAGCTCAAAATTGAAAGGTAAAAACTCATTTACATGCGTGTGATAATAATTAAGGTTAGCCAAATTTACAGGGAAAACAAAGCCATCGCAAGGAGAATTCTAAACGCCCCAGAAGTATTACTACTACCCTGGCTATAGGCAATCTGCCCGACAGTGTCGTAAGCCTTCACCGACTTTCACGAATTTCTTCATACCAGGTACTCATTTACTACCATGACTGTACAGCTGGGATGAGAAGGGATAATGTGTTTGATGTCTGGATCAATATCTTCCCCAAATGATATTATTTCCGCGTCAGGGACGCGAACCCTTTGACATACAGGCCATTGCATTATTAACAGGAATAACAGGAATAACAGGACATCAACAAGTTAAACCCAAGAATTTGTATATCTTCCCTAGATTATGAAGTACATATAAAATACATATAAATAAGATGTATAGCTTGGGTTCGAAGACTTGATCAAGTAGTTTACGGAGCCCTTCCAAATCAAAAGTGGCTACTTTTGTGATTTTGAGATTACATATCAATGAGAGTGCAATAACGTATGTGATATATTTGCATATTGAATAATAGTTCTTACAATCTAATTACTTATGAAAAGCTTTGGATCCTGTATTATGATGGTAAAAAAACGGTACCGCGATCCCTTTGTTTGATAATTAGCAGACATTTTAAGCAACCATGATAAATGATGCATGCCTATTCACGGCAAGCGCGTGATAATAGCTGAATTGTGACGACGTATATAGAAGCCATATAAAAAGCTCTTAAATTCAGAATTCTAGCTATGCATATTCTAATCCCAAAATGTCAAATCAATACTGAAATGAAATAATACATTGTATTGGTAATTAAATGCTACAAGTGTGTAATCATAGCTGAACTTTGACGACGTGTATAGAAACTAGATTTAAAAAAAGCTCTATCCTAATATTTTAAATCGAAAATTCAAACTTGATACTAAAATCAAACAAAACATGTATTTGTGATATTGCATCAAGTAATATAGCATGAAGTAAAGTTGGAATAATTTTTAGCTACCTCTTTTTACGAAGTGATTGTGAGGATACGATTTAATGGATAAAGCGGACCTATAGAATGCATCATTACATCATAAAAGTAAACAAATGCTTCGAGTTTATACAATCCTAATTCTGATAACTTATTATTAGGATCTCTTTCATTGCCTTTTTGCACATCGTCAATCCTTTCTTATCTAATGTGCATTCGAACGGAAATGCATGAAATCTCACATCCCCATGTACTCACATCTAAGTTACGATCCGACTTGCCGTCTTTTTTTTTTAATCCTTGTACTAATTAACAAGATTCTGCATGAAAATTTATTTGATTCTAAGTTATTGAATCTGTTTGCTTAGCGACAAAGCACCATAGTTTCATCAAAATTATATATTTACACTACTGATTTAGACGTGTCGCAGCTGCCTTTCTGTTTCCGTCACCGTAACAATTTTATCGGGATGTCTGATTGTCCGTCCGTCCGTCCGTATTGCATGATCATTTACTATACTGCCTGGGACTGATTAAACTCAAATGAAACGTGCCCGACAGTTACCGAGAGACCGAGAGAGATGAGAGAGAGAGAGAGAGAGCTTTCATTAATTAGATTAGATTGTAGTGTTTAATATACATGTTATTTGTCGCTATTGGGGAAAGAGCTGTTATTTGATGCTATCGGGAAAATCATTTATTCCGTTTCCGTTTCCCCAGCTGACCCAGAAGATGGGGAGTTCAAAGGTCAAAGTTTATTTCCTGTTACTCTCCAAAATGGCGTCGTCGTGTTGGTCTCGTCGTAAATGAAAGAGAAAGATAAACCGATGACACTCACAATGTGTCATCAAATTATGGTTGCTTTATTGTCGGAACAGTCAATTCGAGCAAAGAAATTACCATTTTGCTCAATCAGGCGTAGAACATTTCAATGTGACAACGGAAGAGGAAAGGTAGTAATTATCCCAATGAAATAAGTGATTACAATGTGGGCGGATTGAGTCATTCACCTGACACGTACTGTTCACAGATGTTGTACTTTTGCTCTTTTAAAAGCAGAATTTGATAATGGAATCCTAAAGATCGAAAACGTGTTTCTGGCATTAAAAAATAACATCCCAATTTGATACTTGCTAAAAGAAGACAGTGTACTTATCTAAAGAAGGAGGATATTTTAGAGCACGTTTCCAGTCATACGTAAAGGGCACATTTTTGAGTAACTACTTCCGAGAATAAAATATCAAATTTTCGAAATCATATATCTATCATCAATTTGTTTCGTGGATGTCAAGAATTTAAAAATTCGTAACTCCCTGATTCTTCACTGAATTTTTCTCAAATATTCACTGGCCTGTTTCTCTCCATTTCCTCTTTTTGAAATCCGGAAATCCATTTGATGATAAAATGGAATTTTACAATAAGGCAAGTAATACTATAGAGCTTACAAAATCCAAATGGTGAATGTTAAGTTTAAGCCAATGAATTGAAAATCCAAATTCTTAAATCAGTGATATTTTTGTAGCAGAACATTGGGTCCGATCAATTAGAAAATTCAAGAAAAGATACACATTTAAATTGACAGGACGAGAACCGCAGTTATATTCTGCATTATGCAGACAAAGCTACAGTAACTTCGTATTTTGGCAGTTTCTCACGCGACATTGGTTGATTCTGGTTGCGAAATTTCATTTGTTTTCCTTACAATTCGATGTCATTATTTTGTTATTAACATAATCTATTCTTCTTGGCATTTATCTCATTATTGTCCTTATCATTGATATTGCTAAGAATTTGCATAACACAAATTCGAGAAGAAAAAATCTTACTACACAAATTAAGAATTGAACATCGCTCTTCACATCTGTCATCAAGATGTAAAGTGATGAATGATTTCAGGGTTAGAATACAATTCTTTGGTTATCAGTTTATACACCCCATTGTCATGACTGTCATCGTTACTGAGAATCGCAGAATTCTTATTATCTATCTTTCCATCTCAGATTTTGATTGTTAAATTCGTGATAAACATTTGCCGAACAAAATAAAACCACGCCTGTCATATTTTAACCATCATCATATTTGGTAACATCAATTGCTTTAATTTCTAGATTATTTTAATGAAAGCCTGACCACTTTATATTCATATTGCAATTTTGTACATGTATAGACCAAGTCTAAAATAAATGACATATACTAGTATAGAGTAACTGCATGATTAATATTCTCTGCGTGTATAATGAAGGCTAGCGTCCAATTTACATATTAGTTTTTGATATTGAAAAAATGCTATACATAGAATTCTTCCTCAACAAAAGACTTAATAGCACTTCCATTAATCCTCGTGGTACTTCCAGTGACCGATGCGGACCCGAGTAAGTCATTGCTTCCCCTAAGGTTATGGTAGTTTCCCGAGGTCTTCGATGGGCTCATCAAATGCCCGACCTCTTCCTCATACTGATTCATCTGTGCTGTCTTTTCTTCCACTGGATACGACCTCCGCCTTGTGCTCCCTCGTCCAACTCGTCGATATCGGCTATATAGGAAGGCGAGGATGACGACGGCGATGACGATGCCGGCGAGGAGAGCAGAGAGGATGATGGACTTGAGCGACTTGACGGTGCCAATGCATGAGGAATGGGGCACGGTGGTTACCCTAAGACCCTGGTAGGCTGAGGGTGACACGCATGTGATGTTACCCAAATTGATCCCCCATTGCGTGGAGCTCCTAAGCCTTTGTGACGTCAGCGCCAAGTTACAGTCACATCTCAATAAGTTATCGAGGAGATTCAGCCACACGAGACTCTTGGGGAGAAAATTAAGGCTAGCTTCATTAATACTCATGATGTAATTACTCTCTAAATTGATTTGCCTCAACCGTATCGCACCAGAAAAGGCGACCGTGTCTAACACACTAATGTTATTCCTGCTAAGATCTAATTTTTCAAGGTTCGAGAGATTTTGTACGTTCGGAACTTCATTGAGCTGGTTATCCTGCAACTTGAGAACACGTAATTTAATCAATCGAGTTAGGTTTGGAGTTACACGGATGCTGTTATTATGCAATAGAAGTGTTTCTAGGAGATGAGATCAGGTGTTTCAAGAAATGCCAAAGACACCAGTAAGTTTCCGCTGAGATCCAGAAAGCGGAGGGTCGCTAGGGAGCCGATTGCTCCATCCTGAATGCGCTCGATAGAGTTGTTGGCTAAGTTGACGTATTCCACTCTCGCTCGCTTGCCCCATATGGCGTTTGAAATATTCACGAGACGATTCTCCTGAGCTTTGAACGTTGTCAGGTTGATTTGCTTTACCAGTAGACCATCAGGTAGGGTATTCAGGGCATTCGAGCTAAGATCGATGGTCCGTAAACCTGTGTTAGAGTCGAACGCACTGTGGACGACGGAGCGCAGCCCGTTCAGAGACAAATCAATCGTTTCGAGAACATCGCAAAAACCAGGGTATTTCCAATTCTTTTTACCTCCCTTGTCTGACATGGACGTGGCATTTCTGAGGTCGAGGACTCTCAATTGGAATGCTCCAACCAACCAAGCGGTCGGTAGTTCCGAAAGCTCGTTATGAGAAAGATATAACTCCTGTATACTAGATCCTGTAGGGAAGGGACCCGGGTAGGCAATGTTTCTAAGCCCATTGTTCCGCAACGACAGCATTCTCAGCTTTCCCTCACTCGTAGATATGAGGGATGGAAGAATACTTATCGAGTTATTATCAATATTTAACGACGTCAGGTTAGGCATTGCAAGAAATATAGATTCATTCAATTGATTTATATTATTGTTGCTTAAATCCAATGTCTGGAAAGGGTAGGGTGTGTCCGCCACTGGCAAGTTGGTTAAGGCATTGTTGCTGAGGTTGATGACTGTCAGGTTACCCAAGCCCCTGAAACAATTCCTGTTTACGGTAGCAATTTTGTTGTTTGTTGCAGTTAACACTTCGAGCGACCTGCTCTGCCTGAAGACGGTGCAATTCTCTTTATCAAACGTGTCCATTAAGTTCCAGTCCAGAAGGATCGTCTTTGCCTTGACGGGGAATACAGTAGGCAGGTTCTGGTACAACCTGGAACAGTTCACTAATCTAATGGTGTCGTTGCAGCAGCAACGCCAAGGGCATGTGCTAGAGTTTAACGCTGTTCTTAAAATACTAATAGGCGTCGGCGAGCTACACCCATTGGTCTCTACCAGTACCGCCATCAGATGAATTGCAATGACATAGAATCCCAGCTGCAGAACAGGGTTCATAGCTACGTCAGGTCTTTGTCGAATCATCATGGTGGAAATCTGAGATGTTAGTTGAGCATTTTGGTGCAAGATAGATGAACGATGGTGGGTAAATGATCACAGCTTGCTTAATCCATTATTCCAATTTGTGGAGTGGATGACGCTAAACGTTTGCACTGCACCACATGAACTCTGGGGAGAAGAGAGAGGGGAAAGAGAGAAAGAAAGAGACTTTGATTATCATTCAATAATGTGAACAATCCAGAGGCAAAACAATTTTCAATCGGACAGTTGAATCAAGTTTGAGGAACTTATAATCAAGACGCGAATCTATACATAGATCAACAGTTTCAACAAGTCAATGAAAAAAGTGCAGTAAATGCATGACATGTCTTTCCAAATATGGCAACGTCAAGAAAAGGTACTATGTTGCCGCACAATGAATGTGAGTGTATGTGTGTGTATACTATAACATTAATATATACAACACCAAGAGGTGATAAAATCTTAGTCTAAGATGGTATAAGGAGAGTTTGACGTAAGTAAACTAAAAATTCAAAGCAAAGCGTAGCATATCCCCTCGCAGGGTCACCGCCAGGTACAAATGGCCTATATACGTCAGAACAAGTTACTTCCATTAGACTATACTATTATATTACTAGGCAAGAAAGTTAACCACATTTTCACATATATAATTAGGTGTTTTTGCATATTTAATGAGCTATGATCTTTGACCTACATACCCGGAAATTGAACTTAGGCTGTGTTTTGATACCATGTACCTTCATATCAAATTTGATTAAAATCCGTCAAACATAACTAAAGTTATCGAACGGAAACCAGATAGGCATATTTAATGAGCTATGACCTTTGACTTTTGACCTACATACTCCGAAATCGAACTTAGCCTGTATTTTGATACCATGAACCTTCATATCAAACTTCATTAAAATCCGTCAAATATTACTGAAGTTATCGATCGGAAACCAGATGTGTATTTTTTCGCATATTTAATGAGATATGACCTTTGACCTTTGACCTACATACTCCAAAATCGAACTTAGCCTGTATTTTGATACCATGTACCTTCATATCAAACTTCATTAAAATCCGTCAAACATTACTGAAGTTATTGATCGGAAACCAAATTTGTTACGAACGGACGGACGCACGGAAGGAAGGAAGGACGGACAGCGGCGTTTCTATCCCTTCCGACTTCGTCGGCGAGGGGATAACAAACCCTGCACATTATTTGGTACCACAAACATTACCCTAACACTAGTGAATACAATTTGCAACTGTCATGACTACCTCAGCTTTACTTCAGTTAAAAATAATATTTAAAAAAAAAAAAAATATATATATATATATATATATATATATATTATTTTGTTATCATGAGATATTCTAAAGGTAAGTTTGAACTTCTTCAAAGGCTTTTTACCTATGACGAGGCATATTGAGTCTATTTAGAAATGACGACAAGAGCATATTGGAAACTAATCCAAGTGATAAGTACAAAGATTTCATTTCCTTTAGCTTTACTTAGCTTTCTATGTCATTTTGCTATCGAAAGGCTCACTTCAAAACAATGGCATGAATGTTCCTTTAACTATTTCTAAATCCTTATATTCAAATTCCACATTTTTAAAGAAAACGGAGCCTTTTGTGTTATGTTGCTGTGTTTGTTGTTGTTGATGTTGTCGGGGGTATCGCGCCGTCCACAGCACTAGGGGAGGTTTTTGTATCATGTAACTTTAGCTGTTGTGTGCATTATTCCTTTAACGATCTACATAATACCGTATCGAAATAAAAACCCTTTTTATAGCATTTTGTTTCCGAGGGTGGCGTGTGAGATGCGGCATTTTTGCTTGGTTGCAGCGCAGCGGCCGCAGCGGTCATGAATTCTTCATCATCGAGCGCCTGACGATGAGGCACAGAGAAGGAGAATATGAAGGGTAGCTGTAATCAATTTTATGCTTCAACTGACGGAGAATAATTGAAGACTGGAGCCGGGCAAAAAGCTGCTTATATACCTTTCTAGTAAAATGGCTTGCTTTCCACACTTACACATTAAGATAGATGGAAAGAGATAAATGGGTAAATAATAAGGTTGAAAAAAGGTTGAAAAGTATGAAATCATATTCCATAGTAATATATCAGTGGTAATAGCAAAGTAATTAAGTGGTAGTGGAAGTGGCAGTACTAGTAGTAGTAGTAAGAGTAAGAGTACTAGTAATAGTAGTAGGAAATTAGGAATAGTAGTAGTAGCACTAGTAGTAGTGGAAATAATGGTAGTAATGGTAATATTACATACAGTGATTGTTGTTGTTGTATAAATAGTGGTAGAACCATAGTAGTAGAAGTCAGTGGCGTAATGAGCAAAAAAGTTTGGGGGGGCTGGCAGACAAAAAATCCACATCACCCCCACTCTTACATGCAGGCCCCGCTGAACGTTTTTCAAAGTAGGTGGGGAGGGGAGGCTAAAGTATTTACGATCAGGTAGAGCGTAGTGTAAATTGTCGTGGGATCTAGGGGCAAAGCCCCGGCAGGGTCAGGGGCAGAGTCCCCGGAAGCTCAGGGGTATGGGCATTTAATTACGGTCAGATGAGCATATTTTGATACCTTATTCGTGACACTGGCAGGTCACTAATTGGCGTGGGGTCCAGGGGGCTGAGCCCCCTGAAACTCAGGGATTTGAGGCATTTTATAACGGTCATTGAGCATTCAGGGGCCCGTCTTAGGCCCCCTGGTGGGGTCGAGGGGGCGGAGCCCCGGAAGCTCAGGGGTTTCAGGCATTTAATTACGGTCAGATGAGCATATTTTGATACCCTATTTGTGACACTGGCAGGTCACTAATTGGCGTGGGGTCCCGGGCGGAGCCCCAAGCTCAGGGTTTTAGGCAATAAATTACTGTCAGATGAGTATCCAGGGGCCTGACTTAGGGCCATTGGTTGGGTCCAGGGGCAGAGCCCCTGGAAGCTCAGGGTTTTAGGCGTTTAATAACGGTCAGATGAGCATATTTTGATACCTTATTTGTGACACTGGCAGGACATTAATTGGCGTGGGGTCCAGGGCCGAGCCCCCAGAAGCTCAGGGGCTTTTTGGCATTTTAAAACGGCCAGATAAGCATTCAGGGGCCCGCCTTAGGGCCCTGGTTGGGTCGAGGGGGCAGAGCCCCCTGAAGCTCAGGGTTTCAGGCATTTAATTACGGTCAGATGAGCATATTTTGATACCCTATTTGTGACACTGGCAGGTCACTAATTGGCGTGGGGTCCAGGGGGCGGAGCCCCCGGAAGCTCAGAGGTTTTAGGCAATAAATTACTGTCAGATGAGTATCCAGGGTCCTGACTTAGGACCATTGGTTGGGTCCAGGGGGCAGAGCCCCTGGAAGCTCAGGGGTTTTAGGCGCTTAATAACGGTCAGATGAGCATATTTTAATACCTTATTTGTGACACTGGCAGGACACTAATTGGCGTGGGGTCCAGAGGGCGGGGTCCAGGGGGCGGAGCCCCCGGAAGCTCAGGGGTTTTAGGCAATAAATTACTGTCAGATAAGCTTTCAGGGGCCCGCCTAAGGGCCCCTGGTGGGGTCGAGGGGGCAGAGCCCCCGGAAGCTCAGGGGTTTCAGGCATTTAATTACGGTCAGATGAGCATATTTTGATACCCTATTTGTGACACTGGCAGGACACTAATTGGCGTGGGGTCCAGGGGGCGGGGCCCCAGAAGCTCAGGGTTTCAGGCATTTTATAACGGTCAGATTAGCCATCAGGGGCCCGCCTTAGGGCCCTAGGTGGAATCGGGGACAGAGCCCCCCGAAGCTCAGGGGTTTTAGGCATTTAATCACGGTCATATGAGCATATTTTGATACCTCATATATTTTGTGACACTGGCAGGTCACTATTCTTTCTTTCTTTCTCTCTTTCTTTCTATTCTCTTAAGTATACTTTCCCCGTCGTTTTGCGGGCCCTGCCATGTAGGCCTCTAAATAAGCATATTTATTGCCTGACTGTGAATTTAGGAATTTGTAATTTTCCAACAAACGCATACAAAAGTATAAAAAGTGAGGAAAAACCTCGGAAAACTATGTCTTTTCAGCAACATTTGTAAATCACCGGTATCGAATTAGGAATGAACCACGTTTGAATTTTATTGTGACACTGGCAGGGCACTAATTGGCTCCCCCCCCCATCAGTACGCCAGTGGCCCCGATCTCCACCTTGTTGACGGGAAAAATCGAAACTGATCTCCCTACCTATCTTCTTTCTCTCTTTCTTTCCTTACCTTTCCCTTCCCTTCCTTCCTTCTCTCTCTTTTAGGTTTGCTAGGGGAGGCAAGGCCTTTCGCCCCGATCCACATGCTGTTGGCGGGAAAATTGCAACTGATATCCCCCTTCTTTTCTTTTCTTCTTCCTCTTTTTTTCCTTCCCTTTATCTCCTCTTTTCCTTTTTTCTTTCCCTTTCCTTCCTTCTCTCTTATTTTTTTGGCGGGGGCGGGGGTAGAGGCAAGGCCCTTTATCCCCCGATCTACAACTTGTTGGCGGGAAAATTGCAACTGATATCCCCCTTCTTTTCTTTTCTTCTTCCTCTTTTTTTCCTTCCCCTTATCTCCTCTTTTCCTTTTTTTCTTTCCCTTTCCTTCCTTCTCTCTTAATTTTTTGAAGGGGCAACAGCCTGGGAGGCAAGGCCCTTTCGCCTCCCCCCCCGATCTCCTTCTTTCCCCCCCATTTTCTTTTCTTCTTCCTCTTCTTTCTTTCCCTTTCTCTCCTCTTTCCCTTTCCCTTCTTTTCCTTCTCTCTCTCTCTTTTTTTTCTTTGCGGGGCAAGGCCCGATCGCCCCACTGGATCCGCGCCTGTGGAACATTCCCTCTGGAAATGACCCTCCTCGCCACATCCAAAACAAACCCTGGGCGCAGGCGACTGCGCATTCCCCCGCGTACCGCCTAGACCTGCCGCGATCTTCTCTAAGCTCTTCTCCAGGCCTGACATACGGGTATCCAGACTTTTCGCTAAACTGGATATACGGTTATCTACTAGTGTTACTGTTAGTGGCCACTAAGGCCCTTAGTGACTGTAAAAACATATGCACTTCCTGGCTATTTGGGAATGTGTCAGATTGCAACAGAAATGGAGAAACACGCATTTTGTTGGAAATCATGTGATATATCACGAACATTTATAAATCACTTGTATGAAATTGAAAATAAGTCATGGTTTAATTTTATTTGGGGGGGCTAGCGCCCCCCCAAGCCCCCCCACCAGTACGCCAGTGGTAGAAGTAGTAGTCGTAGTAGCAGCAGCAACAGCAGAAGTAGCAACTGTATAGTATTAGTAGTAGTATTAGCAGTAGTAGTATTTGTACTAGTAGTATATAGTATAGGTGGTACCGTAGTAGTAGTAGAACTAATAGTATAGTAGTGGTAGTTGTAGTAGTAGTAGAAGGATGAGGAGGAGGAGTAGCAGCAGCAGCAGTATAAATAGCAATCGTATAGTAGTAGTAGAAAGAGAAGTAGTAGTAGAAGTAGTAGTAGTAGTAGTAGTAGTAGTAGTAGTTGTAGTGGCAGTAGTAGTATAAGACGTGGTAGTAGTAGTAGTAGTAGTAGTAGTAGTAGGATTATACATTTTAGAAGTATTAGTAGTAGCAGTTAGTAGATTAGATTGTTGTTGTTGTAGTTGTACTTGGCGGTACCGTAGCGGATGGGATGGCCTCCACAATCATCCTTAAAAAAAGAGGTAAGGAAATACAATATAATAATTATATTTGCTTATATAGCGCCTAACACTTACTTTATCAGAAGTCTCTAAGCGCTCTACAATAATGCAGCATAATTACAAAGCAAAGTTTGTCGAATTTATCTTTATAGAAATGAACTCAGTCCTTCGTTGTTTTGTCGTTGTTAATTACATTGAAAAGGAGAGCAAACGTTATGTTATAAAATGTAATTTCCCATTTGTTATCTAAAAATAATTTCCCACATTTTACTCATTCGGTGAGTATACATGTCGGATTTTAGTCTCCCTTTTCTTTGAAATCACGTTTTTTAGAGCACCAGTTACCATTGTCACTTCATCATCGTTATGGGTAAAATCATACTATAGCCAGGATATAACAAACGACACTTGGAAGCTAGAAAACGATTTCTGATAGAATTTCCCCCCACAATTTTACTATAGACGATGAGTCTGCTATCTAGATTGCCGCACTTTGGAGTTAAAGCATTTTCTTATCATTTTCAGATAACGATTATTCGCTCGCTAGCGCACTTTTTGCTCTTGAATATTTTTGGCTTTTGCCAAGGTTTTTTTTTCTTCTTCACAGGGATGAATATCTTGATGAATGGAGGGATAAAACAGGGTCATTTACACCAAGTTAACCGCCGTAAGATGGACCTAAAATCACCTCCGGGTAAGCGTTATACGCTCACTCACTCACGCATCCAATCACCCACTCACTCATTTACTCACTCACGCGTAATATGCTATAGTGGTAATAGCTTTGAGCAAGTATCGGCAAAATTACCAATTCTTACCAACAAGTATAACAACCAAGTGGTAAAATGTTGATCCAGTCTTAAAACAAATCTCTTCCTATGATTAAGAAAACAACAAACATATACTTAAAATGGTTATTCTACTCACAAAACTAAAATTAAGTTTACGTCATTGACGGGTATATAAGTGCCCAATTTCAACATTGCAAAAATGTTAGGTCTCTAGATACATGACTCTCCCTAGATAATTTTGAAATGCTTGAGTACTTTATTTACCTTCCACATTACTATATTTAACAAAAATACTCGATGGAGAAATCAAATAAAAGCATTATTAAGATTGTACGTGAAATTATGGGGGTCCCAACTTAAAACAACAATCAATCGCGGTAATGGATACTGTTTTCCATCAAATTCCATGAATCAAGTTAGAAATTACAACAGAAAAAACAACTTCCGGTGATTGGCTTCGGCTGTTTATTACCTGTCCGATATCCCAGTCACACCGCCTAACCGTAGGCAAACCGACTGATCTTTGGCCATTGGTGGTAATGTAATTTTGTAGTTCGATCTGTGGTCGGACTGGCGTTGGTCTCGTTGGTGTGCCTGAGATATTAAACCCGTATTAACATGCTCGTTTTTTCGCTAATGGATACCATGATACGTATTTCATCGCGTTTAATCATGGTGATTGTCTTTTACATGTGACTGGTTCGGAGACGTGAGACGGCTCCAAATCTAATCAACAAAATGACTGGCCTTGTGCTTTCCAGCGCGTGGAAATATGATGAGAGGAATGATGATACGATGACGAGGCATCATCTGATTAAATATTGATGTCAGATGAGGTATTTAAAGGTGTTTGTATTCATCAAAATAACCCCTAGACTCACCCATATTTAGAAATTGGAATCAAGCATAAGAACATAAGACTAAAGAAGATTCGATGAACTTGAATGGACGTTAGTTTGTGTGCATATCACATACCAACCAGTGAATTAAGCTACATGAATTAAATTACTGGAATTAAGTTACTTGATTTACACGTACATGAATTAAGTTACTAGATTGGATATATACTCCTCTTTAAAAAAAAAATCGTGACTCTATACTAATCTGAAAAAAAGAGAAAAATGAAAGATGCTGTGTCTCACCAAGGAGTACGCGTCACCAGACTCTGTTAAAGCATGGATTACCGGTTAAAGCTAATCTTGAGCTCTGGTATGGGCATCGTATGTCGAGAGAACATGGCTATAATTCATTCTGAATTGTTTAACCTCTAGTAGATTGATTGTTTGAACCAGTAAAATAAAAACAACCTCACACAAACTTGCTGGAAATCATCTTCAATTAAAACCACAACTCTCATGTGCACATAGTGACCTGTGTTAGGTACATGGTGTCGGGCCTACTTTTACCTTGATTTCCTTATCTTTCTATGCTCATTACTCAGCCCCTATACATTTTCTACCAACATCGTTTGGCACATGTCATTTATTTGTAATCTAGAACATTCAGTGCAAGTTATGTTGGATGCTGTGAGAATTTATTTTTTATCATTACCAGAACTCAAGCTTATCTTTAAACTGATGATGGTTATGATAATTATGATGCTGATACTACAATTACTGCTGCTGCTGCTACTGGTACTACTACTTTCTCATTCCCACCATCATCACAACCGAGACTAATTGTACAGAACTTATACCAATACTGCTATTGCTACATGAATTATTTCTACTGGTGCTGATGCTGCTGCTATTGATACTGCTACTACTACTACTACTACTACTACTACTATACTGCTACTACTACTACTACAACTACTACAACAACTACTACTACTACTAAGACTAATAATAATAATAATAATAATAATAATAATAAAAATAATGATAATAATAATAATAATACCACTATTAATTATTATATTCTACATACTAAGCATCTTGCTCTACGATTGGTCAAAAGTAAATCACGTGATCAAAGATAGTTCGCCCATCATTGATGGGAGGAGAAAAAGTTCGTTACACTGTGTAGATAGTACTACTATCAGTGGCGGATCCAGGAATTTCTTACCGGGGGCACAAAATCGCATGGGGTGAAATATATGAAAAACGATGGAGCGAGGCGTCAGCGGCGAGGAGCGGAGCGACCAAGCGGGTGGGTCTGGGAGGGTCAGAACCCCTCCTGAGTAGGAAGCATTTGCAATTTTAGAACCACATTAGGTGCATTTTCAGGCACTTCCTGGAGTAATATGACGTAAACTTGCTTTCTCCTACCCTCAAAGAGTAGAGATCCAGGGGCGGATAATGGGATCTAGCTTTTTGCTAAGGGGGGGGGGGGTTGACCCAATGATGACACGGAGCATCGTCCACGAGCCGCGTAGCGGCGAGGCGATTTTTGTTGTTGCTATTTTGAACCCCCGTAAGTGATGTTGTCCTGGCATCTACTGACACAATGGAGACCATAAAAAGCAGTGCATGATAATTACGTCTTTTTAAATCAAGTAACAGTTTAAGTGGGGTTGACCCAAAGACGATGCAGAGCATTGTCCACGAGCCGCGTAGCGGCGAGGCGATTTTTTTGGGTGCTATTTTGAACCCCCGTAAGTGATGTTTTCCTGGCTATATACTAACACAATGGAGACCATAAAAAGCAGTGCATGATAACGTCTTTTTAAATCAAGTAACAGTTTAAGGGGTTCGACCCAATGACGATGCGGAGCATCGTCCACGAGCCGCGAAGTCCGAGCCGCGTAGCGGCGAGGCGATTTTTTTTTTTTTTTGGGGGCTATTTTGAACCCCGTAAGTGATGTTTTCCTGGCATCTATATACTAACACAATGGAGACCATAAACAGCATTTCATGATAACGTCTTTTTAAATCAAGTAACAGTTTAAGGGGGGTTCGACCCAATGACGATGCGGAGCATCGTCCACCAGCCGCGAAGTCCGAGCCGCGTAGCGGCGAGGCGATTTTTTTTTTTTTTTTTGTTTTTTTTGGGGGGGGGCTATTTTGAACCCCCGTAAGTGATGTTTTCCTGGCATCTATATACTAACACAATGGAGACCATAAACAGCATTTCATGATAACGTCTTTTTAAATCAAGTAACAGTTTAAGGGGGGTTCTACCCAATGACGATGCGGAACATCGTCCACGAGCCGCGAAGTCCGAGCCGGGTATAGCGGCGAGGCGATTTTTGTTGTTGCTATATTGAACCTTCGTAAGTGATGTTTTCCTGGCATCTACTAACACAATGGAGACCATAAACAGCATTTCATGATAACGTCTTTTTAAATCAAGTAACAGTTTGAGGGGGGTTCGACCCAATGACGATGCGGAGCATCGTCCACGAGCCTCGAAGTCCGAGCCGCGTAGCGGCGAGGCGTTTTTTAGTTGTTGCTATTTTGAACCCCGTAAGTGATGTTTTCCTGGCATCTATATACTAACACAATGGAGACCATAAAAAACAGTGCATGATAACGTCTTTTTTATATCACTTAAGTAACAGTTTAAGTGGGGTTCTACCCAATGACGATGCGGAAAATCGTCCACGAGCCGCGAAGTCCGAGCCGGGTATAGCGGCGAGGCGATTTTTTGTTGTTGCTATTTTGAACCTTCGTAAGTGATGTTTTCCTGGCATCTACTAACACAGGCCTTCTCAACTAGTTTATTAGAAGTGCCAAAATGAAAAGAATTTGTAGTTGAAGTGCCAACCTGTATGTTTGACTGTGCTGCGAGGAGCGTAGCGACCGAAAACGGGTGGGGTCCAGGGGCAAAGCCCCAACGGGAGTGCAGGGGGCGGAACCCCCTGAAGCTGGTGGATTTTAGGGCTTTCTAAAGGCCCAGATGTGGCATTTTTAACACCATTTTATTCCAAAATATATCAATCATAATTTCATATTGATGTGAACAAATAAGTACAATTCCTGGTTACAATTACACTTGAGGTAAATTTTTTATAGGTTTTTTGGTGCAATAAACACGGGAAATGTCAAAATTAAGCGAAAATCAAACAAACAAAAACAAGATGTTTCCAGAGACCGGTAATGTTAAAATTGGTAGCACATCGTAAGCTTATTGTTGTTTAGAGCTCAGGTTTAGAGTCGTATAAAATGGTAAAACGATAAATTCCCCTTTCTTCCTGTTTGTTAAGCAGACATTTTGGGCTCAACTTCGACTGCGACTTTTTGATTTTGCTGAGTCCTTAATTCTAATATAAATATTTTCTTTCTTTCTTTTGTTTGTTTGTTTGTTTGTTTTTTCCTTCTTTTTTTTGCAACAGTCGCGCGCCACTCCGACTGACCGCGAGCGCCACAAGTGGCGCGCGCGCCGCCAGTTGAGAAGGCCTGTACTAACACAATGGAGACCATAAAAAGCAGTGCATGATAACGTCTTTTAAAATCAAGTAACAGTTTAAGGGGGGTTTGACCCGATGACGATGCGGATACTGTGTGGGTCTGGTCTGGACACATGATGGCGTTTTTCTATTCACGTCACATTTTCACTTGGCAGCCCAAGGGGGTTAAACCCCCTAAACCCTCACCCACCCCCCCCCCTCATAGATCCCCCACTGGGATCTTTTGCAAACTGGAAGCAATAAACATTACATGTAGGCGATTGAAAAAAGTGCTTGCGAAACGGATAGAAACTTTGTGATAGGCTCTTCGCGGCCACAGGGATGACAGAAAATAATATGACAATGAAACCAGCAACTGTGGCAGGATTAATGGCAGGGGGCACGTGCCCCTTGTGCCCCCCTGGATCCGCCACTGACTATCTTCAGTGAAAGTGCGTTGCACTCGGTAGTAGTACTATCTACCGAGTGCAACGCACTTTAATTGTATACGTTGCGTATTGCTCTCCTAGCTTTTAGTGTTAGTACGCGAACTTTGGTCACGCGCGAACTACTATGGTCACACCTTCATAATGCATGCGTACGTATCGTACACCGTTTGCTAGCTGTTAATTGATGACTTGTTGCTCTAAAATGACGGAAGAAGTGAAATGTTTCCGATGTGGAATATAAAGCAAATAATCACCTTTTGGTTTCAGGCGATGGCAAACTATCACTTCCTCGGCGATCTGACTGTATACGCTATCTTTCCTCAGCATCGCTTCGGAAAGATAGCTACATCCAGATCGCCTCGGAAGTGATAGTTTGTCCCATCACCTTCACCAACGGTAATTATTTGCTTACTACTATGATCACAACTATTATAACCCATTATGTGTGTATTTATATTTAATTCCATTCTAATTACTGTTTTATTTTTAAATATTAAAATGTGGAAGACAAGTTTCCCGAAATTGAGGGAAATAAATGATATATTTCTACTACTACCATATACTACTACTACTACTTCTACTACTACTACTACTACTACTACTACTACTACTGTCTACTACTACTCCTCCTATTTACTACTAGAAGTCCTCTACCTAGTACTAATGCTTTTACTTTCTGCAATAAATTTAGAAGAGAGCTGTTGTGTATAGATGAGCCTGCGAGGCAGATCATAAAACGATAATTATATAAACCTTTGTCACCACAATCCTGCTCATCACGTTTTAATGACAAGGCTATTAATTCCCCGAACACACCGTCATACCAGTCCAAATATAATTTATTTTCGTCGACCTTGTATTATCAGACTGACGCTCTCTTTACGACTGATATATCTATTGGGGATCCAGAAGAACGTTATCATTCAATTCATCTTTACATTTGGACAATCTGTCAAAACCATGTCATGTATTAGGTACGATGATATTGTTTCGATTTAAATGTTTGTTTGTTGTTTTTTTTGTAAAAATGATATACTCCATCGACGAGTGAATACACAAAGAGGAATCGTAATATTGGAAAGAAAGATAATAAATTATTACGGACAGAATTGAAAGTTTTCCTAGATTCATTCATTTATATTCTCTAAGAAGTCAAATATTAAAACATTCAAAGATTGGAGGAGTGACACCATTTTGAAAATAGATATAAGATTTACGCATGCTGGCTTCGTCCTTTAAAGTGTTGGATCCAGCATGTTAAAAGTGTAAATATACCATTTTGAAATTGTTGTCGTTCCTCGAACATATCAAATCTTGATTTAACATTTTATTTTGAGATATCTCTTTTTCACCTTCTTATTCATTTATCTATTTATTTATTTACTTATATATTTGTTTGTTCATCTATTATTTTGTTAAAATGTAGATGGCTTATTAAAATATATTCTTTTTATAGCCCAGGTAACTGAATTGGTAACGGTTTTGTTTGTTTGCTTGTTTTTCCGTATTAAACTAAATCAATTCAGTTAAATCCGACCCTGGTTTTGAAAAAAATAGCCCAGTGTCGGATTCGAAGTTAAGTAGAATATTGGCCATAGTGTTCAATTGCCGTGAAATGTAGCTTTATTGCACATAAAAGGCATTGAATTGATGCTAATTTTCCGTGGTCTATATTTTCGGCTCTTTTAAAGAAAATGTATCACTCATGATGTTTCTTAGATGCCTCATTTCTATGGCAATCTTCTACACAGGAATAAACAAATGAGGTACACATTCTAATGTTCTACAAAATTACGTACATAACACATATTCTTAAAGGACCGAAGTACGAAATTCACGTAGTCTCTGCTTGATGATATTTATTTTGAAATTATATGATACAGACCAATATATATATAAATATATATATATATATACATATATAAATATATACCATGAAGGGTAAAGTACATGCATATAAAACATACAGAACGATTAAAAACATATAACATGCTGCTGAAACGTAAACATCATACCGTAATCGGCCGATGTCTCTCATCTCAGTGATGACAAGTGATCGAGTACGACTTTCTGACAAACTTTTTTAGATCTATTTATTTATTGTGAATGATTCAGCAGTTATAGCCCCATTCTGTAATTCCAACGTATGATAAATTTGTTTGGCTGATATATAGTATACAGAGTACCGTACAAAACTTTGTGCAAAGTTTATGTACCGTACCGGTACTGAAAGTGAAACGCTACTTAGTGCAGTGATGATCATTGGGCGGCACGCCGGAGTTACAGGTCAAAGTATGGATATGATTCTGAATTAGCGCCGATCATTGTTGTGCTGATTGAGCGAACCGTCGCGTGCACTCGGCCTCCACTCACTGTGTTGTACCGCTGCATATGGCATGGTTGTACGTGTACATGTAGATCTCAAATGTAATCAATAGTTTCTGAGTAACAATTGTGAACAATACAAAATTTCAATTTTGTATGGGGGGAGCGGTTCAAATTCAGAATAGTTCTAGATCTAACTTAGATTATAGATCTAGCCTAGAGTAGGCCTAGAGAACTTAACGTTGACCTACACTGTATCTGCCCAGTTTCATTAACACAGCCTTCATATTTAATCCTATAGTTTAACAGATTCGGCTACCTGGAACTCATCGCTCCAAGACCAAGCTGTGCCAGTCAGGGGCGGATCCAGCCGCCGCCAAGGGGAGGGCCAATTCGTGAGAAAATATTTAGCGCCGAATCAGCCAGCCGGCGAATAAGCGGGAGGGGGTTAGTGAGCACTTCTACTTCTGAACCAGTACATGTAATGATAACATTTCTTTTCACAATAATTGCCTCTTGACTGGTTACTGAATACGTACCTCTTCTAATACATTTTTTTTTCATTCTATAGTAAGATTAGGATTTGTAATGATTATTGAAGTTCTTCCACCAAGTCTATATTGAAAGAGAAATCTGCTATGAATCAATTGTTTAAATATATTTATCAATAAACTACTTGGCATTTAGTGTGAATGGGCAGTCAAGCTGTACATACAAAAGCCCCCACACACATACACACCTTGATAAAGAAAAACGACTCCTGCCCCCTGTGCTGCCACGGGTAATTTCTGCTATACATTATAACATGCCATTTCAAATATGATCTTTTCATCTATATACTACATAGCATATCTTGCCTTTTATACATTGTGTTTTACATTTCTATTAAAAATGAAATAATCTAACATACATGTATCAATATTGTTATTTATTCGAATAAAATTGAATATTGTATTCTAATCAGTGAAGATGCCAAAATAACTCTAAAAAGACACAAACATTCCAAAAGATATACATTTTACAGTGTACTTTCTGATATTTTTATCAATTATTTCAATGCATAACTATTTAACGCACCAGGAAAAAAAATATAAAAAACCTCCAAGAAGCCCATGGAAGCCATACAAATAAATCTTTTCATCACACAACCAAAAATCTTCTCTCTCTCTCGCTCTCACTCTCTCTCAATCATTTTCTCTCTCTCTCTCTGATTTTCCCACTGTCTCTATACTCTCATTCATTTTTTCCCACTCTCTCTTTCTCTCTCTCTCTCTCTCTCATTTTCCCCACCGTCTGTTTCTCTTTCTCATTCATTTTTCCCACTGTCTGTCTGTCTGTCTATCATTCATTTTCCCACTGTGTGCGTGTCTCTCTCTCACACACGCACCTTGATAAAGAAAAACTGCTCCTACCCCGCCTGCGCTGCCACGGGTAAAATCTGCTAGTCCTATAAAAATGCATTAAAATATTTCCACATTATTCCTTTGACATTATTCCTACTGGTACTACTACTTTCTCACTCCCACCATCACCACAACCGAGACTAATTGTACAGAACTTATACCAATACTGCTATTGCTACATGAATTATTTCTACTGGTGCTGATGCTGCTGCTATTGATACTGCTACTACCAGTGGCGGATCCAGGGGGCCGGGGCCGGGCCCCTCCTAGGAAAAACAGGGTAAAAACACACTTTTTTTGAAAAAAAAGAAGATGGGCCCCCTCCCCTGGCGCCCAAGGGGGGGAGGGGGTGGCGGTGGAAAAAAATCACCCTTCCCGTAGGGAAAACAATTTTCGGGTGCCAAAAAAATTTGTGCTCACTACCCCTGGCGCCCAAGGGGGGGGGGTGGCGATGGAAAAAAATTACCCTTTTTTCGGGTGCCAAAAATTTTTTTTTTTTGCTCACTACCTACCCCCTCCCACTGAGCGAAAAATCGACCGGCACGATTTTCAAATTTTCGCACGAAGTGGGCCCCTTTTTAGGCCCCCTCCCTTGCCGCCGGCTGGATCCGCCCCTGGCTACTACTACTACTACTACTATACTACTACTACTACAACTACTACAACAACTACAACCAGGGGAAGGGTAATTTTTTTTCCACCGCCCCCTTGGGCGCCAGGGGAGGGGGCCCAACTTTTTTTCATAAAAAGGGTGTTTTTACCTCACTGACTACAACTACTACTAAGACGAATAATAATAATAATAATAATGATAATAATAATAATATTACCACTATTCATTATTATATTCCACATACTAGGAATCTTGCTCTACGATTGGTCAAAAGTAAATCACGTGATCAAAGATAGTTCGCCCATCATTGATGGGAGGAGAAAAGTTCGTTACACTGTGTAGATAGTACTACTATCTTCAGTGAAAGTGCGTTGCACTCGGTAGTAGTACTATCTACCGAGTGCAACGCACTTTAATTGTATACGTTGCGTATTGCTCTCCTAGCTTTTAGTGTTAGTACGCGAACTTTGGTCACGCGCGAACTACTATGGTCACACCGCCATACTGCATGCACTGTACGTATCGAAGAAAATATTTTTAAAAATATAAGAAAAAAAAGGATGGGAAACTGACACTACCTGCACAGTATCATTATACAAATGATGCATGCGCATTAGTTCATTATACGATCTATCCGCACTCGAGTTGAGGCTGTGTGTATCTATTGCACGAAGCCGTTAGGCTGAGTGCGATAGATACACACAGCATCAACGAGGGCGGATATATCGTATAACGAACGAATGAAAACATGCATCATTTGTTTTATACAACGAAACTCCTAGATCCTTGTTATTTGATGTAAAAATAATTAATTCAAGATTGTTTCGTGACAGTTTATGGCTGACAAAAAAATCTCAAGTTTTAATAAGTCTCAATTACACATAAGTATAGATATAGCAAGCGTACCTCTATCTATACCCATTTATGCATAGTACTGCGCAAGAATAGGCCCATGTGTACACGCAGTATTAAGCGCTCTAACCTCTACGCGCACTACTGCGCGGCACTGAAAAAATTGTTGGATAGTATACAAATATTGACTGCTTATGAGGATGATGGTGGAAATTATCACTCCCAAGGTGCTGTTCATACCTGCCCTTCTATCACCCCCTCGGCTTCGCCTCGGGGGTGATAGAAGGGCCGGTATGAACACCACTGAGGGAGTGATAATTTCAACCACCATCCGATTACAGAGCAGTCCATATTTGTTTTATATACCTCATCCTTTTCATTGATTCATGAATAGGTCTAGCTGTAGGTCATATTTACATCATTCAATGTTTCATTCATCCACAACAGTTTAATTTTAATACCTGTGTGGGGAATTTATACAACAACTAGACCAAATGAAACATAGAAGGATGTAAATATGTTTAGCTGGCGCTATACACGTACTGCAGTCACTGCGGCTCTGCGTAAATTGCAATGCGTGAGCGCCCTAGCTAACTACTGACACCGCGCAAGTTGCGCGCTGGAGGCTTTATATTTGTGTGTGCAAAAGTCGCGGAGGGGTTAGGAGTACCATCACAGGGTTTGATAGTACTATCAAACCCTCTGACGCAATGATAGATCGAAATGCTCCTTGTCATGTGATATAGTTTTGACCAATCAGTGAATGACAATCTATGTATGAGGTATATAATACTGGAAAATATTGCACGCTTTTTCATGAAAAAGCGTGCAATAAACTCAGTAAATGAATCACACGTGACCGCGCATGACCAATTATTTGATTAGGATCTGGGAGTGAGTTGTATAATATCCTATAAAAATGCATTAAAATATTTCCACATTATTCCTTTGACATATATCTTGCCATTATGTTGTTTATGCATGGCATACACTCCATTGCTACTATGTTGCAGTCCTCTTCTTTTCTCTTTCTCCAAGCTCTCTATCCTCTTCTCCTCCTTGCCTATCCCTTTCTTCCTTTCTTCTATTCATAATGTATATTATGTATTTGTGTATTCGGGCGTACCCAATACAAGCCATGCTTACTGGGATTCGCGCCTTCTTCCTTTTAATACAAGTTCTTAAATTATATTTATGTTCCTACGTAAAAATTGCATTGTTTAAACAGATGTCAAATATGTTGTCAAATTGTATGGAAGAAAATATTGTTAATTTGAATTGAATTGAATACAGTCGAGGAATATTTATGATTAATGTGAGTCACTCTTCATAACATATATTCACAATGATAAATTGTTAATGGTTTGGGATGCATAATTGCAAGAGAGGCGGAGGATGTTCCAAGGGGTCAGGGAAGGGTTGACACAAGTCTGAATGATATCTGACAAGCAAGCAAAAAACACATCTCTTCATAAAGTACTTTCACAATAAATCGAGATTACAATAGTTTGAGATGTACAGTGACAAAGGGAGTGGATACGTGATTTCCAATAAGGGAATGGGGGTTGGAGGGGGGGGGGGGGTGAGACAATTCCGAAACAAATTTGACAAGCAAGCAAGCAAGCAAAAATTAACACGTTCTTGGGTATATTATAATTTGTATCAAAAAGAAAGCGGAAACGTGTCCTTTTGGTATTGGTCTCACCCCCCTCCCTCAAATAAAAGAGAGTAAATAATGAATTTATAAATAATTGAAATTAAAGAAATATAGATAAATAAATAAATAAGTAAATAAATGAAAAAATAAATAGATAATGAATAAATAAATAAATAAATCGACCTCTGCAAGTAAGGTCCAACCTTGATTTTCATAAACCTCCACTGGACAGACTTCAACACTTATCATGGGCAAATATATCCTTCATTCTGTGATATCGAATGGCTATAAAGAAGAAACACGAATAGAGGAAAAGCTGTAAATATCATCCATTGCCAGCCACAACAAAAATTATGAGAGTTTCATGCTTCTAGATACAGCACATTATACAGATAATGAGGCAATTCGACAGGAGATAAACTATGGTCCTGTTGACACCCTTCTTGGAACACGGTGTGGTGTAGCTCCTCCCTAGGGTGTCGTCAGGTAATACGTCTTCCTAATTTAAATGTAAATTGAGTCGCAAATGTTCTGTATAGCGCGTGAGCAATTTTGAACGAGACCATCTTGGCCAGCGCGCCGCGAGCCAATCACTTCCTCGATATGCGGACGGTAAAGATGAATCGTTTATCTTGTCTATTTGGCATTGATTAAAAAATGGTTTTGGGGGACAAACGTCAACATGTTTTGGTGGACTTTTTTAAGAGAAAAGGAAGAAGAAAAGATGGAAGGTGGGATTTAAGGAGATCCAATGATGATTAACTGAAGAGGCGATACGAGAATAAATACGTTTTGTGTGGATTTGAAAATAATAGCCAAGAGGGCAGCGCAAATACACTATTATGATTCCAATATAGAGACTAAATAGTAATAGTGGTGCAATTTAACAACTATCACGGCAATTATAATGATGAGGAGAAACGGTTGATGGTAATGAGGATGGAGGTTAATAATAATGATATTGATTAAGAGGAGGAAGATGATAATAATGATGATGATAAAGATGATGATGAGGAAGGTGAAATGATGATGATGATGATGGTAAAGATGATGAATATTACGTGGAGGAGGACGACAGTGATAATGATGAACTTGAGGATGATGATGATGACGACAATGATGACTATTCTGGTGAAGATCATTTGGATTGAATAAGGATGAATGAAATAGTACAGCGCTTGAAAACATTAGTATTAAGCAATATATGAATATTACTATTATCATTATTATTATTATTATTACATATCCAAGTTTTTATTTCTATGTAGATTCTACATCCCATGCTCCGTACAGCTTGTCACATTAATATTTTGTCGTTGAAGGAGAATGGAAACAAGTCAATCCAAGACACTAAAATGCGGAGAATAATAAAATTCCACTACTAAGGAAATTACTTTAGTTTTCGCAATATATTAATGCTGGACTTTTTTTCTTCTCATATTTGCTAAACATCGTCGGTGTTCGCTCATGTTGTAATATGGAGGATATACATATACTCATTATTAAGAAGTGAAATACACGTTGATGAATAAATGAGTAAACAAATAACAAGATCCAAACATAAACAAATGATTAAATAAATAAATAAATAAACACATAAATAACTGATAAATAATGTCAATAAACTTGAACACTAAGCACTTCTCCTTCCTGATGATTGGGGAACGAGAGCGTCTATTGCCATTCTTATATCTGTTATGATTTATTGCTTTAATTTGATTTGATTTTTCTATTTCAATTTCAACTCAATAACACAAATTCTAACCGTACAAAAAATGTTTCAATTTACAGTAAAATACATACATAAAAAGTGAACTGATAACATTAAGCTCATGTGTAGAAAACAAACAAATTAATGAAAACAATAGCAAATACGGAAGGGGTAGTCATGATTTGTCGTGGACAAAAGTTCAATGACCTTTTTTATTTGCACGTCACAGCTTTTAGCGTTGGTTCTTTTAGGTTCTTCTTTCCAGATAATATTTGTAATGAACGATGACAAAGAAAAGTAATATTATTTGTATATAGAGGGCATGGCCCATTCCAATTGTTTGTGTATGAGAGCCACCTTTGCCAATTTACATACCTGATACGGTTTAAAGATGAATACCGGTCATGTGCCTGTAAAAGAAATTGTCTAGAACAATATGAGGTTTTGGAATGATCAAAATGAAATGAAATTGACTCATGGTACATGGGACTGCACGCACGTGGCGTGAAAGTCTGGTCCCGCGTTTTCCGCTCTTTCTCGTCATATTTTTAATATGAGGGCATTTGGGGAGACATCCATCTTCAAGGGACATTTCTACTATGATATTCTTCAAAACTGACTTACAAGGAATTCAAAAGCTCCTTTATAATTCTTTTTCTTTACCAGAACTCAGCCTTTATTTATAGATATGACACAAATTCGTCCAATTGCTAATTAATTGTACTTTGATCAACACATAAACAGGGCAATGGCGTTTATAAAACCAATCTAAGTGATACAAACGATAGGATAACCTTCATATAAAAGATAAATAGGCATATCCGATATCATTGCCATAATAATGTTTGGATCATGGCTATTTTTGTTTTTCTTTGTTACAGCAACGCCTTCTTCTTTGTGTTAATATGCGTTTCAAAATGTAATTACATGTATTTGTGAAAATTAATTATCCGATATCATTTCTATGATAATGTTTGCATCATGGCGATTTTTGTTTTTCTTTTGTTTTTCTTTGTGTCAGCAACGCCTTCTTCCTTGTGTTACTGTGCATTTCAAAATAGTATTCATGTAACTATTATTTGAGTATTTTGCGAAAATGTAAAAAATTGAAGGAAAAATGAAATGTACAAGCATAAGATTATAATATAACTTTGATGTTATTTTGTTTTTCATTGTTCGAAATGTTAGAACAGTGAAAATAATATTTCCTTCTTTAACAGATATTGTTTAATTAAACCAATAATTATGTAATTTAAACTTTCAAATATAATTTCAAACATGTCGAGATGATTGAATGTACAATAATTTCAAACGTTTTCATTAAGTTATCGAAATTAGCAACAGGCCTACTTTCAAGGGCTACTCCAAGTTTATAGGCGTATAGTTACGGGGTGCCAGGTAAAAATGTCAGAGGTAAAAATGTCAGAGGAAAAAATGTCAGAGGAAAAAATGTCAGAGGTAAAAATGTCAGAGGTAAAAATGTCAGAGGTAAAAATGTCAGAGGTAAAAATGTCAGAGGTAAAAATGTCAGAGGTAAAAATGTCAGAGGTAAAAATGTCAGAGGTAAAGATGTCAGAGGAAAAATGTTTTTTGAATTGGTTGATGTGTTAATGTTTGTGAAACGGACCGGTTTGACCGGTGGCAGTCTACAACCTAGCCCGTGGAGCGTTCCAGAGACAAACGAAGAAATGAAAGTTCTCTACAAAAGTCAAGTGTTTAAGTGAGTAATGAATTTATTACAAATAATTACATATAATCACGACGAATCACGAAAAGTCACATGGGCTGGGCGCCCCGAACTCTGCTAAAACTTTAGCACCTCATGGCGGCAAAGGAAGTGGAGTAAGAATAAGAAAATCAAGAAGTCGCTCCGAAAAGTAAAAACTCGCTCCAAAAAGTAAACGACCGTCTCGATTCAGAAGCTCATCCCCATTTTAAACCCTCCACGTGTGACCCCTTTAAAAGGGCGTGTCACTACGACGCATTGCGTCAAATTAATCCCCGGCACCATACACACCCATGTCGAAAGGAATTTATTAATTTTGCGAACTTAACCTCCAGAGTTGGGCTCTCCGGCCCGCCATTACTCATCGGCCTCTTAACTTACATAACTCTCACATTTGTGCTCTTTCGATCTTTAACTCTTTCACTCGACATCTTTATTAACTCCGAAGAACGCAAACGGGCCGGAAATATAACAATCCTGGAGGCAATTATTTGAATGATAATTGGAGCATGCATTGCCAAACCTACGAACTCGCACAGAAACATTCTGAACTAGGGGACGGACAGTCCTATAGTAACGATGAACCCTAACAACAAGCTACCCCCCCCCCCATCTCAAAAAAAGAAAGTCGTTTACTCCATCAACTATTCCGTTGAATATAACCCAATGTACACCCCTCTGTCTTTTTTCCCTATTTTTTCCTCCATATTTGTATTAGTATGTATCCATTGAAGGTATATGCTATCAAGCTTTGCTTACTTTGTCAACCCTCCTGGTTAAAATTTTCGATTAGTTACAGCCAGCCTTACTGTAGGGGCCCGGGCGCCCCCCTGGATCCGCCACTGCTCTTTTGTCATGTGTAAAATTTGCAATGATTTGTTTGTTATATGTTTGTAAAACTGCAAAGAAAAAGAAAATCAAACAGAAATAAATAAATCAAAATCAAATCAAATCAATGGAGTCATGGACTCCCCATGTTTTACAAATTCGTAAGCGTCCCTTCCCGTTTACATCCATGACAACCAGTTTGACCCAATAACTGGCAACTGAGAATAAAGCAACTAAGAGAATGCGAACAGTGCAAGGAGGCGAACGAACTTTTCTAAGACCAAAACAAATCGTAAATTTCATTACCGCTACAATCATTTGGCTTTTAGGAAGTAAGTACATATAATATTAAGATTGAATGAGATAATTGAAACATGGACTCAATTATTAAGATCGCACAGAAATTCCACAAATTCAGTCATCAGACCCATTTTCATGTTCATCGCCATCGACTAGAACACATAAAGACACGGATGCGTTTTTCTCCTTCATCAATACTTTATTTCAAAAGTTTAACAAACAAGATCAAAGCTTCGCTTGATGAATGTTTGGATAGTAGGTTTACATGTAAACGTAGAGATATCTAGCCAGGTATCTTGTCATGTGTTTTCGACTTTATGCAGTACGTTTCGAAAGGCATAAATTATTGTATTTGTCGGGTTAAACATAACACGGTGTAACTTTATATAATAAAATCATGTTTGTGATTAAAACCCTTGATAAAAATACAGTTTAAATCCCTCAAATTCAACCGGGTTTGTTTCCTACCAAATTCCTGATGCATTAGCGCGCTTCTCTGGAATGTGATGGTGCGGTTGTCATTTAAAGATAAAGTTGAGTTCTGGTCTTGCGATTGCATTGTCAAAGAAACGGCGTGGAAGCAATCAGAAAAGGTTGGTAATCTAGCATAAACATGTAAGTATTGGTGTGTACTGCAAGGTTTTGGAGTCATCAAAATGATAAAAACTTTGGCCCAGTCTTGGTAAAGTAACAAGCACTGTACACAGAAAGATATAGATATGGGACTACACAAGCATGTGGCATACAAATCGGGCCTCACTTTAAGGCTGTTGCTTGTCATATCTGGGATATGAAGGCATTTGAAATAGATTAGAGCCATTCTTTTCAGGGAATAATTTTTTCTTTGATGTTCTTCCAAACTTGCATAATAAGAATGATAACAAACGCTCACACATTATTTTTCACTTTTCCCCAGAACTCAACCTTCTCTTTAATTGATGTAACATGGGCGGCTTTCTGCTTTGTATCGGAGTAACAAAGCTGCGTATTGATTTTTTTTCCCAGACTATTTATACCGCAATAGTAATCGACAATATTTTATGGCAAACCGCGCGCTCTTCTGGAATGTGATCATTGTGATGGTGCGGTTAGCATTGATAACATGGCTTTCTGCTTTGTTTCAGAGTATCAAAATACCAAGCCCACAAGAAAGTTGAATTGTCGGAAATATGCATTTATTGGAAATTACATATTATAGTAGCCATTGCCACGCAGTTAAAATGTCCAACAATCTTTAAAAGTGAAGGAAAAGTAGGGGAGATTCACAGATATCTGATCCTATTGTGGGGGCTGTGATGACTTTTCTTTTATTTAATGATTACACCATGGAGCGACAACTCAGCCTATAAAACATGGCCAAACTTCTCGATTTTAGAAATCTTTTTTCCCAGAAGTTTGCTCAGTGTACCAGTACCATTTGCTTATACAAAAGCATAATATATATAAATATTGAATAAGGCAGACTAATGGGACATGCATGGTTGCTACTCCGAGTTTCACGCCTTGCAAGCGATCATCAGACAATTGATAGCATTCTTTAAAGTACATGATTCCTCTACAACCTTGGTACAAATACGCTCAAAATAAGACTTAACTAATACAATACAATAATACTAATACAATACCTGAATACAATACAATAAGAATTACTCATGAGTAATTCTAATTGTATTTCAATGGTTGAAAGTTAGACTTTTTAATAGGATGCTATTTTCACTCTTTTTTATATAACCGTTATAGAAAAAGACCACGGCCCCGTCTTATAAACATATGCGATTGATATCAAATTGCAACTATGTACATAAGAGGTAGGAAACTGCAAACTGCAAACTGCACAGATAAAGATAATTGATTTTAAAAGTCACGTTCAATTAACCTCGTTTGTTTTCCACAAGTTTTCAGAGAGGTTTCATTAACATGATTGTGACATGAATTGGAGTGTAGGAGCGATTTATTCTCGACTTTAATTTCCTTCTTGAGGGGGCGCGTCTGCCTTTGTTTACACGCCAGAAACTGCTGACATTCAGATTAGGATTTTACCTTTACTTTATTTGTCATGCTCAAACTCAAACTGGTGCATAAGACAAGGGGGAAAACGATATAGATAACGATAAGAAAATAAACATTAACTTGACAGGATGGCCCATGAAAGCTCGAGCCTATATTACAATGAGGTCCTATTTAGAGAATCAGTATTGAACATGTTGAATATTTGCGTGCTGATGTAGAATATTTACAGCTATGTTTATTAATACTGAGAATTATTCTTGAAACAAAGACATTGGGTGGTATTCTCTTAAGTTAAGCCGGGACTAAGTCCAGACTAAACATGAATTTTAGTTCACACTTCTATGGAATGCTAGGTTTCATCTTCCTCCTTCAATATTCGTGACAAAGATAATCTACCAAAGACTTTATTGAAATTCAGTTCATACTCACATTATCTTTTTCTTCCCATTTCATTGCAAAATTAATTTTTTGGACACTTTTCATTGGAGGATTAAAATAATCTGTACAGGGAAAATGAGTTGGCAACAGGCACTCCATAAAAGTGTGAACTATAGTTAAGCCGAGCTTAACTTAGTTCGCGCTATCGGAATACCACCCATTCTCAAGAATATTCACAAATAATTTAGTGCCTTCTTACAATATCAAAATCAGATTTCATACAAAGACGATAAAGGAAAAGGAATAGGGTATACATCTTAAATCAGTTCAATAATGATGAAATCTATATTTAAAAAATCAATAATCTAGCTATGAAGACATTTTAAAATATGCACCAGGGAGGTAATGTAGAAATAAGGAATCTGAGTCTGTGGCGACGCGCGCCCGTAGCTTGGGTATATCCCTATCGGATATTCTAACCAGACTTCCCGGCTGATCTCTGCGGATCATCGGGGGTATCATGCGATGAAACATTACCTAGTCCCGCGTCATGACAATCGTGTGGGATTAGCGCACGGAGGAAGTAGCCGCGATTCCCTCCGAAACGTTAGCCACTTTGAAAAGGTCACAATGTTAGATAATGCATGTGCAGGGAATTCCTGTCAGCTCTGACTTTAAGGCCTCTCTTGGATGTTATAGCATCGCGGAGAAGTAGCATTCTTACGCCGAAAAGGAAGCATTTTGTGGTAAGTTGTAAAAATAGAGAGAAACAGAGGAGACATGAGGAGCTTGCTAATTTATGAGATGTTTGCCCTTTGTCTCTGCCTTCGAATTATTATGCGTTTTGAAGCAAGTAGGCTGTTTGTTAAACAAAAACACAAAAAACAAAAATTTAAATTCAATTTTCAATATCACTAAAAGCAATATTTTGGCTCGATCGTTAGGTTCCTTGACATCATGCTGAACCTTAATTTATTACACTGTAGAAGCTCTGTTATGTTATTTATGCTCATTCTTAATTATTTATGCAAATAATAACTTTAAATGTCCAGTTATTTGTTTGTGTGTTTAAAACAACTTCTATAAAGTTCCAACAAACAACAATTATATACATGTATATCTCGTCGACTACAGAGCGAAGCCTTGACCGGTTTAAAAATCCAATATAATTATTAAGATCGTGTTTAGATAGTTGAATGGGTACATAGATGGCTGTAGACATGGTAAAGGCCACTCCCAGCCCCCAAATCGATGTTTACTCAGTATTTCCCCCATTTGTCAATTACTTGGTGTGTTTTTTTTAATAGTTATCTTTGTATCTTATAAAATGTTTTTAAAAATTGTATTTTGCATGTAGAAAATAAATAGATGAAATTAATGAAAAGAAATGAAATCTGTGCCATGAATATAAGCTGGCAGTGGGGACAGGAGATGGTTGCTGGTAGGATGTTTCCACTTGATAAAATACCAAACAACAAACAAGGAACTACAAAATGCATAATCTTCTCACACCTAGGATGTCTGGTCTGCTTCCACATTCCCCCCATGCAGTGATCGGGCTCTATATACCGTCCAAATCTTCATTGTTTTTATACATTCAGAGACTTAATAGTATACACTCCAAACATTACGAGTGATAATGGAAACCATACAATCAAATAAAAAAATTAAAAACACGTACACGCACACGCACACGCCTAATCTCGTACACACAAATGAAAATGTTGAGGTACCTTCGGCCTTGAGCTATGAAACAGTGCGTAATAAGAATTTGAAAAAAACGTATACCCAACATTGGCAGATTCCCATTTAAAAATTATAATCTGTGTGACCTTGAATTATATTTCATTTTAATAAAGTAACTAATATTCTCTCTAATGATACCTTATATATAACTCTGCTGCCACGATTGACTTTTCAAAAAGTGTTGTCAAAATGCAATTTTGGGCTAACGCAACGAATGTGGGTCAACAGCCCTCACGCAGTGTTATTTCAGTCCGAAAACAATTGCTGACATATTCGCATTGAGTTTGTGCGTTGAAATAGAAAAGGTAGTAATTGAAACTCAGACTCAAGAAAAGACCTATTTTAAAAGCAAAATTTATGATATTTCCTTTGTTGTGATGACACAATCTTGGTTTCTCTTGCATTTCTTGTTTAACGTAAGCCTTGTAATTGAGTCATTCAAAATGGACGGTTGCGTGGATTCTATCTACATATTTTTTCTCCATGAAAGTCTACTGTCTATATCTGTGGTAGTTATCATCATGACTTTCTTTCCTGCATTTACTGAATCTTTGAGGTTAGTAAACCTCCACTTTGTCATGTGCTGTTTTTCTTGAATATTATAACGCCAGTGGAAACCAATTTTCTATGTAACTTGTTTGCAAAGACCAAATAAAAATATCTTGTATCTTATCTTTATCTTGTAAGAGACATATACCCTATTCACCTTACACAGCTTAAGCATGTGAAATGGTACAAGTGAGAAGTGAGATATCAGATATCATGAGACAGGAAGATAGCATGATGTTTAAACTAATTTAAGGTTATCCTGTATTTTGAAAAAGGGTCCTGTGAAAGCTTAAATACATTATTTTGGATCAGCTTAAAGATAAAGTTGAGTTCTGGTCATGCGATTGCATTGTGAAAGAAACGATGTGGAATCGATCAGAAAAGGTTGATCATTTAGCATATAAGTATTGGTGTGTACTGCAAGGTTCTGGAATCATCAAAGTGATAAGAAATTTGGCCCAGTGTTAGTAAAGCTACAAGCACTGTACACAGAAAGATGTATATGGGCCTACACGAACATGTGGCATAAAAATTCGTCCCGATTTTTATGCTGTTACATGCCATATTTAGAATATGAAGGCATTTGAAGAGCCATGCTTTTCAGGGAACATGTTTTATCTAATGTTCTTCCACACTTGCATAATAACAATGAATAACGCTCACAAATTATTTTTCCCCTCTTCCCAGAACTCAACCTTCTCTTTAAACAATGAAGCAATGGAGCATGAAGCATGAAACATGAAGCAGAATTTAGGAACAAAGTAATGTATGCATATCGCCTGACCCACATTCGGTGCAGGAGCCAAAACTTGGTGAGAAAATGAATTCACATTTTAGGTTTTGTTGTCTGTCATTTTCAAAAAGAGCATTCGTGCATGACATCAAAAGAACTTTGGATGAAATTTCTATTCAAATATAGTTTACCCATCCCCTGCTGTCATTATTCTGGTGCGCATTTTGTAATTTGCTCCCAGAGTATGTGAACAGTCATGGGCAGGGCGGATCCAGGATTTTGTAAAAGAGGAGGCATCACAATATTCTGCATCACAATTTTGTGATGGGTTTTACTCGGGGGGGGGGGGTGTTCAACAAAAGGGGGTGGGGGCGAGCCAGTTGTGTCCCCGCCTGACCCAATCAGCCAGTGAGTGTGGGTGTCTGACGAAGAGCAATTAGATTACCCCAAGGCTTGCAATTGGCGAAACTTCAGCATCAGTAATATAACGATTTGATGGTCATAATGGATTCAAATTTGATCTAAATACCCCCCTGTGTGGCATTTTATGAATAAATAAAGACATTCTGATAGATGGGGCTTATTACACCATGAAGCCACCTTGGATAAGCCAACATATTCAGCACAGTGTGATGATATATTACAATTGTCCTGGCAAAGTCTTCGTCAATTATTTTCCCAAAAGGTATCATATCAAGTGGCAAACCGTTCTTCATTTTTGTTTTATCAGCGTGGCTTTGGGATTTCTCTGTCCAATACGTAAAGGCAATCGATTATCATCATGTTAGAGTTTAGTGATGGAGGCACGTGCCCCTACTGACTCTCACACATATACACAGACTCACACACCGGCCAAACCTTATTAGGCATATCTTATAGGGGAAGTCCACCCTGATATTAAGTTAGTTTGAATAGAAGCAGAACAATGATAGGAACAGGTTAATGAAAGTTTGAACAAAATACGATTAACAATCAGAAAGTTATGAATTTTTGAAGTTGTGATCAATCAAATGGTTTCCTCCCATTTGCTGTGTACTAAAGTAAATTCAGAATAAATGTTCAATCATACATGCACCCCGGACATGCACCCTAAATATAATTATTGCAAATAATTTCTCTACAACCCCTGCATGAAACAAATCTATTACTTCATCAAAGAGTAAGAAAATACAAAATCATGACATTTTATGTACAGAGCAAGTGAGAGGGGAGCTCGCATGATACGTCACAACGTTGACAATTTTTCCTTCATTGATTACAACTTCAGAAATTCATTACCTGAATTTTTAATTGGATTTTGCTCAAACTTTCACTTAACTGCTTCTCTCATTTTTGTGCTTTGATTAAAACCTACTTAATATTATCCAACACAGACACTTCACGTTCTTACAACTATAAAATCTCCTTGCCCATCGTCCATTCCTTCTTTAGACTCTGCTTAAACTTAAACTACTAATGTACTGAAAATAGCATTATGAGTTGGAGAAAGGGAAATATTATAGAGAATAATGTTTTTCCGTTAAAAAAAATAATTTGATTATGGTCATTCATTTCTCCTGAGAGCTAGAAAGACCGGAGACGAAAGATTTAGAAAGGGATTCCTTTATAACCAAATACGCAATCATTATCTCGAGGTCTTTTATGTTGGCACAAAAAGACCATCATGGGGGGAAAGATCAATTAGTGTTGTTGTTGTTGTTGTTTGTATTTTGGGCGTTCAGTCAAATTTGACTATTAATTATGCCTAGTCTGGTTCTTTAGTTTAATCAGTCGAGGTAGTCGAGTCGTAATAGTCCCTAGCTTGCAATGGAAACTCCGTACGCCTGTGCTTCGCAAGTCCACTCCTGGGGATGTATCGTCCTGGCTAACCCGTACATTGAGCTTACTTATCAATCCTTCGGATCAAGGCCACTCATAGACAGTGTACGTATTGATATAGCATGACGTCGCTCCAGTTCCCTTGTTTTGGCCGATGTCGTTCTGTCGAGGACGAGAAGTCTGAATCAGTGGATGAGAATAATCACGGGGCCCTTGCCTCCTCTTTTTCATAAAGATAAAAGACAGGATCGATAAACATCGTTGGAAAGAAAGTGGGGTCAGGAATGAAAGTACTATTATCTTGTTAGCTGCGATGACATTATTTATATTGATTTCCAACAAACGATACTTGTCATTTTAAAAAAAAGATACTAGGTTTAAATACGCGAAACTGAACGGGGCATGTTTGTTTCTTCCCCGACCACACATTCTACACGCACAATAATTTAACGTATCATCTGCTCTCTCTCTCTCTCTCCTCCTCCTCCTCTTTACCTCTCTATCTCTCAGTATGTAGGCCTTTGAGTTCTATGATACCCAACAGTCATGTTTATATGTACATACATATTCGCTCACACACAAAATCAAACATTATTCTTCCCCATTCTCATCTCCATATCTATCTCTCACATCGATTGTGTTTATCTCAGATAAAAACGGATTTTATGCACTTTTTCGACTCTCTGAATTCAGAAATAAACAATTTCGTGCGTTTCTTAAAATATGAATTTTTTCCAAAAATGATTCTAAGTGGATGTTTTCTTGACGCAGTTTTGCAATTTTTTCTATCAAGCAGTGATAGAAAAAGGACTAGAGTGTCGCCTCTGTCTCTGAGCGATCAATAACATTTTCTTTAAAATCCCCGCTAGCGTGGGATGCGCGCATCCATCTTGTACACACGACTCTGGCTGTCTTTGACTGGCCTCCTCGCTAATTATTCATGAATAAATTAGATATTACATTTCTCAGTGATATTGCTTTGTGGGTTCTTTGATGACGATATGGTGTATGTGAGAAGTAAAGGAAACCTCACCCCCAAAGAATAAGTGCAGATATGCTTAATGAAAGATGAGATGTATTCCTGCCTTTTGATGTACAATATCCCTTACGGAAAGTGAATAAGAGATAATTTATATAAATGAAAATATTCTTGGCATGATGTGATGCCTTTTAGCATGATATGGTAGCAGTCAGTTTCTTGATAACGTACCAGGCAAAACTTGTTCATGTATCATGCACCAAGCTTTAGTTGGAAGTACTTTTAAAGTGAACAACAAAACCTTTAGTTTTCAATGAGGGAAACATCACAACTGAGAAGGTAAAAATTATATTTAGTTGACAATTCTATTTCATTTATGCGAAACCTTCAACCCAGAAGAGCACCAACTTATTTATGGGAATTTGCGTTATTACAATTGTAATAAAAAGGATAATAGCAGGTGAATAAAATACTTCATCACCACACACACACCTGGGAAGGAAGCATACATACATTAGAATATATTTACTTGATAAACGACTTCATAGTACAACACGTTATCAAGAAAGTGGCGATGCCCATGTCGTGCTAAAAACTGTACATTATGCTAAGAATATCTTGCTTCATATCTCTCTCATACACTTTGGTTGTGAAACTTGTATGGGCAAGAATACAATAAATTTCTCAGAATAACTGAAGCTATTTTTTTTGGATGAGGTTTCCTTTAATTGCTCAGCTATGCCTTCGTATGACACACGCGCCTAAGTTCCTGAAAAGGAATTCCCACTTTCCTACCAATTGTTAGAAATGTGAATACGTCCTGATAAAATGTGTATTGGTCATGTACGGGGTCAATAATCCTCTTTTATACTAAATTATACGACATATTATGTAATGATGTTTTGTCATCCACGAATTAATGTGAAGTGTTTTGGATGAATGTATAATATTATCACCCGTGTAGCTAGGATTTTTATTCTTTTTAGATATACAGTAGGCTCACGGCTGCACCATGTGAGAGGGGGAGTATTTGGACAGTATTATAACCCAAGTTGGGTTTTTAAAAAAAATGTTCAAAGTTGGTCGGACACACAATTACCCTTTTGCTGTGCATGTTTTTTGGGCCAGCATTTTTCAGAATTAATTAAATTAATTAATTGAAATTCAGATACAAGAAATGTTATCATGTACATTTATGAATCATTTGTATTTTGGTTGTAAGTGATTTGTAATTATGTACATGTATTATTTTCATTTGCAAAGTTTTAATGTTAATTGATTTGATGTAATTTGTAATGCAAATTCTGTTTCCTTTACTTATAAACTATATTCCTTTTAAGCCGCTTACAGGCATTATGCAATTTGCGTGATTATGATTCCGATTTTTTAAACTTAACGGTAGCCTATTTAATTAAAGTTAATGTGGGGTATACGAAACACAGCCCTAAAAATTGACAAATTAAAACAAAATACAATGAGGAACAAAGAGCACATCCATGTCATAAAAAAATTATGAAATCAAATTACTCTAAATTGAATTTCAACTTGCAGCAAGAAAGATAATTACCTTGGACTTTGGAGGATAAAAACAGGAACTGTTTCGGTTTTGCTCACTTGAACATTATTATTTTGTTGACAAATTTATTGACTGATCTTGCACCCTCATCTCAAATTTAACTTCAAGGATGCCCTATTTGGCATTCATCTCTTCCGATACTCCCGATTACATTTCATTTTAAGTTCACTGGATTTAAAGCTTCGATTGCATGAATACTGTTGCATACGCATATAAGATTATTTTAGTTCCCGAAGATGATAAAATTCAAAGGTCGAAATCTAAGAACTACTCTGTAATCCGAGTCTTCTATTTGGCGTCGAAAGGCACATAACAATTTAAAAATGACAGACATAATGATCTTTTCAAAGATTTTGCCTATTTGAGAAAAAAAGAAAACTTTCATAATTACGTGAATAATCAGAAGCCATACAGACAAATACAATGATGATCATGATGATTTAACCAGACCATATACACGTCTCTCTTTATTGTCTTTTTAATGATTATTGTCTTTCATTTCAGAGTGCTTTATGGCTAGTATTTGTTGTAAAAACAAACTGTGCGAAAACTGGCCAATTTCTTGAGAGTTTCTTTTCTCACAATATATATATTTAATCACAATTTATTTCTCACATTATATAGATTTAATTCACAATTTAAGATAAGAAGTATAGTAATTTCTTAAACATACCTTTTTCAGAGATCCAGAACTACAGCAGAAACTATACAGATAAATAAATCTCACCATCCATAACATCACAGTCAAATACTGAATAGGTGTGTATATCACAGGCAGAATGCATCAGACAAGTATGAAAGCTAGCATGAGATCCAAGTGACTTCCACTTTCATCCTTGAAATGAGGAAGCATCCACTGATGCAACAGGGATACAGGCGGGAAAAGACAACGATGCTATGATAGAAGGCCTCCTCCGTCGCACTAAACACTGCGCTTGCGCAGTGCATCATTATCACGCATGAGCGACCACACCAAAAGCGCCACGCGGGAATAGCTTCATCACTAAATTTGTGTCTTTCTTCTTCCCACTGCCACCGTCTTTCAAGCTTGTGCTGCCGTAACTCCCGAAGCTGCACCCGTCTCCTATTACATGCCAGTGTATTCAGGTGGTAGCGCAAGATGAGAAAATAGACACAGGTTGGTTTGCTCCGGCAGTGAGCCAGTTCTTCATCAGTAAAACACAGTAGACACAAGGGGACGATACTCCGCCGTCGAATGCTACTCACGCTCTCTCGTTGCACACCTTGGGCACGCGCCAGCTGAGACGGTTGTCATGGCGACGCATGAAAGTTTTATGAGCGGGGGAAAGTGGTTCTTGCATGGATCAGGGTCTTGTGAAAGTGATGCATTGCTACAATTTGAGGGTATTTATTCATCTTGACTCTAACCAGTGGGTCGGTCAAACGGACTGAATAATTGTGCGCGCTTGTAAAAGGCTGACTGGCTGCCATGTTCCCCTGGGAATCAACAATTCTAATGCACCGGTATAATAATGATAACATATCTGTATAGCACTTACAGATATATTAAGCGGTATATAAGCGCTTTATATTTACCCAGCATATTATTATCATTGTTGTCATTAACATTATTATTATCATCATCATAATTATCATCATCAGCATCATCATTATCCTATAATCCATCGTCATCGTCGTCAACATCATCATTCTCATTAGTTATTTAGTCATTTAGGTATTATTATCAATATTGAAGAGCACAGTACCAATAGGCGCTAAATCCAAATTTGACCAAAACTTCTTTTTTGTTGTTGTTTTGTTAGATGAATATTGGATACAAATGCACTGTATTTCATTCCAAAACAATTTAAATCCAAAATTATTTCATTCCCAAATGGCTTATCTCTCTCTCTCTCTCTGTCTCTCTCTCTCTGTCTCTCTGTCTCTCACTCTCTGCTCGGGCGGCATTGAGATGTGGTTTAAATGCATTCATGACTTGACTAAGAATCATGTTTTTATTGTCTTGTTATACAATACAGTCTGCTGAGAAGCGGAGGGGTGTTCAGTCACTAGTACTTCAAAACAGTGTTAATTCCTTTCTTGCCCTCGATTTTTTTTATTTTTATTATTATTATTATTATTATTATTATTATTTATTTATTTATTTATTTATTTTTTTTTTTTTTGGGGGTGCTATTTTGAACCCCCCGGCCCGTAAGTGATGTTTTCTTGGCATCTACTAACACAATGGAGTCCATAAAAAGCAGTGCATGATAACGTCTTTTTAAATCAAGTAACAGTTTAATACACAGTTATATCCAGAGTTATCATGTGTTTGGTTAAGTTACCAGATGAGTTGAATATCTTCTCACAATATTTGCACTTGAAAGGTTTCTCTCCAGTGTTCTTTCTTTCTTTTTTTTTGGCAGCCCAAGAGGGGGTAAACTCCCTAAACCCCCGTAGATCCGCCCCAGAATAGGTTTCCTTGGCAATTTAAGATTTTTTTTTCTACATCTATTAGCTTAATGTGATCACCACTTCACAATCACTAAAAGACAAAAACACAATGAATATAACCTATCTGACCTTTATGAAATAGTACCAGCTTAAACATAGCTTCAACTTTATTACAGCAATCAGTCTTCGCCACTAAATAATAATCATCTGTCTGCGCCGCAGGGTATTATGAGGCTTAGCCTGAACAACGTTTGAATCAATATAGTTTATCAAGTTCTCAATTCTCAAATATTCAGAAAGATACATTTTACTTTCAGCGATGATTCAGTGTGTAGGTGTTTATCTTTCCATTCAAACGACACTGCATAATTTATTTATAATTCAACAAAATGTTTAAGATGTTACGTCATAGATTGATGCACAATATTTTGATTATTTAAACTCAATTGCTCATGATATGAATCTCAGAGAGTTAAGAGTTTGCGAGAGAGTAAGAAAGTGGATGCATCTCTCCCATATCTTACTACTGAGTTGATTTGTTGGCCTTTTATTACTTCTTGTATTCTTGTAGGCATTTAATCATCTTCGAGCATTCATTTACAGACCAGCAATGATATGAAATGTAGTTTAGTTCTGGAGAAGAAATATTCATCTAGATGTAAGTAAGTTCATAATATCAACTTTTTGGTCCCACTGCTTGGAATAATTTTTCACTGGATATTCCTTCATGCCCTCCAATTGGATCTTACAAGAGAAAATCAAAGACGTAATACAGTCTGTGTATTAATTTAAAACATGGTACAAGCAGAAAAAATATATATACATGATATGAACTTTCACAAGTCTTTGCTTAGAAAGCAAGTATGTGTATTTGCCTATTTGGCATCATGTTAAACTGGAATGATTACTATTGATGTTGCTCCTTGAATTTAAATCATATTAATTTGATTTTGTAAATGAAGAGTTCTGTCTCGTTTTGCGTGACGAGGCGAAATTCTGTTTATGCCACTTTTTGAATTCATCGAAGAAATCGTCCTGAAGGTTTCAACAGTGAAAACTATGTACTGAAAAGTTAATACATGTAATTTGTGAGGAAAAATAATGAAATAGATAAGCGAAATATCAGTTAACATAATATTTATGACTTAGTAGCACATGACACGTACAAACAAATACTAAAACATGCTTCGGTTATGTCATTATATTCCTCACAATTAACTTTTTTTTGTGGTAACAATATTGTTTCATTGTGTGAAACCTTCATGAAGATTTATACGATGAATACAAAAAGTTAATAAACAATTCTCTTCGAAGGAGTGTACGGTAACGAATAACCCAGAAATTATGCATCATTATACCGGGTTGCCCACACACACAAACAAAAAACGAACACTCGATACAGTCAATTTTTCAGGACTTAGCTCTAATCATCTTTGTTACCAATTCACCTTGCTGGATAGAGCACCTTTTCCCCATTATAACAACACCAAGATCATTACATTTGATTGAAAACTTTTTGTTTTACGAGTAATTTCTTTAATGGACTGTCATTTTCGAAGCACGATGACAAATCAATGGCAAATCTCGAAAATGACAGTCCATTAAAGAAATTACTCGTAAAACAAAAAGTTTTCAATCAAATGTAATGATCTTGGTGTTGAAAAGGTGTTAAAAAGTTGTTCTATCCAGCAAGGTGAAAAAGATAACTGTTGATCAGAGCAAAGTCCTAAAAAGTCAACTACATGTATTCCGATTTTTGAGGGCCACCGATATAATGTAATAACATACTTCACCATTTCTTCTACTCATTAACAAAAGTCATGTCCGTTTGGCTTATGGAGCAGCTGGGCCGTCTAAGTGCCCCTTTTCAACTCTGATGAATACCCCTATTTAATCTTATAGGTGCCCCTTCCCCTTGTTATCAATGTCCATTTTCCCCTCTGATAAGCGCACTTTGAAATAAATATGAGAAGTTTCCCTTGTTACTTTTCTTGTAATTGGCCCTTGATAAGTGCCCCTTTTATTCTATATATTTCCCACTGTCGCTAACAAATTGTACTTTTTTGTGGTCATCTAAAGATCGAGCCATATTTAGTTTCAAAGAATCGGAGCAGCTTTTTGTAAATAACGGGAAACTTTTTTCTACCACAACAATAAAAGGCAGTTGAGCCCGGGGCAGGGGGCACAATGCCTCAAATTTCATAGGAACGGACTGTGCTCCTTTTCGAAATATAATCGTCCTCGTTTTCAAAGCTATCAAAAAGTCCATTCTCTAGACAAATTAGAAGTGTACACTTTTTTTACATTAAACCGTTGACCCATTTAAATTACCATGATTATGTTCTACTCATCTGATAAACATGCTAAAAGAGGCATCTTCCAACCTATCATCCTTTAAACCCCATGCCTTTTAGAACTTCATAGAATGCCAAGGAAATCAATTGCGCTTTTATTTGTTCAAGAATAGAAATTTTTAGACAATGTAGGCGTTTTCAAACTCAGGGAAACTGCATTTACATTACCAATGTTATAAAGACTGAGACACAATTACTATACGTGCTATTACAAGATGTTGTTATCACCCCTCAGCTCCCCAGAAATAATTGGTTTCTCATATCCTTACAAATGATTTATGTGCCTCTAATTTAAAGCGACTGAGAGCAATTTATTCTCAAATTTCCCCCCAAACTGGATTGCTACATTTGCTAGCACTTATATATCTCATTAATTAATATATTAATAATAGTATTCATTCTTTCATTATTTTTTTTCTGCTTAAAACTCCATCAGGATCGATTATTTCATCTAATAACAGAAAAAATATAGAAAAGAAGAATAGATCTTATTGGAAATTTAACAATAGTCTTTGTGCAGACGTAGAATATGTTAAACAGATGAAAGAAGAGATAATTCGATTAAAGGAGGAACTGAAGTTAGAAATTAAAGATAGGAGAGTGCTCTGGGACTATATGAAACTGAAAATAAGGAGCTTTACACAAGCCTTTTCAAAGAGATTAGCCATAGATCGAAGAGAGAAAATCGATTCGACAACTAATGGTCGTTATTTTCCAACTAAAAGCCATTTTCAAGCCCTTTCGTTTTGAGGGAAGCTCTAAATTAGTGTTGTCTTTCAAATGCCGTTGGAATTTAACCTTTTCATTTTGTTTTCGCCTGCAAATGGGTCGTAGTACCTTTAAGAGGGAAAGAGAGGTTATTTCTAAAATGAATTTTACAGTTTCTATCGCTCGTGACGACTATTTTGACTATAGGCCAATATCCTTATTCAATATCGACTATATTGTTTCTAAAGTAATGGCCACAAGAATTTAAAAAAAAAGGTCTTGGTTTTCATACGTCTCATAATAACATGCCAGGGTTTCTGATAGCTAGTGACTTTGAGGAAGACTTTGACTCGGTGTTGCGCAGCTTTCTATACAAAACATGTTCTTTTGGATTCGGTCAGCAATTTCGTAGACGGGTGAACTTACATGTATACAAATACACAACGTTGTATCTTTAATGGAGGAAAGTCGACCGGCTATTTAAATGTGGGAAGGGGTTGAAGACAGGGGAATCCTCTATCTCCATATTTATCTTATGTATATAAATACTGGGACATAATATACGATATAATAAGGGTGTCAAAGGAATAAGTTTTGGAGAGGTGGAAGTAAAGCAGGTTATGTATGCAGATGATATGACCCTTTTTGTTCAAGATGAGGACTCCATAACAAAAGTAATAAAACTGTTAGAGAATTTCAGAAAACTATCCGGAAGCCGTGTAATCAAGGATAAAAAAGTACTGTTGTTAGGCGCCCTTCAAGGAAAGTATATCCTCCGGTCAAAAAGTGGGATTTGTAAAGATTCTAGGGGTAGTTTTGTCCTTAAATGTAGAAGTAAAAGAAAATTTAAATTATAAAGAAATACTAAGTAAAATACAGAAATTGTTTAGTTGGTGGAAGCAGAGAGACTTAAAAATGATGGGTAAAATACAGTTATTAAAGTTGTTCGTTTATTCTAAATTCATCCCTCACACTGGTCCCAAGATGGGTATATGAGGATTTAGATAAGTTAACTTTCGAATTTTTGTGGGATGGGAGGAATAAAATTAACAAAAATACCTTGTACTTAGATTACCTGTTTGGAGGTCTGAAAATTATGAATTTTGAATTGTTGATTAAATCACAGAGGGTTGTGTGGGTTATAAAAAAACTGAAGAAGATAATGAAATGAAATAGAAGCAGTATTGTAATTATGCCACAAAACACTTAAGAGGGAAATTCATATTTTCACGTGACTATATCCTTGGAATGTTGAAGATAACGTTGCCAAAATTGTATATCAATCTATTGGCAGTTTGGATGGATACGAGTAAAAGGGAATTGCATATTTTACAAAAACCTATTCGATAAGAATATATATATAATAAAACCTATTAATGACCATAATAGAAACTTCAGATCTTTTGCATATTTCCAACAGCTGGGATTGAATATAAATGACTTAAAAATAATACAGAAAATTTATGAAACACTTCCAGTTACCTGGAAAAGAAATATGAGAAAATACAGTGATACGGCTCATGATGTACAAGGAATTGCGTTTGTACTGGGAACAAATATTATATCAATAAATGATATTGTATTAAAAAAAAACTACACAGAATTTCTTAAACAGAAATCAGTAACGCCAAATATTTTTGAAAGAATAAAAGATTAACATGATTTTTCTTATAAAGACATTGAAAACATTTTTAAGAGACCGAGACAAGGTACATTAAATAGCCGATTAAGGGAGTTCTAATTTAAACTACTGCATGGAATTATTTACACAAATTCTCATTTGTATCGATTTGGAATTGCCCAAACTAATTTGTGTTGCTTCAGTAAAAAGGATGAGGAGACATATCGTCATTTGTTTTTTGAATGTGAAACACTTCGTTTGATATGGAACGACTGTAATATTATATTTGGCTTTATATCCATACCTTATCTAAGTTGGGAGGTGATTTTTTTTTTGGAATAACATTAATTGATTAAGGAAAGGAGCAATTGGTAAATCACTTTTTAATTCTGGTAAAGTATTTGATTTTCATGGGAAGAGAACGGAGTTCATCAATAACCAGATGGAGGGGGGAGGAAGGGAAAGGGGGAGGGGAATATTTTTGGGGTAGATTGTGTTTTAATAGAAGAAAAACTCATAATTTCAATTCTGTTAAATAATATGTTGAGAAATATGAAAGTTTTTTTTTTTTTTAAAGTATTCAGTCTTATTCTGAAGAAGAAAAAAATTCTTGTTCTAGTTTGGGTATGATATAAATGTGTAGTGCGGTTATATTTTCCTATTATGTGATGGTGATATATTTTAATCCTATACATTGTGAAATCATGAACAATGAATTATGTTGTATTTATGTTCGTTTATCAAATGATAAAAAAGCTTTTGTTATAATTATGTTGCAGTTTTGTATAAACTATGTTATATACGAACAAAATTGGAGATTTGAGATATAAAATTAATGAATACAAAACATAATAATAAAGAGAACTTCTCGGTTGCAATGTTACCTCAAAAATCATAAAATATTATCTCGCTCGCTTCGCTTCGCTAAATATTCAGACCATCACACACAACAACAAAGTATTGTGCTGAAGCAGTATCTTGAAAAGAGGAAATCCTAAAAAGCATCCCTGACAATGCAGGAGGGGTATATACCTGAAAATATCTAAAAATTGAATTTTCCCACTTTGAGGTTAACCTTCGTTAGTGCCTTTTTTGCGGATGCGCCCCCGCTTTGAAAGGCACTCCGCCACTGAAACAGAGAGAGAGGGGGGGGGGCATACAGACAGGGACAGTGGGTGGGAGAGGGAGAGGGAGAGAGAGAGAACGAGAGAAAGAGAGAAAGAGAGAGATACAGACAGACAGGGAAAGTGAGTGGAAGAGAGAGAGAGAGATACAGAAAGATACAGCGAGTGTAAGGGGGAGAGGGAGAGAGAGAGAGAGAGAGAGAGATGCAGACAGACAGAGAGAAGAGGGAGATACACGGCAACAGGGGTAGATGGTCCTAAATAAACGTAACTATAGATTCTTTATAAAATCCGGAATAATAATTATTCATTAGAGCCTTACGGTTGAGTATATATTATAATTAAATATAAACAATTAAAATATAAAATTGTTGGACGACTGTGGTATATTGGTGAAGGCTTTTGACTCTCATAGAACCTTGAGATCTCGTGTTCTATCCTCGCTCGGTGCTTACATCCTTGGACAAGGACTTTTTGCCCACATATTTTGTTACTCTCGACCCAGGCGTGTGTTAAGACTTGTTTTGTTGCTTGTTTATTACAACAACTTTAAATTTAACAAAATCCTGGATTCGTCCCTTAAATTAAGTCAGTGCTAAAAAAAAACATGAGCCTTTATCGATTCTTTGATCATCCACATAATTTTATCAGCGTTGAAATAATCAAATTTATTTTTACTTTTTTGTTCACTTTGCTGCATTAAAAGATTCATTTTTATTATAAATATTCTAGGAGTTTAGTGAATTGATTTAGGTTAAATTTGTTTTATTATAAATATAATGTGAATCGCTCCTCAAACTGGCAATTCACGTGATATCATTCATAAATATAAGTCGCCACTCAATAGTCGTGCATTGTCGAGTCGAGTCTCGCGCGATGAATCATTGAGGTATTACCTTCATGCGGAGAGAGGAATACTACTAAAAGCGACCCACATCGACCCGAGCCAACCAATATGAATATGGGCGTCTTGTTTGGTTACGAATCGTGATCTATATGTATAGTGCAGACAAAACACATGAAAAGCTGCATGCTCCGCAGTATCCTACGAGAATACGCCTACGTTCTATCCAAATATGGTAAGTTTTTGATATTTGAATGATAATTCACTGGACTTAAGACATGGCTATATAGTACATTGTTTTAGCTCTTTACTGTTTCATTCCATTCCATCCAACATAACATGATAATGCCGCCAGTCTCATCAAAAGTACAGAACCGCAATGCTTGATACGCAAGAGATCATGCATGGAGAAACGGAACGCTTGTTGTACCATTCATATTTACCCTATAATGCGTGCAACAAAATATTACCAAGGACAGGAGCATAATTCTTTAGCGGATTATGTTTCAGCTATTCGTTTTTTTTGGTGACAATCATAGTACCATTATGTTAACATGGAGGCACGAATGGTTAGTGGTAGAGCAGTGGTCTCGTAACCGGGAGGTCCCAGGTTCGAAACCATGTCGATGCGCTAGTGCCCATTGACAAGGCTTTAATCTTCATTGCCAAGTTCCTCGGAGAGAACTTCTTCTTCAGTTGCAGTTCAGGCCACCGTCCGGTGTATTGTCGTACTATTGAGGTGCAGTGCAGATGTGTGTACAATTGTCTGATAAAAAGTCCAGTTAACTGAGTGCGAGTAAAAACAACTACCGTTTTAGCGGAGCTGGGTCTTTTGTACCTCTTGCTTGAAGCTGAATTAACGGTGTTCTGTGGGAGGGAGTTCCAGAGTCTTATAGCATCCGGGAAGGAGCTCCTCTGGTAGACCAGCGTTCGGGCAAAAGGACTCTGATCTTCTTGGAATGCCCTCCGTGCGGGGATGTAGATGGAGTGAGGAAAGCGTGTGGGAGTTCTATCGGCGAGTTGGTGATGCGATAGCTCATCACCACCTTAGCCTGTGCCCTGTGTTCTTGAAATGTTGGCCACTAGCTTGAGCTGGTTCAGCATGGCTGCGACGCTGCTTGTCCTGCGGTGGTCATTGAAGATGAAGCGGACATAGCACCGTTGAACTATTTCAAGCTTCTTGATATTTGCTTAAAGTCGTCGGTCCCCTGGTTGCTTACTTACAAGCATACACTTGCTTTCTTAGTAGCCAGGTAAAACAAACAAAAACAAACAAACAAACCAATTCCCGGGGAAGGATGCTGGAGGTGGTCTAGACAGTCATCTTCTTCTCAATCATAATGTTCAACATTAAGGTAGCCGTGCGAACTGTATCGTTGGATATAAAGGCGCGTCCATCGGAAATTATAAATTTTACTGCATGGAGCTAGAACCCATTTCATTTACACATAGAACTATTAAAACAATTATGCTTGATGATTTCGAAAATGTCATTCAGATCCGTCAAGTTCAACGTTATCACCACCGAGTATGCCTTTTGCTTATTGTAGCCTAACATACAACTACATATCCCTAACCAACGAACTGATTTTTTTTTTTATTATAAATTTTTACAGGGTAGCATTGTCAGTTACAAAACTGCTTTCAAAATTGGCCCTGTTGGCCTAGACAATGATATGTTTAAAGATTGAAATTATAGACAAATTAAGTTTTATATACATGTGCCAAATAATAATTTAAGGCAAACTAAGAATAATCTATCAATAATGAAGTCGAATTCAAAGACTTTCGCTGAAAATTACACCCTAAAAATAATAAAACAAAACCGAAACCAAAAGCCAAACAAATGAACAACAACGACAGAAAAACAACCTAAAACTAAACCTAACCTCACTTTTTAAAACTAACATCATTATGGAAAAAACATGATTTGATAACAAAAGTAGCAACGTATTTTCAGGATTTGATCATATATCAACTTTCAGGATTTGGTCATATATCAACGCTTTGTGGTTGATATATACATGTATATCAGCTACTAAATTGGATTATTCAGTGACAATTTAAATGCATGTAAGGAGCAAATATTTCTTTGATTCAAACTAAGACTGTTCCACCCTGTATATCCCATGTATTCAAAAATACAACTTGCAGCATTGTTAAATAATTTTATTGTATTATTTAGCGAAACATTAATCCGGAATCTTTTGTCAAAAGAACGCAACGGCCTGGTGAAAATATATTTCATAGAATCGGGTGCGAAATCATTAAGACATGTATACACCTGAATAATTTTATGTTGATTCCACTGCACAGTTAGTTCCTGCCAATTTGGGACAGTAAACGTGTCAACTATAATGAGTTCGATGTGCTGCATCCTGTTCCATTTTCGCCATTCTATTATGTAATTTTAATAGCCTATCAAGTATTCTAGAAGAGGTAATTGACCATGCAACATCGCAATATTCTAAGAATGGACTGATAAGGGAACGACTTAACAGTTTCAAAAATCACTTGATGGTACAGGTTTTGCAGACCGTCTCAAGAACCCGATTCGTTGTAAGACCTTTCGGGCTATATATAGTCCATGTGTATTTGAATATCTTAATTCTTTCAATGATTAGAGGATTTAACCTTAATCAGAAAATGATGTCGGTTGGTGACGAGTACCTAACAACATAAACTTTGTCTTCTTTAAATTTAGCGTCAGGTTACTTTGAGGAAATCAATTTTCTGCCATTTCTAGTCCGCGTTGCATATCATATTGCAATGCATGTGCATTTTTTAAACTCTAAACAGCAGTACAGTATATGAACTTTACATTGTAGACCAGTGAAAGCAGAGGGTGAATTTTTTTAGTACATAAAAAAATCCCCCAATATAGTATGTATAACAAATACCCAAATTGTAATTTGGGCAAGCGATGACATGCGCTCATCTATTTTAGTTATTTGGAGTCTGTCATCCATATACACTGCAACTCATGACCCCCTAACTCTAGCATTATGTAACTTTTAATATATCATGGTCCACTGTGTCAAATGCCTTCTTTAAATCCACAAAAAGTGCTCCAGTCGATCAGAGCAGTTTGAGTTGAATGGTGTCGTCTAAAACCAGACTGTGATCCTTTGTTAAAACTTGCTTTCTTTCTAGAAATGTATAAAGTTGATTGTGACCTGCTCTATATATTTAGATACAATAGGAAGGCAGATATGGGTGAATAGTTTCATAATATATAGATATATTTTGGGTCACCGGTTTTATAAACTGGACAAACTTTTGCGGATTTCCATTTATCAGGAAATAGTCTTAGATTGTACGTAAACCGGACATGCAGCTTTCATGAGCCTGATCGAATTTCCATCAGTATACCCGTGGCTCTCATTTCCTCATTATACCTTGATATCCTTATTTTTCTATGCTCATTACTCAGCCCCTATACACTTTCTACCAAAATCGTTTGGCACATGCAATTTATTTGTAATCTTGAACATTCAGTGTAAGTTTTGTTGGATTCTGTGAGAATTTATTTTCTATCATTACGAGAACTGAAGCTTATATCTTTAAGCTTCCTGCCTTCAACTTTTGCAACATTTGGTCAGTTTCACTGACAATTGTAAGCCTGGTAATGGTTTCAAGATGCAGTCAATTGTTAATAAAGGCAGCCTATCTCCTAATATATCATCCTCAGAGGAGTGAGGAGGTCACTGATTTTGGTCATTTATACCAGCATTCTTCGTCCGAAAACATTATTTACTAAGTGAATCAGACACGTATGTCTATCAGTTGCCAGCCAGCTGCAAGCCAGTCAGCAAATTTCACACTATTCTGCATGCATAATATTTGAAGAGGAAACGGACTTTTTGTAACCGTAACAGACATGACACAAAATGGACAAGCATTCTTTACCCATGTAATAGTTTGATATGTCTATGAATTGAAGAGTAAGTTCAATTAGTCTGATTCAGGGATTAACAAAGCTTATACTCATGCCCTACACATAAATACATGTTCCTAGTCAGAGCTAAAAACAGTAGCGTAACGGACATGACACTGTTGTCCGCCTTTTTATAAATCCCTGTAGCTTGGATTTAACATGTTCAATGGGCTCCTACCATTAATCCTTGTTCCCTGCATCAGAATATACCCCAGAAACACCAAATCTGAACCGCTGATGGCGTGAAATAATGAGACCCAAAGATGTAGGATGTTTTGACCAAAATTATGGCCAGATTTTGCCCCCCAATTTTTGAATACCACTCAAATGAAAGAGCTTGTTGACATCTTTAGTTTCATACTAAATTGTCATGATAGCCGAAACATTTCTGGAGATATCTCCAATTTCATGATTTTTAGCAAGTGAAACTATTCCATGGAATGCCCAAATATCTTTCCATGCCTCTGAAGTATCTCCAACAAATGAGGTTCACTCGTCGGCCAATTTCTCGGACCCTCCTGTCCAGCTCTTCCCATAGCACCGATAGCAACTTTGTCGATATCATTTGATGCAGTGGTTGAGAACTTTCTATGTATGGGATATGAAAAACTCTAACGTGTAAAACACGTGTAGATGTGAACTAATACATTTTTTTTCTTCAAAGTACTATATAGCCGTGCCCCTATAAATTATTTCGGCACAAACTCGCACTTTGGACTTCATGAAGATGGGGTCTGTGAAAGACGTAAAAGAACAATAACAAAGTGGTATGGCCATCTTTCACTCTACATCGTATTTCAAATTTACACAAATTTTATTGTCGATGTGTCCAAATTTGACAAATAGAGCTATATTTATTCATATCCGAAGTCCTTTTAAATTGCAAAGACGAGTAAATGTTGATCATAATATGTGATATGCGCTTTAAACAAGAACGGAATATTTTAAATGGTCATGCGAAAACAAAATATCTAAGCGATTTGAAAATGTTGATTATGTAGTACAAAAGCACGAATGTAAATTTGAGGTTTTGAAATGATGAAAACGAAAAAAAATAAGACGCACTCTTACTGAAAACCACATACACTGTGCAAGGAAATGGGTATATGGGATTACACCCAAATGTTTTGTTCAAACCTTTCAGCTGTTTCTCATCATAATCATTTTAAACATGAGAGCATTTGAATAGCAATCCTTCTCAGGGATTTTTTTCCCTACATAATCTTTATCCCCAAACTGGCATAAATAGAGCTAGTAAGTTCACAAATTATTTTTAATTTTTACCACAACTTCATCCCCATCGAATTTACGTATACAGTTCCTTAAAATGCAATGTGCCTTCCAATATACACTCTACTTTCACGCCTTGCCCTTTAGCTTATAAATATTAAGTAAAGATTGGAGTACCCTCATTGTTGGAAAAAAAGAAGTGCAAACGAATTTCGCCCTATCTTGTTATGTTGCCACCATTTTTTAAAAAGAATTTCTGTCATTTTCTATCCTAAAAAATTGGTGATAAGCAAAGAAGCCCCAATCCGCCGATGAAATAGTGCTCGTTGGGCAGAGGTATTGTGAAGAAAAGGAGCACATAAGAGTGGAAAGTAAAAGGGCAGCTGCAATTTCAAGAATTTACAATGAGGAAAATGTTGACAAAATGGTACTATGTAATCCAGAGTAGCCATTCAAATATCTTGAGACAAATTACCACAATGATTGTTTCATAGAGATTCGTTTTTGTTATATTTTGTTTTTGACATACATAGGCAACGCGGAACGAGTTTTAAATGTCGCATCCCCCTCAAGCGACGCCCCTGTTCCGCTGTCGTCCAAAACATCGACGTACTCGAGCCCGATAAGCGCTCCTCCCTTTATGCTGGCCTTAAAATCAAACTTTCTATCCTTAGCAATGCCATCACGTATCGGACACAGCTTGAACCTGTAAATGATGAACATGTCAACAGAAGCAAGTCTATTGATCTAAACCAATTGACCTTTGACCGCAATGCCATATTTCCAATGTCCTAATTTTGTACAAGTATAGTTGGAACGGAAATTGTTTTTGCAAGTTTGAAGGCGGTGAAAGCAACGAAAACATACTATAATAAATTGTCACCTCTATTGATTAATTTCATGGTCAGTAGTCAACCCGCCGCTGGGTTTCAGCTCGGATAAGTTCAGTTTAACAAAAGAAATAAGACTGACGTGTAAAATCTAGTCTAGGGCCACTTTAACAAAAGGAAGAGGCACCCTTTTTTTCATTTTATTCTTCCTCTCCTTTTTTTCACTCATATTATTTTGGCAGAAGCGTATTTCGGTTTCCCAGTTCTCCAATTCAAGGGAAGCCCACCCTGATATGAAATTGGTTTCAATAACAGTTTGAGGAAAATCGGATAAAGACTAGGAAGGTTTTGAGTATTGTTTAACTTGTAAACGTTCAAACACAAACTGTCAACTCTCTGTGGCATCTTTCGAAGGTTGCTGCAAAGACAAAGTTATGGAACCGTGTTACCCGCCATCCCGAGGACCCTTGTATCGAGAGACCCATGCGAGCTTATAATATATACATATATTTATATATACATGTATATATAATTATATAGGTATCCAGTGGTGTGGCTTTGGCTCTGTCATTGGGGGCACCAGTCTACTAGATCAGTGTTGTTTTTTTTGGTTTTTTTTGTCACGGCACCCTTTTAAGAAATAATTAGTTTCGTGTCAACACCATATTCATCACATAATATTCATATTGTATCACTATTGCACTCGTCAAGAGCCATGTAAAGATATATGGGCACATTGTTTATAAAATGTTGCAAGAGAGCGAAGCGAGCGAGGAAGACGCTTTATTATCTTTAAAATGTTACTTTCTCATATACATAGCGGTTTCTAACACTTTGTTTTCAAGACAATGAACTTATTCCAAAATAATTGTTTTAGTATAACTAAATTAATTGCTCTCGCTGTACTAGATAGTCAAAATTTGAGGGAGTAGATTGTCCAGGCCGGGAGGGGACATACCCCTTGCCCCTTTAAAGGGTTACAAATTTGCATTTTAAAGTGAACGGACACACATACATCCTGTCTCTGTCTGTTTTCCTGTATGTCTTCTATCTTTTACTCCTATTTCCATTTATTTCTCTTCTCTGCTGTACAGTACACCAAGGACGCAGATCGGATCACCCCAAAGCAATTTTCGATAATTTGACCAAAAATATTGTTACAACCAGGGAGATGTGAGTTTTTACAGCTAACATCTATCTGTTATTATATACTGTACTGGTGAATACCTTGTCAACTATTTATGTTAGCAGTGATTGGATTCAACTTTAGCAACTATTGCATATTACATGTCCAAATTGTATAAACTGGATTTGAGCTGTATGTCGACCACATAATATTATACTCAGTCTGTTTGAAACCTAACAGAAATACTTATCCAGGATTTTGCAGAATATTTCAATATGTATACAATGGTTGAATATAATTAAATGGCGCCCCTCCAACATAACTGGATCACGACAGTATAGAGCTCGACACATGTTCATACATATTGATTTAGAATAGGCCATAGACTGTGAGATAAATGTATATTCAGTGTTTGTGATGTCAAGCTTGAAACCTTTGTTATCAACACTATACCCAACGCGCGTGTGTGTGTGTGTGTATGTAATTGGGTTTTTACAGACGTGTATCAATATCAATCATATATGATTATTTACGTCTAGGGACCGACCTTTATAGTCAGGTGGCTCAGTGAAATTATCGTTACTTGCCGGAAGAAAAAGCACCATTTTTGGTACAGGGCTTCCTTAGGTCCTACTAAACGATATTAGGCTAGGAGCCCCAGGCAAAAATTTCAATTTAATGGTGTGGGGGCGGGGCGTCTTTTGGAGCCCCCAAATGATTTTATTACAATGATTTGTTGTTGTACAAATGCCATTTTTGGTACAGGGCTTCCTTAGGACCTACTGAACGATATTAGGGTAGGAGCCCCCGGCATAAATATTCATATATGTGTGATTGGGGGCCCCATTGCGTTGTACAACCGAAACTCAATGTTATATTACCTTACAAATTATTTGTGGACTACGAGCCGACGCCCCTGTCCCACACCCTTATATGATATTCTTGCCGGGGGCTCCTACCCTAATATCGTTCAGTAGGTCCTAATGAAGCCCTGTACCAAAATGGCGTTTGTACAACAACAACTCAATGTTATATTACCTCCTAAATTATTTGGGGGCTACGAGGCGACGCCCCGCCCCACACCCTTATATGATATTCTTTCCGGGGGCTCCTACCCTAATATCGTTCAGTAGGTCCTAATGAAGCCCTGTACCAAAAATGGCAATTGTACAACAACAAATAAATGTTATATTACCTTCTAAATTATTTGGGGGCTACGAGGCGACGCCCCGCCCCACACCCTTATATGATATTCTTGCCGGGGGCTCCTACCTAATATCGTTAAGTAGGTCCTAATGAAGCCCTGTACCAAAAATGGCATTTGTACAACAACAAATCAATGTTATAAAATCATTTGGGGGCTCCAAAAAGACGCCCCCGCCCCACACCCTTAAATTTAAATTTTTACCGGGGGCTCCTAGCCTTATATCGTTTAGTCCCTGTAGGTCCTAAGGAAGCCCTGTACCAAAAATGGTGCTTTTATCTGGCAAGTAACGATAATCGATAAATTTGACGCTAAGCCACCTGACTATTAATGTCACCATCCGAAAGACGTGACTCAGTTTTGAACCTGCGTCCTCGGCTGAATCAGTCTGTAACTTCCATTGGTAGCTGGATTACATGCAGGCGCACGCCACAACGCTATTTTCCCAGTTATATATCTAGGGGCAAACCAAAACACAATATCGGCGAAACTGCTTGCTTAAAAACCCACATAGACCTCTAGTACTTGCAAGCACCAAACACTGGTTTATGGCTGTTACTTCCCCAATCCAGAAGTTATCATCACTACTTATAAATAGAGGTTCAAGGAAACATATACGCTAGTTAGCACTTTTAAGGGTTTTTTTTTAATCTCAGAGTACCATAATGATTTAAAATGGAGATGCTCTTTTCATCTTTATGACCAATATATTAATCCTACTTTACATTAATTCCTTCAAGAAGAAGAATAATCGAGTAATTTTCCCCCTACCATTATCGATACTGATATTTTATAATATCTTGCTAAAAGAATCTGAATATAGTAAAGATGACGAGATTATAGCCACTGTAACAAGGATTTTTACGAGCAATTAACACTAAGAATCCGTTTCTGTTTACAGGTTTCATACTCAACATCATATCAAATCGTAATTTTTTTAAATCATAATTTGTTAATTTCCTTGCTAAAAGGCATCGTTTAACAATGTTAAATCTGAGATGCAAGGCCCTACGTGTTATCAGTGTCTGTGATATGGTGTAATATTGAAGCCCTAAAAAAAAAATCGCGCTTCAAAATGATCAAGAAGTGCCTCAAAAAAGTAAAAATCTTTGAGTGACCGGTTTTACCATACACGTTCTCCCCAATAGACTGTAGTGTTATGAACACCGTTAGGAAAACGCAAATTTGGTTTCGATTTCCAATCATAAATATCTTGGTAATCAGATAGGCGATCGGCTTGTAAAAGTCACGGGGTTCCTGACTGACCTAAAGGTTTATTATTATCATTGCAGCATGAGCTCAAAATCCAGAATATTGTTTCAGAATTTGAGACAAAGTTACCGGATCCCTTTAACGTTATGAATATAAACTATAGCATCCGGTTGTATAGCTAATAGACTAAAAGGGGCTTTGTCTTACTTGATACACGAAAATCAAAAGGGATTTCTCAAAGGTCGTTTTATTGGGAAAAATATACGTTAATATACGACACATTACTTTAAACTGAAATAAAGGATATATCTGCCATATACCTCGCTCTTGATTTCGAAAAGGCATTCGACTCTGTGTCTCATAAATTCATCTATGAAGTTTTCGATTTCTTTCAATTTGGCCCGTCTTTTCAGAAATGGATTAAATTGTTTCAATGAAAACGCTTCTTGGTGTGTCCTACTTTAATAACAGACACTGTACAGGTAGATTTCTAATATTGCGAGGGTGTCGTCAGGGAGATCCCTTGTCTCCGTACCTGTTTTTGTTATAGTGAGTGAAATACTTGGTATCCTGATGCGTCACTCAAATTCTTTAGTTGGATTGCATATGAATGGAAAACATTTAAACTGTTGCAATATGCAGATGACACCCTCTTTACACTCAATGGTACCGGACAAGATTCACAATGTGCCCTTGAAATACTTGCTGACTTTGAAAATACGTCCAATCTCGAAATCGACATAGCAAAAACGCAAGAAGAAAAAATAAATCTGTCATTTGTGTAAGGATGGTGGAGTTAAAATGACAGATACTTTCATACATATGAAATCTCTTAAGATATTATGGATAAGAATATTTATCAATGACTCAGATAAAAACTTTCTTTCGGTTTGTGTTTCTTTTTTGTTTCTTTCGTTTTTGCCTCCGTCATATTCTCTCCAATTATATATTGGATCCGAACATTACAAACAATTAGCCATTGTCACGCGTAATCCAATTTGGAAAGAGGTGCTTTTTGCCTTTTCAGATCTGGTTGAAATCACTGTAGATACTATTGCATGTCAACCTCTTTGGAATGATCCCAGGATAAAAGTGAATAATGATAAAAATACATTTCAAATGTTGGTGTATGAAGGAGTAATCTTTATCAATGACATTTTGCAAACAGAGTGTACGTTTCTTTCATATTTAGAATTTTAACATAAATTTGATATAAAAAATAAATTTCCTTAAATATTATGGGTTATGCAATGCTATTCAGGCCAGTTTTTAAAAAGAGTGTTATACCAAAGTTGATGGAACCTACATGTATTATACCCGAAGCATTACTTCTAATATTGAAAAATAAAAAAAGAATGTTCTCATATTTACCAGTCGTTCTTAAAATATAATGTGAACAAATGTAACAGCCTCACCAAATGCAAAAAGGGTTTAGATCTAGAATATAAAGCATAGTGTTCGTATTGTCTGATTCCCCTTCGGTCAACTTTTGATATAAATATGAGGTGGTTCCAGTTTAATATTTTCAACGGAATACTTAACATGAAAGATTCATTGCTGAAATTCCAAATAGTTGCTGATAAACATTGTACATTTTGTAACTGCAGCAGTGAAGAAACAATTATGCACATTTTTTGTTACTGCCCATATTCAAATATAATATGGTCAAAACTTGAGCAATGGTTTTTCAGTAAGACCAATATAAAGGCCAAACTCACAAACCAAAATAAATTGTTTGGCTTAAAAGGAGGTCATAACAACGCTTTTAATTGTATCTTAATTATTGTAAGAAAAGAAATCCATTCAGCCAAATGCAAAAGTCAGATACCACTGTTTGAAAAAGTTATGTCAGGTGTTAAAAGTTATTATGATATGGAAAGATATATATAAAAAAAACAAATCTTAAAGAAAATAATTCAGTTTGCTTGTTTGTTTTTATGTTATAGAATTGGAGTACACATTATATTTGTCAAGTTTAGTATCTCATATGTTGCTGTGCGGCCGAGGTTATTTTGTAATATTTGTTATTGTTTGAATATTTATATGACAAGTCATGGAGTAGTGTAGGTATCGATCTTTTGCGAAAATGATTATGTTGATAATTAGTAAAGGAACCCTGCGGAAGGGTAAAAAGAATATATATATATATATCTCACGTTGTCTTTAATTTTTCCTTCATCTCTCCCCTCACTCTCACCTCCTTTTTATTTCTTTTGCCATTCGATTGGGAACGCCTCCCCCCCCCGTAGCTACGCCACTGTAGCGAGCGTATAACGTACCGTATACCGTGTGTAATTTGGGCAATAATTGTTTATGGATGCCGCGCGCGACGAGAAAGTTAGGAGTATAATTATGTCTGACATAGGTCATATCCTATGAGGAGTTAAAACATTATTATGTAACCGTCTACTGGTATGACGCGTGAACCTATTACCGGAAACTTATCGCGTTTCCTTCGTACTACAGGTCAGCTTTTCAATGAAATATCTTGGAAATAAGGTAACATACCAAAACAATACCCATGAATGAAGTCCACTAACTTTGAAGTGGTGAATCTGCAGCATTTAGCGAGGATCGTTAAAAGTCAAACAATGGAACCATTCAAATTTCGTATAAGCAAAAAAAGCCTGCTCTTGATACCGGACACTAATTTGTCGACAAACTTCTATCCAACACTGAGATTTAAAAAAAAAAAAAAAAATCATATTTTACATTAATCACAATTCCAAATGATCGACAAGATCATAGTCATACAAACTTTTCTAGGTTTTCGGGTTCAAGTCCCGCTGGTCCCAAGATTTGTTCTGACTTGTTTTTAATTACAGATCGATCAATCGATCTTATTTACTGGGTGTAAACCACAAATATGTTTAAACAAACTTTTCTAGTTTGGGAATTTAATTTAAAAAATCTTCAAAGATCCCCTGTTTTTGTTCTGATAAAAACTGCATAATTTTCAACTTGATCACCTCGATCTGCAATTTGACCAAAAAAGCGCCCTTTAAAAAAAAAATTCCATCATAAATACGGAATATCTGGACACCAAATTTTGAGAACACAATTCTTTGTATACTCCTATTGTATTCGTGATCTCAGTAGAATGAAATACGTTATACGTTATAAGTGGAGAGCCAAAGACAGAAAAGAGAGGTTTGCCTGCCACTACCACACAAACTAAGCACACCTTGCTTATTTGAAATATTTTATCATAATACACAATATTTCAGAGGTGTTTTTTTTTGTAGCGAATCCCCCGAAATCGGAGTCAAAGGGGCCCTTTTGACGAAAAATAGTATTTTGTCAATGATATTTCAAGGAAACCTTGAACTACCATGAGTTTGGTGTCATACTGAAAGAGAATTTTATTATCTACATTTTGATACAAATTTTAACGGAATAGGGAATAATTAACATCGCAATTTTGGGTAAAGATCATAATTTCGTGTGTGATTTTTTCAAAAAATTGAATGTTATCAAAAAACACGGAGAGGAGTCCTTTCTTGCAAGGCTCAAAAATACACGGGGCGATGGGCGATTCGCCCCCGTGAGCTACGTTATCGCCTCCGTCAGACTGCTCACGGGGGCGATTGCAAAATTAAAAATCGCCCCTGTGGAATTATTAAAAAAGATTTTTTTCTGTTATAGCCTTCACACAATATTGAGCTTCAACTTTTAAACCTTAAACCAATGAAATGGAACTATGAAGTTAGATTAGCGTGCAGGATTTCTAGCTCGAATTTTTCGGTGTCTAGAGGCCGCCATATTGTAAACAAAAGTACGCTTACTCGCTGGAAGATGGTGCTTTATCTCCCATCTCCATATCTCTATAAGTATTACCGATACAAACAACGGAAGTTCGCAGTGCAGTGCGGCCGTCAGCAGTGGCTATACTGCCCCGGTAGTTCCGGTGTACACGAATGCCGCCCCATATCTGCTGGAGCTAGAGACAATCGCGCAAGGACCGAAACATGGAGAAGTTCTTCGTTGTGAAAAGCGTGAATCCTCTGAAATCTGGTGATTCCAAAAGACCAGCAAATAATGAACCTCGACCAGTAAATCGATATTGAGAAGAAGGGGAAAACCAAAGATGTTGTGGAAGGATATGGTAAAGAGTAAAGATTAAAGAAAGCATGTAAATAAGGTTGCTCTAAATGGTGAGGAGGAAATAATGTGCAGAACGGGAAGAAATGGAGAGAATATGTCATCACGGGATGAAAGTCAGTAACCCCTTATGTAACTTGCAAGTTTGTAAGAGGAAAATTCCGACTTAGATAAATGATAATGATGAAATAGCAAAGAATTTAAGAGTATCATGGGTACCAATTCAATGGAAATTTTACTAAAAAGAGCCCTGTCAGTACTAAAAGAGCCCCGTGAAAAGGCTCACGGGGGCTTTTTTTTTTTTTGGAAGAGCCACCGTGGACAAAAAATTAATTTGAGCTCTGCTTTCTTGTACCTTACCAGGAATTAGTCCATGTACCTGGACAATATCTTGTGCAAAGAGATTCTCATATCTCTAGTGGAAAGTTATAGCAACCTATTTACTCGACTTCCACAAAACGACATTTTTGCCCATAATATTATGTGTATTAACTGTATGCATCTCACGTGTTTACTGTATTGAGGACTTTTTCAATAAAATTTCTTTTCCAAATTCCAACCCTCTAAAAGATCAAAGTTTTCAACAATACCAAACACTGGGTTCCCTTTAGGCAATATTTCAGATCGATTGCATTGACAAAGTAAACATTAGTGAATAAAGCATGGAAGTATGGAACTCCGATCATCACCAGCTGCTTCATCTTTGTAAAAATTGAAACAATACAATGTAAATCCAGATGTTTCTGACAAAATTGTAGGCAAAATTCGCAATGTTTTCTTTGTGAATGTACAGGAAGTACAAATAAATGAGAATTCCCAATAAAAGTAGGCTGATCACAGTGTACGCACAGATTGTCTGCCACACACTGTGTACACTGTCAAACTTGAAAATCAAACTATTTACAACTCAAGAATTATAAATTTTGACACAAAGTAAGTTAATACTTTCAGCCAGGTATATGTGAATTTTCTTAATACTAGTAGGTCAAAGGAAAATATTTAAAAATGTGTTTTGAATATATACTGTTTTCCAGTGCAGCGCCTTGTAAGCCTATGTGAAGAGTCACCACTGACAAAATTACTACTCGCGCCGCGACATAGTTGGTTAAACACCACTATCAAAAATAGACTTTCCTCATATATCATTATGTTCCATTCAATGGAGATCGAGATGACCTTACAATACAGGTTAGCTGTGACCTTTCTTATGTACGTGCAGTGTTATTCGACTCCTGCCTATTTGGCTGTTTAAACCCTTTCCCTCTTGTACAAATCAATGCAAGGAACCGGTATTTGAAATGTATGGAAAGTTGTTTAAAAAAGTAATTTCAAACGTAATATGCTTATACTAGTCAAGGTATAGGCCAACTGGTCACTGTAAATACAACCCTCCCATATTCAAACCCAAAACTATAATCATGTTTGTACAGTTCTTATTAAAGCTCCATAAATCAATCGCTTTGGATGGGTTTTCTGAAAAAGAAATAAGACTCAGAAAACTTGGTAAAAGTCGCCCTCTAGATGGGAGATATTACTCTGAAAGTGAGGGGTCTATAACTGGGGAAGTTCTAGTATCAGTGAGTTAAATTTGTTAACAATTCTTCAAACACCTACACTAATATATAGATACCAGTAATTTGTAAATATGGAGTGTCAAATCTTGTTGATTTTTTAATTTTTTTATTCAAACCAACTTTTGATTGTACAACTCAGCCAAAATGGTCAGCTGGGCACTGTAATAATTAGAAAATGTAGCATCTACCAATTGCATGTCTATAACTGAGGCTATTGACTCCTTGAGTGAACAGCGCCCCTTTCCTTTGCCTTTGCTCTTAGTTTCAAACGCCATGGGTAACATCAGTAGTCCCAGATTTATCCTTTCCTCTGTAAAAATATACCATAAGTGAGGCACTTAGGCATACGATCCAAATGGTCAACCCTTGATGCTCGGTCGATTCTTATCATTTATGAAACACTAATTAATTGACTATTGTTAATTGTGAAAATGTTTAATCTGAATTTAATCTACTTTAAAAACTTGGGTGTATATACATGCTTCTGGAATCAATAGCATCGCCCAGTGACAACTGATCGACTCAAGTTCAGGTTATTTCATCAACAAATTGTCTATCTAACAAAAGTATACTTTTGTCTAATAAGTAAATAATTTATTTAATTACAAGTATCAAACCAATTTGGTAAACATCTGCAATCCTCCTCTTGTCCCTCTTTTGTTTGTACTTACTCTTTTGGTAAAACTAGCTCCCATTAGTTTTGTACACACTTACCAACTGGGGATCTCACCAAACCATGCAGGGACCCTTTTGTCATGGACGTACTTCGTAGTAGGTCCATGCTATTGTCCCTTTTGTAACAGGTCACTGGTTTGGATGTGTGTATATATACCTACCCACACGATGTAGCTGAGTGTTTGTGTTCTAGTCTTACAGCCGGACAAATACATTTCATTACATGGCATTTACATTGAGTGATGTTACCACTCCAGGTAAAATATATTATGCGATGTATACAGTGCATGCACATTTCACACAGGTGTGTTTTTCTTCATAATGCACGGGAATTGCATTGATAACTTGTTTTTATCCTATCAAATGGTGAACACAGTATAGTGGCATGCATTTGTAATTTTAAAATGTACCTTTAGTAAGGTTGTCCATGTCTATGGATTCCAATCCAACACATCTCTCCACGAATAATTAATCTTGTCAGTGTAGTCTATTACATCTTCACAGATACTCCCATCTTCCTCCTATTTCTTATACTGGCACACTCAGGACTTTATTTCTTGGCAAAATCCTTTTCGAGTTGAAAAAAGATGCGTTAAAAAAAATGTACGTGCATATTAAATTATGTTTGTATTTTAAAAGAAAGTTTGGCAAGTTTTGATTTCTTCATATTTATTTTGACATACATTTGATTGGACAAAAAAAGAAAGGGCATTCCACATAAGATTTTCTATTATTCGCAAGCAATTGAGAAATAAATGTTATCAATTTTGGCTTATGCTACTACATGGATTATTGATGCACAAAACATACACATACTTTCTTACATTGATGGCTTGGCTTGTGCGGGAAACTGCTGCAAATTTTCTTCGCAAAGTCGTACCTTAATACCAAAAAAGTAGTTGGGAATTGTGTGGATGTGTTTTTGGATGTGTTTGCATTTAACAGTAAATTTTATTTTCCTCATTACATTGTGATTGTATGGAATTGCGTTCTTTGTTTGCAGACCTGCATTTGGAAGAGTGTGTTTATTCATATATAACAAAGCCCCAAAAAAAAAAAAAAAAAAATGCTGTTTCGGACAAAATGTCAACAACATCAAAAATCAAACACAAACCAAACCATTTACGCCTTTTTTTCCCAAACCATGATCATCCAGCGGTCCCCCCATCTAGTGCTTTCCTGAATCAAAACCAAACCACCTATTAAACAGTTTCACACAAAAAAAAACTGTTGTACGACTTGACTTAAATTGAAGGTATGAGTTTGCGAGGGTATAGTGTACGAGATTAGCCTACCTTGTCGAGCTGTTTGTTATGGCTCTCTTAAGTTTTAATACATCAGTCTTATTATGGTCGTCACATAATATTACACAAATTAATGACGACTATATGATGAGACAAAGTTGTTGTTGTTGTTGTTGGTTTTATTTATGGCGTTCAGTCATATTTGACTATTTACGCCTGGTCTGGTTTTCTGAATCATGTCGAGGTAGTCGAGTCGTAATATAATTCCTGGCTTGTTGTTTTGGCCGATGTTGTTCTGTCAGGAACAAGCAAAGACACTGTTAAAGATACTGTGTCCAGCCAACATCAAATTCTGTAGAACTTTGCAGGAATTATGAATATGTCATGTATGTCCTATCTGTGAAATTTAAACGTTAGCAGTGTCCTAATATTCAAATAATGCAAGGAAACCCATTTACTTGCTAGACTTCACTGTCAGTCACTATTGAGTGACCGACTGACTTTTCTTTTCATCTTTGGTAATAGCATACATAAAATGAGCTATAAAGGGTACATGAGCATTTGTCTACATCAATAACCCACTTCTTGTAATGGCCAAAATTAAACTGATTGAATCTTTGCGCAGCATAAAACGTACGTCCATTCAGTACGATGGTCTGATAAATCAGACTATTACTTATTGGCTCTACAGCTCCTAAGTCGATTCGACAGCTAATCGTCGTTATTTTCCCACTTAAAGATATTTTCAAGCCCCCTTATTTTAGGGAAGTTCTAAGTTAGTATTAGCGAGCTTTCGATTTAGGCACCCGACGTGGGCTACGACGCGTGACGTCTTATTAATCCACTGCGCATGTGCGAGCTTCTGGGCCCCCGTTCCCTTCCAAATCACACGCCGGGAGTCGGGGCAATTTCCGTGAATCCCCGTCGTCGTGAAAACGGCAACGTGGGTGCAGTTTCCTCGGTATCCCTGTTGTTATCATTATATCATTTTTTTCTTTATGTCTTAATTTCCTTATGTTTTTCTTTGTTTCTTCCTTCTATCACTTTCTCTTATGTTTTCTTTGTTTTTATCATTCTATCACTTTCTCTTTCTGTCTTTCCTTATGTTATTCTTTGTTTCTTCCTTCTATCACCTTCTCTTATGTTATTCTTTGTTTTTATCATTCTAACACTCTCTCTTTCTGTCTTTCCTTATGTTATTCTTTGTTTCTTCCTTTTACCACCTTCTCTTATGTTATTCTTTGTTTTTATCATTCTATCACTTTCTCTTTCTGTCTTTCCTTATGTTATTCTTTGTTTCTTCCTAATTCTACCACCTTCTCTTATGTTATTCTTTGTTTTATCATTCTATCTCTTTCTCTCATCCTTATGTTATTCTTCGTATCAGATTTTCGCGCACTGTGAATTTAGTACCTGACTTAGTCACCTGATCTCAAAAATTGGTCACGTGACCGACGAAAGCCCCGTCGTGAAAAATCGAAAGCACTTCCGCGAAGGGAACGGACGTGAGCTGCGCAACGTCTCCACTCTCCAGTAACTCGTAGTAGCCCACGTCGGGTGCCTAAATCGAAAGCTCGCTATTGTCTTTCAAATGCCGTTGGAATTTAACCCTTTCATTTTTTTGGCCTGCAAATGGGACATAGTACCTTTAAGCAATTAAAAAAAAAAATTATTATAAACGAAACAAAAACAAAAACAAATGAGACAAACCCCCTGTCCACACACAACATTTTCCGTGATTAGGCGTGATTAGTTATACCGTTTCGCGATAGTTATACCGTTTCGCGATAGTAATATGATGAAATTGTGTGTGTGGACGCTTACTAACGATACGTCGTATAACGATACGTCGTATAACGAAACGCAGGTTTGGGCATCGTTTCGAACTAGAACTCAATAACTAATCACGCCTAATCACGCTTAATCACGGAAATTTTTTGTGTGGACGGAACTAGTCTAACTGGGCGGGGCTTAACGTCGGATCGCGCACGAAAGGAGACCTGACCTCTCATTTCCGCTTCCATTTCATGACCGCAGTAGCAAACTGCGCACCTATACGACATTTCGCTGTAGAGTTTTGGGATTACTTTCTTGTGTGTGTGGACACCCTGGAATTTATACGATGATTCTTTATACGACGTTTCTTGTGTGTGGACACCCTGGAATTTATACGATGATTCTTTATACGACGTATCGTTATAGAGTTTCGGGATAAATTGTTTTGTGTGTGGACACGCTGATTGTGTTACAAGCCATAACGATAACAGCCCAACAATACAAGGTCACAGTGGGCTAGTTAGTAATGTAGAGCACATGTACGAGAGACCTGCTTACCTTTATCATGCTATTGCTAGGCCTATCACGTAGAATTTTGTAGATGATTGTAATCAACCTCGGTGTCAAATTACATGAAACTTAGTCGTAACATTACACCTTATCATGCTTATAAAGTTAAGTTGTTGCAAACTGCCTGGTTGATTTCACACAATGGTCGAAAGGTATATATTGTGGCATGGAAAAGGAGTATTGTGCGTTCCTTTTTTCCTTTCCAAGTGCCTTTAGAGGCAGGGCATCAATGTGAAATCAACCGAACAGTATACAAATATTGACTGCTCATGAGGATGATGGTGGAAATTATCACTCCCAAGGTGCTGTTCATACCTGCCCTTCTATCATCTCGAGGCTAAGTCAAGGGGGTGATAGAAGGGCCGGTATGAGCACCACCGAGGGAGTGATAATTTTAACCACCATCCGATTACAGAGCAGTCCACATTTGTTTTATATACCTCATCATTTTCATTGATTCATGAATAGGTCTAGCTGTAGGTCATATTTACATCATTCAGTGTTTCATACATCCACAACAGTTTAGTTTTAATACCTGTGTGGGGAATGTATACAACAAGTAGACCAAATGAAACATAGAAGGATGTAAATATGTTTAGCTGGCGCTATACAGGTAATGCAGTCACTGCGGATCCGCGTAAATTGCAATGCGTATGAGGTATATAATAATGTCTATGGACTATAGATCTGTAAAGTCCCTTCATTGTTAATGCCGTTGGGGGACATTCCTCATTTCGATATATCGGGTCACTTCATTATAATTCTTTTGAATTGCAATCCCTTCACCATAAGCAAGTCATATACATTTTCTATATAGGAAAAGTGGCATATAATATTGACTCTTTACCAAATCACAAAAACTATCCACCAAGTCACCGTCATGTATTAATGTTCCAGTTTATCCATAGAAAATTTACATGATGCTGAGGTGGTGAAAAATTAGCGTAGGGTGGTGAAGAATTAGTATTCAAGTTATCAATAGAAAATGTACATGATGCTGGGATGGTGAAAAGTTAGCGTAGGGTGGTGAAAAATTAATATTCAAGTTTATCCATAGAAAATGTATATGACTTGCTTATGGTGAAGGGATTTCAATTCAAAAGGAGATTATAGCTTAATTATCATATAAGATTCATATTTTTTGTATTTATTATATAGGTCATAAAATAACTATACTTTTGTTTTTACCCTTCGTTCTGTGTTTTACCCCCCTCCCTTTTATATCCATCATGCCCATTTTAATTGGTAGCGATCGCTGCGCTGATGCCTGACGGATACACAACACACAAAGCATTATTGCATGTAAATAGTATCGCGGTTGTATGTGTATGTATGTTGACAATGCGATCTTTACACTTATCAAATTGGCAATTCCACACATTGGTGGACTTTGAATGGGCTACCTTCATCTCCGAATGGGTGTGTGAAAAACAGCTTCACCCTTCGGTTACCGCTCAAGCAAGGACAAATAAATTCACGACAAAGTTCGAGATGTCCCTTCTTGGCCACCATAGTTTATTTGATATTCCGACAGAGCTGTAATAGTTTTAGTGTGCGTTTATCAACTCTTTCCTAGCCTGTAATCAGCGTTTTCAAACGTGATTCAGGCAAATTTGCAAGTTGATAAAAGCAAGCACGTTTTCATACAACGCCGACTGAAGTGCGTTATGATACGCGTATGAGCCAGATTCACGTTTCTGAGAGATGATAAACGCAAAGCTGTTTTGAAACGCGTATATATTGTGGACCTTTCCAGGCTAATTTCGGGTTCGGAGAAATAGCGCACACCATGCGCTGTGTCGTGTTGTACAAGCATGCCTACGTACTCGTTCATCTCGTATTGTATCCCCCGGCAGTAAATGCCGGTGGGGTACTTTGGATTCAGCAGCGTTACGCCGCCGCGTCCGCGAAACTCTCCTATTCAGAACCACACGAGGGCCAGAGTGATTCCCGTGCGGGTAAAATTAAGAAATGAAAATGGGAACTTCATTAGGTCACGCCCAACCCTACAGGACAATAGACTAAGCTTTCAGAGTTATGAATCCATTTTCATTTTTAGAGTAATGAACGCAACATTTGGTGTAAGAAGTTTGGGTGTTCATCATGATTATTTTCTCTCAGAAAAACGATTCTTTTTCAATATGAGTGCCCCACTTTTGTACAAGATATTGTCCTGGCACATGGGCAAATTCTTGTTAAGTTACAAGAAAGAACACCTCTCCAATTTTGATAAATGGAAAATAATGTTTTTTGATAACATTCAATTTTTTTTAAATTCCAAGAAATCATGTTTGTTACCCAAAAGTGCGGTATTAATTAATCCAATTTTCGTTAAAATTTGTTTTAAAATGTTGATAATTTAATTTTCTTTCATATGACACCAAACTTAGCGTGGTTCAAGGTGTTTTTTTTTAATATGATATTAACAAAATACTATTTTTCGTCAATTAAGGGCCGCTTTTTTGGACGCCCCTTCCGAATTCGGGGTGTTCGCTACAAATTAAAAAGAAAAACACATCTGAAATATTGTGTATTATGATAAAATCTTTCGAATAAACAAGGTGTGCTTAGTTTGTGTGGTATAGATAGTGGCAACCAACTCAAAAAATAAGCATGATATTTGACTTTGGCTCTATACGCTTATTGTTCATGGTCTTGAGTCCATGATGGTTCCATGTTGAAACAAACTGATCCAAGGACTGTTGGATTCGAGGCAAGAAAACTCTATGTAAACAGAATAAATGTGTTTCGTTTCTTTGAATGAGGATACCACTCTCCTCCATATATTGAAACCAGGGGCGGCGATTTCTTTTCATGACCGGGGGGCGTAATTTTTTTTCCCACCGCAGTTCTGGACCCCAGTCTGAACTCATTTGCATACAGCCAATCAGAGCTCATCTAACAAGCTTTACGCATGCTAACGATTTTACGGATGCGCTAAGCTCTTTACACACAGACGACAGCGCCTTGTCTATGTCAGCATGGTGTACGTGCATAGCCATGGCTTGCAAATGTTTCATTTGTGCCTGTCTAGCATGTCTACCTTTAGCAAATTTATTATAGATCTACACCTCTTATAAAATTGCTGTGAACAATTATTACTTAGCACTAATTATCATGCTTTATTTATATTTTATTTTTTACTTCTTTTACTGAGAACTATGAACATCACAGCAATTTCATAACATAAGCTGATATTATTATGCCTTTTACCAGTTTTAGAGGTGTAGATCTATAATAAATTTCTCAACCGTAAAATCTTTATGGGGGAGTTGTTCTGTATGTAACAAGAATATTATCCTAAGATTGCAAAAAAAAGCAGCAAGAATTGTTGAAAAGAACTTTGAATTTAATGAAAGTGGTCTTGATATTATCAAAAGATTGAAATGGCAGGTATTAGAAGAAAGACGTAACTATTTTCTTGCTTGTACATTGTATAATTGTATCCATGGCTACGCTCCATTACGTTTGTGCAATGCTATTGACATGGTATTTGATCGGCATCCAATGAATACAATAACTCAATGACTACGGTTGTCCTTCCCAAACCTAATATTGAAATTTGTAAGAATAGTCTATGCTATGCAGGCGGCAGTATGGAATAACTTACCCTCTAATCTACACAATGCACAATCCATCGAACGTTTTAAAAACATGCCATAAGAAAACCTATTTCAGTAAATTATGAATATTATTATCGTAGCTTCTGCTCCTCAGTGCCTTAAGTTTAGTTTGGTACTTCATGATCATTATTTTGAAGTGTGACAGAATTTGATTTTAAATAGATTAGTTCATTATTTGATCCCATAATTGTGTTTTTATATGTTTAAATAAATATCATGTAATTTCTACTTGGTTTCTACTTAAGATTGCATGTGGTCGCTAAATATTTTTATCATGACAGTTCTGACTATATAATTATGTATGATTAATTTATTTTGATGTTTTAGTGTAAGTTTTTGACATTCAGGACCAGGATGTAAACCAATCCTCTCTGATCTTGTTATCCTGATGAAATATGTTCAAATAAATAAATAAATAAATAAATTTAGAAATGAGTCCCTAGATGTATAGTGGCTTCGATGACGATAAGCCTATCTTTGATTGCTAGAGTAATTTTAACTTAGTGCTAAGTAATAATTTTTCACAGCGATTTCATAAGCTGATATTATTAGAGGTGTAGATCTATAATAAATTTGCTAAAGGGAGACATGGTACACAAGCACAAATGAAACATTTGCAAGCCTATGCCATGGCTATGCGCACACCATGCTGACTGACATAATTATAGACTGATATAGGAGTTGTCGGTGTATGTGCATGTGTACGTGTGTAATGAAAGAGCTTCGCACCGTATATCCGCATCCGTAAAATCTTTAGCACGCGTAAAGCTTGTTATTGACAAGATAAGCTCTGATTGGCTGTATGCAAATGAGTTCAGACTGGGGTCCAGAACTGCGGTGGGAAAAAATTACGCGACCGGCGTGGGGGACGAAATGCGAGGGACGAGGGAGCAGTGGCGTAATGACCAAAACGTTTTTTTTTGTTGGGGGCAGAAAAATTCTGCATCACCACCATTCTTACATGTTATATGAAGGCCCCGCGGACTTTTTCAAAGTGGGGGAGGGGCTAAAGTATTTACGATCAGGTAGAGCAAAGCAAATTGAGCGTAAATTGGCGTGGGGTCCAGGGGCAAATTAGCTCCGGTGGGGGTCAAGGGGCTAAGCCCCATGAAGCCCAGGGTTTTAGGCATTTAATTAAGGTCAGATGAGCATCCAGGGGCCCGCCTTAGGCCCTGGTGGGGTCCAGGCAGAGCCCCGGAAGCTGAGTGGTTTTAGGCATTTAATTACCATCAGAGGAGCAACCAGGGGCATGCTTTATAGGGCCCTGGTGGCGTCCAGGCGGAGCCCCAGAAGCTCTGGGTTTTTTGGCATTTAATAACGGTCAGATGAGCATCCAGGGGCTTGCCTTAGGGTCCTGATGAGGTCAAGGGGGCGGAGCCACCGGAAGCTCAGGGGTTTTAGGCATTAAATTACGGTCAGAGGAGCAACCAGGGGCATGCACGCTTTAGGGCCCTTGGCGGGGTCCAGAGGGCAGAGCCCCCGGAAGCTCAGGGGTTTTAGGCATTTAATAACGGTCAGATGAGCATCCAGGGGCCCGCCTTAGGGCCTTAGTGAGGACCAGGGGGCAGAGGCTTCGGAAACTGAGGGGTTTTAGGTATTTAATTACCGTCAGATGAGCAACCAAGGGCATGATTTATAGGGCCCTTGGGGCGTCCAGGGGCAGAGCCCCCGGAAGCTCTGGGGTTTAGGCATTAAATTACAGTCAGATGAGCAACCAGGGGCATGCACGCTTTAGGGCCCTTGGTGGGGTCCAGGGGGCAGAGCCCCCGGAAACTCAGGGAAAAATTATGCCATTTCAGCAACATTCGTAAATTACTGGTATCGAATTAAAAATATACCCCTTCTTTAATTTTATTTGGGGGGCAACTGCCCTCAAGCCCCCCATCAGTATGCCAGTGCCAGGGAACATAAAGTGAACGAGAGGTATGACATGTATGAAGGTGACAGAAGTGACTACCCCTCACAGTTTTTGAAGTTTTGTTGTATTATAAAAATTATAGTATAAAAACAAGAAAAATACTTTTGCACACTTCAGTTTTCTACAATATCTACATGTACATTAAAGGATGTTATGCGAGGGAGCGTAGCTTCCGAGTGAGAAGATTTTTGCATTTTTATTTGTCTAAACGCTGCACTCTTGGGCCCTCCAGAGCATAAAAGTGTTGCAGTCTTCAGCCAGTATTTGCTATACATTTTTTTTGGCACTTTTTCAAATTTTCAAGGGGGGGACGATTCCCCTAAAAAAATCGAGGGGGGACGTGTCCCCCCGTCCCCCCGGGATCGCCGCCCCTGATTGAAACAATACTTTATAAAATGAAGCAATCACTTGATTTGTTTAACCCCATAGTCTCTCTATTCTCTGGTTATGAACACTTCGTCCAGTTATAAAACTACCTCGACCAGGGCCTCTGTTGTCTAACATAAACCGTGCCACGTCCACATTTTCCATCCCATGCAGGGTCTCCTCTTACCCTTGAAGGTATTCTAAAGTCTCTGCATCCTTGTTCTAAATACTGCAGAACTTGACGGGCTGTGTTGTTCATAGCGACTTTCAAGTATATGATAGTTCTGCTGGTGGGGCTGAAAGGGCCTTGCCTTCCAGGCTGGAAGGAAAGGGAGAGAAAAAAGGAAAAGAGGAGATAAAGGGAAGGAAATAAAGAGGAAGAAGAAAAGTAAAGAAGGGGATATCAGTTGGGTTTTTCCCGTCCAGAATTTGTGGATCTGGGGGCCAAAGGCCCTGCCCCCCATGCAGCAAACTTAAAAGAGAGAGAAGGAAAGGAAGGGAAAGGGTAGCATACGCCAATTAGTGACCTGCCAGTGTCACAAATAAGGTATCAAAATATGCTTATCTGACCGTAATTAAATGCCTAAAACCCCTGAGCTTCCGGGGGCTCTGCCCATGGACCCCACCTAGGCCCTTAGGCGGGCACCTGGATGCTCTTCTGACGGTAATTTAATGTTTAAACCCTTAGTTTCCGTGGGCTCTGCCCCCTGGACCCCCACGCCAATTAGTGACCTGCCAGTGTCATAAATAAGGTATCAAAATATGCCCATCTGACCGTAATGAAATTCCCAAAACCCCTGAGCTTCCGAGGACTCTGCCCCCTGGATCCCACCTAGGGTCCCAAGGCGGGCACCTGGATGCTCTTCTGACGGTAATTTAATGCTTAAAACCCCTAAGCTTCCGTGGACTCTGCCCCTGGACCCCACGCCAATTAGTGACCTGCCAGTGTCATAAATAAGGTATCAAAATATGCTCATCTGACCGTAATGAAATGCCTAAAACCCTGAGCCTGGGACTTACCTGCCCCTGGACCCCACCTAGGGCACTAAGGCGGGCACCGGGGTGCTCTTCTGACGTTAATTTAATGCCTAAAACTCCTGAGCTGATGGGGGCTCCGCCCCTTGGACCCCACGCCAATTATATCCTGCCAGTGTCACAAATAATGTATACATTTGCTCATCTGACCGTAATTAAATGCCCATACGCCATGAGCTTCAGGGGCTCCACCCCTTGACCCCCGCCGGGGCTTTGCCCCTAGACCCCACGCCAATTTACGCTACGCTCTACCTGATTGTAAATACTTTAACCTCCCCCCACCCACTTTGAAAAAAACGTTCAGCAGGGCCTCCTTGTAAGAGTGGTGGTGATGCGGATTTTTTTTCTGTCCCCCAAAACGATTTTGCTCATTACGCCACTGCTTTAGTAGTCACCATTACGTACCAATATTTGGCCTGGATCCGCGCCTGATTATCGGCTATATGACGCTTGTTGAAGAGGCCCGGCTATAAAGCATGCAAGCTGTTAGTGTTTTTTTAATAGGCGGCAACCTATTTGCTGACGTCACGAAACTCAATTTTTTTTTTCGTCTTGACAACACTTTAGAAAAAAATTCTCGACGGCTTTTTTTTTTAATTCTCGACTGCTTATTTTTCTTTATTCTCGACTATCTAGTTTTTTTTATTCTCGACTCCTTTTTTTTTTCTCGACGGCTTTTTTTTTTTGGTCGACACCCTTTTCTTTTTCTCGACTCCTTTTTTTTTCTCGACACCTTTTTAATTTTTCTCGACTGCTTTTTTCTTTTTCTCGACTTGCTTTTTTTTTCTCGACACCTTTTTTTTCTTTCTCGACCACATTTAATAATGTAAACTCGCCGAATTTAGACGGCTGTGGCGTGCCATACTGCTGTACGCTTCTTGCGCTAGTTAACAAGCGCACGCATGTACGTACTTATGTAGGTCGACTCGGCGGCCTAGCTATAGCATGGGCGCTAGCTAGGCCTAGCTACAAAGAGATTCGATCATACACAGTATGTCCTCCGTAGGAGGACTAGAGGAGCGACTCAAATTGTGACCTTTGACATTCCATAGGTTTTGCATTGGATGCATTATGGGGTTTTGTCCAATTTGAACGACGATTTTGGAGGGTCAATGTTTATTCATGAGCAATGACGTAAAAGTACGCCAATTACTGTTTGGTGATTGGCCATCAACAAAATGTTTTATGTATAGGTCATGCATAAACATTTTTTGCATTCCCAGAATTCT